>VYXB01004455.1:0-69863 GCA_013397135.1 Pachyramphus minor
GATGGGTTCTCACTCTGGGACATTCTGGATATTTTTGGCATTAGAAGCTGTTGAATGTGGAGTGAAATAAACTCAGTTGGGAGTGTAATGTCTTGTGATCAGTTTTGGATTGGAGAGATTTTTCTTGCAGAACTGTCTTGTATGGTGTTTAGTAGCATTTTATGGGATGCAGTGGGGCATTAGAAGAATTTCTTTGGATTAAATGCATAGATTATACAATCTAACTTCCATGTAGAATCACTCAAAATGTACAAGTCCACCTTACTTAGGCAAATTTGTCATAAAAATTTGAAGTCCGAGTGGTTACATGGTGCCAGGAGTGTTTTCTCATTTTATTTAGAAATAATTACTTTAGATTTCTCTGAAATGTCACATGTTACACCTTAGCTTAGAGAGAATCTTTTACATCAAGCTATGAACTGTTGAGGAAAATGAGTTATTAATGGGAACACAAAAAGCCAACACCAGTATAGAGAGAAGTGGAGGTGAAATGTCTCTCTGGAGACAAATGCAGCATCTCAAGGTAGAAAAACATTTTTTTAAAGAAGGCACTATTTCAAAGGCTGAGGCTTTTTGACAACAATTTGGTGCCAAAAGCTTAACCTGTTTTTCATAAACATGGTTCCTAGTTGGAGCCAAAACAAACAATTAAGGTCCTTAAATGAACCGAAGTGAGGAATCATAGCTGCCCCAGCAGACTGCTAAAAATGGTGAGTGTGGCTACGTGTGAGTCAGGAAGGAAGGTCAGGAGCAGGGACTGGGGGGTGTGCAGGGTTTCCTGGTCGCTTCTTCCTCAGGGCTGCTTTTCCTGGAGGTGTGCAGGAAAGATGGGAGTGAGAGTTAGAGGTGGCTGTAACTTCACAGAAGAGGAAGGAAGGCCGATATGGACTGTGGAGCACATGAGCCAAAGACATCACTGTGCTGGGGATTTTTTTTATTCTCTGTCTTTGCTGTCTCTCCTTTTTACCTTCTGCAGCACCCCCTGCCAAATGTTTCATGTCTGTGTGTCCCAGGTCAGTGTCTCAGCCCCTGCCTGGCTGGGTTGACACCCATTAAGCTTTGGAAAATGTCCCCACTTGCCATGACCTTTGGAATCAAGCAGCTTTTCCCTGAGGGATGGATGCCTCCAAGGTGCTGAGGGCTCCCTGGAAGCTGGTCCAGGGTGATCAGTAAAGGCAGGAGGAGCTGGCAGTGTCTTTGAACACTCAATCACAGTTTTGTTATTTTCAGCAGTTTTCAAAGTAACCCTCCCATACCACCTTCCAGAACATTAGTGATGATGTACAGAAGGGGATATGGTTTGTTTCTGTCTTTCTGCTTCCTGTGAGAGCCAGGCTGAGGCATCTCAAAGTTTGCCATAAATCGCATCCCTCTGCTCTACCTGGCTTTGTTTTCTCTGTTTCCATGAGCCTGGGGTGAGAACAGCTGAAGATACATTTCTGCTGAGGGCATGGCCCACAAGTGCTTCACAGTCAGTTTTTTGGGGTTTCTACAAGTGGCCTAAGATCCATATAGAGATTTTGTGGAATGGATGTAGGACACTGGGAAGGCTCTGGTGTCTGTGGGGATCTTGGGCAAGTCCCTCTATGTTTGTGCTTTAATTTGCTTTTTTTAAACCACTTGTATAAAGATCTACAGGAAACATGTTTTGTTTGACTCTAGAACTGCAGATACTGGTTGAGGAGTGGTTTTAAAATGGCCTCAGCTCTCCAAAAGAATTGAACAACTTCTTGAGAGATACCATTGCAGCAACTGAATTTAATCTGCTTTTTGTACACTTCTGTTTGGGAAGTTGTTCCAGCCTATTCCAGAAGGTAGAGGGCTGCATTATAAGCAAAATCCCTTTCTCATGGACAAATATTCTGGACAATTTCTCATGGACAAATATTTGAATTTGAGAGACACTGTGTAGTGGCAGCATTTCACTTTACCTGTGTGCTCCTTGCCTGGCAGGTTAGAGGAGCTGGCAGGGAGGGTTAAGCTCTGGAAAGCTGTAAAAATGCAGTTTTCTCATGTGTTCCTTCACAGTCTCAGGTATGGAAAGGACAGGCAGAGGTGAGGATTATTCACAACCATAAAGTGAAATGGAGTTTGAAGTTAATTTTCCGTTTACCTACATAAACAAGCCACGGGTGGTACAGTTTCTTTCCTCCTTTTTGCTGTGTCTGTGAGGGAAGCGTCAAATGGTGCATTATTTATGAGTTGTTGCAAAGATTGGACTTCTGCATGACACCTTCACCTCTGGAATGCTTCTGTGGAGAGAGAAGAATAGCTGTGCATTTCCTTTTCCAATCCCCCAGCTCCACAGCCATTCCCTGGTTATCTGACTGGACTGTGGCAGCCTTTGGCAGTCCAGAGGTTTTTGCCCAGTGAACTTGCAGGAAGTCCTGGGAAGAAAGATCAGCTGGATGTGTGTGCTCAGTTCACTATAAAAAAAATATTTATCTTTAAACATAAACCAAAAAGGAAGTGAAGCAAGGAGATATTGGAGCATAAGTAACGATGTCAATGTTGATTCTTGAAAAAAAAAAAATCATTTCTGCCGTTAAAATTTGTTTCTGGTGGACGTGGAGCTTTCACAAAGGAATACCTGCTGGTTGTTGGTGCAGCATAGCTTTGGGATTTTTAACATTTCCTCAAATTTAGGGGCTCAATCACAACTTCAGGGTCTGCATGTCACTGGGGAAATTGCTTGAAGAGAGCAGGTGAAGCACTCTGGACCATGGGTACAGGGACAATCCTGAGCAGAGCCACTGCCTGGCTCCTGCTCAGCTACAGGTGGGCCCTGGGGAACACTAAGGAATTCTGGCCTGATCCCCAGGTGTATCCTAGGGGTTTTTAGGTACAGGTGGGCATGTTCCTGGTGAGCTGCAGGTTTCCTTTAAAACTCAAACTTTGAATTTAGACATTAGAAAGAACCCACAACCTGTGACTGGGACGGGGACTCCAACTAATGTGGGAGCCCTGCTGACACATCTGTAGTGTTGGGTTTTCCATGTGCATTTTCTTACCAAAAATCAACAAGATTTTTTTGTTGAAATCAGTAAGAACTCAAACCTGCTTTTGTAAATGTTCCCTGTTGCAGCAGCCAAGCAGCAGAACCTTTTTTAATAATTTTAGTGAGGAGAAGTCAGATGTCAGGGCTACTAAGAGCAGTGATTTAATAAGTACTTAAACCTGAAGGAGAATAAACCTTGATTAGTGGAGACAAATTTCAAATACTTAAGGGCACTTGGACAGAGCTTTTAACTAGCTGCTGCATGAGTAAATACTGTGCAGGCAGGAGCTGAAGTGAATATCAGTGTGAATTACACGGTGAGCAGCTCCTGCAGCCAGTGCAGAATTGTATCCCATTTCTTNGCTACAGGTGGGCCCTGGGGAACACTAAGGAATTCTGGCCTGATCCCCAGGTGTATCCTAGGGGTTTTTAGGTACAGGTGGGCATGTTCCTGGTGAGCTGCAGGTTTCCTTTAAAACTCAAACTTTGAATTTAGACATTAGAAAGAACCTACAACCTGTGACTGGGACGGGGACTCCAACTAATGTGGGAGCCCTGCTGACACATCTGTAGTGTTGGGTTTTCCATGTGCATTTTCTTACCAAAAATCAACAAGATTTTTTTGTTGAAATCAGTAAGAACTCAAACCTGCTTTTGTAAATGTTCCCTGTTGCAGCAGCCAAGCAGCAGAACCTTTTTTAATAATTTTAGTGAGGAGAAGTCAGATGTCAGGGCTACTAAGAGCAGTGATTTAATAAGTACTTAAACCTGAAGGAGAATAAACCTTGATTAGTGGAGACAAATTTCAAATACTTAAGGGCACTTGGACAGAGCTTTTAACTAGCTGCTGCATGAGTAAATACTGTGCAGGCAGGAGCTGAAGTGAATATCAGTGTGAATTACACGGTGAGCAGCTCCTGCAGCCAGTGCAGAATCGGATCCCATTTCTTCCCGGGTCGCCCCACAACCAACAGATGTTGCCTTGGTTGCAGGGGTGGTAGAGCCCTGTGAGGAACAGAGGGATAGTTGGCAGAGCACAAGCAAATTCTTGAAATGCTTGAGAACGTCTTTGGAAAGCAGCTTTGGATGTTTGTTATCGCTTTGTTTCTGATGTTGGGCTCCTGAGCAGGCAGAAGCAGATGATGAGCCCAGTGCTGTACTTTTTAGGCTCCTTGGCAGGTAGGAACAAATGATGAGCCTAATGCTGGACTTCCTGCAGCCATGGCTGCAGTAGGTGGGGATTCTTTTCCTCTCTCTAAAGGAAGGGCTCCTCTCTTTGTTGTTGGGTTTTGGCACATGCTACCAAAATATTTGCAGTGCAGCAATGGGTATATTTTCATCTGGAAAGTGGGAAATAAAACATATTTGTTCCTACGTGCAAATACTCTTTCCCCACAAAAATAAATGTTTGCTTTGTAAATGCAGTCTGCTGCTCTCCTGGGAACATGAATTCCCAGGAGCTCTGTGCACTCCTAGGTTATCACAGTGCCAAAATAAAGGGGGCTCACAGCTCCCCTCCTGTTTGGAAGAATAGGTGAGACTTCTTAAAGAAAAGCCCCTCGAGGAGTGGTTAAAGTGACCTTCTTAGGAAATGCCATTCATGCCAGAGCACATAACCTTCCTCCCCATCCCTTCCCCTGCATAGGAGGGGCTGTGGGATACAAAGGAGCCTGGGAGAGGGAATGCACATTCTTCTGTACAGAGGACGCTCACAATCCTATGGTATAGACATGCCTCTCTCTGTCTTCCCCCTTAAAAATGTTTTTCTTGACCCTGTAATCAGAGAATTTTTTTTCCCCCTTATTAATTTTACTTTGGGTGGAGAGAAAAGGGAAGGATCTATTGTTGGGATGGGAGTTGCTGCCGGGGGCGACAATTGGGCCATTGTTGGGCTGTAATTCAGTCTGGGGCTCCAACAGGAGGTGGGAAGGAGGAAGAGGGATATGAACAAAACCAAGTATTAACTCTGTAATAATCTCCTGTTGTTTACCTGAGCCAGGATAGCCAGAGGTTGGGCCTTGTTTTTCCTGAAGGCTGATGAAACACGGAGTTATCACCAAGGGTGATGCTGCTCTCCCATGAGCATCTGGGAGAGGGGGAAGAAGGGAACTTTTTTCCCCTCCAGCTGAGGACATGCAGTTATTTTTCTAAAGCCAAAATCAAAATTGTTAGTTGAAGGCAGAAACAGGCCTCAGGAAATGCTGTTTCTTTCTGGCAGCAAGAGACAAAGATCCTTGTTCTTTAGACCAGCCTTTGTATAATTCAGAACAATAATAATTTTTTTTTGAAATGTCTGATAAAGAACAAGTACTCATTATCATAATGTGTTAACAGGGCTATAATTAAGATTGTTCTTGTCACTTGTTTTTAATATTCTGTCTTCCCTTGGGAGTTCTTAATTGTTGAAAAAAATCAGTGTGTATTTACATTTGGTAAGAAGAGTTTTGGGGACCAAATGTTTTAGAGCAGCACTGTTTGGTTTTCTGGGGTCTTACATGAATAGGGGAGAGAAACATACTGAGGAAAGAATGAAAAGATCCTGTGGATTAACTCAGGTGTTGCTCAGCCTCCATCCAGAAGAGGAGGCAACCATTTTGCTACCACTTCTTAAAACCTTATCGTCTACCCAATGTTTTGGATCTCCCCAAACTGCCCAGGATCGCTTTGGCATCGCTCCCCCCGCTCCATCCATCCCCAGCGTGTGTTGCCAAGGCATTTACACACCAAACTGGTGTATATACTCCTGCTTTGGAAGAGGGAGACTCCTTTTGAGGTTAGATAACATCTTTTATTATTTTGATTAGGGCTAGAAATGTCCATCCCTGTTGGGTTTTTATGTTATTACACAACATGGATCCCGAGTGCTGACTGCTTCTAAACACTGGTGCTCCCCTGGGCTGTGAGCCCCTTGATGGGGAAATCACACTGGAGTCTTCACTCCAATGAAGACTTGATTGTTCAGTTTTCATTAAAACTGTGGCTTCATCCTGGGTGAGACCTGGGATTTTAATGCTGTTTTCACCTGTGGCCCTGGCAGGTGACAGTGCTGGGGGGGAGCTCGAGGTACCTGAGCTTTGTTCACCCTCAGCTTTGACAGCTGGTTGCCTGCCAGGAATAGGGGAGGTTGTCATTAATGCTTTTAATTTTTATGAGCATTTGAGATTTCAGATGTTTACTCCTTGTTGTCGGCCTTGGAGTCTCTGTGTTTAAAATAAATAATCTTGTTTTAAATTAGTGTTTCCTGGAGGAAGTTATCTGGCTATTGTAAAGTGCTCTGTCAACAGGGCTGCATCCTTGTACCAGCAGAGGATTGCACAGATCGTTAAAAAACAGAGCTTGGGAGAGCTGACACAGAAAAAATTCCCAAGGATGGGGCTTTTTGCTTCCTATTTTTTTTTTTTTTTTTGCACAGATGGGTCTCTTTGCTTTTGATTAAACATTAATCAAAAATCAATTTATGACTCCATGTAAGTGGTATTAGATAAGTCTCCGTTTATCCACGGTAAATAAAAACATTGTTCAGACAGGAACAAACAACAGTCTTGGTTTGGTTTGAGTTTAGAAGTAGATAGGGATCGAAAACTGTAATGAAAATTGCAGATTTCATAATTGAATGTGTTCTTTTCTAACGAGAACATGTAGTTTAACTGTAGCAGGATTAAAAAAAAACATCATGGAAACATCTAAATTCTGCAAAAGAACACAAAGTAAGAGTTCAGAGATCTTTCAGCAGAAAAACATAATCTTATTTTGTGAGTAAGGAGGAGATTTCTGAGTAGGTGAAGTGTAACCTTGAGGAGGATGGACAGTTTGGGCAACCCACAGGATTTTGGGGTCTGAATACTCATATTCACTTCAAAAGCAGAATTAATTTCTGTACCTTACCAGTATCTCTGGGTGGTGGAAGGAATGTGGAACTGCAGTCCAGTTATTTGTGAGAATTACATGTGGGTTCAAGCATTTTACTTGCAATTAGCCTGACAGCAAATGTTTTTTAATTCAGGCTGAAGCACTGAAGACAAGTCTTTGTTTTCCTGTGTGTGGAATAGTTCTGGGTCTTTTGTCGTGCTGCTTTGTGCCTTTTCCAGTTCTCTCCCCTCCTTTCCGAGCTGGAGGGATCAGAGTTGCAGTCCTTACTTGAGATGTGAGCAGCCTGCACCTTTACAGGGTTAGAATGGCATTGCTTTTATTTTTTTTAAACCATTTCAACAAAGTATCTGCAATTCAAAGTCCTCCCTGGGGTGGGTTTTGGTGAGGTCACCCCTCTGGGTCCCAAAGGAAGGATGCAACTGTGGGAAGGATCAGGAGATACGTCTTGGTGGGTTCCAGCACTGCAGCTCCCTGGTACACGATAAAAAATGCTGGATGGAGCATTTGTTGTGCATGAATGATGTAGTAGTTGGAAAAACTTTTTGGCCAGCTTTGACTTGTTCTGTTTGTTAGTTTTGTTTGCACCCAGAGTGCAGGGAAGAGGATTGAATTAAGCTTTAGCATCCTCTCAGTTATTGGGCCAAATGCCACTACTTTTGCTGCCAACACAGCCTACAGAAGATGTGTAGGCATGAGGAGTGTGGGAGTTTCAGAATACACAGCATCTTTTAATTGACACGGGATTTGTAAAGTGCAGCTTGTATAACTGGTGACACCTAATCTCCCTTGTCCCTTCCAGGAGGCACGTTGATGATCCATATGTTTGATGGAGGTGTTTCTTTGTCTACGGGAGATAAGAACTGCCGTAGCTGATCAGAGATGTCTTGCCTCTGATTTGCCTGCAGGCATGCAAATTTAAGCCATAAATTCAGATATTCTCTTGCTAGATGAAAGTTTAATCTTTTTCATTTTTTTAAAAAAAAGTTTTCCTTGTGCAAAAGGAAACTTCCTTCATTCCCCCCTTTTTGAGGGGAAGGAGGCATAGGGATAAGGGAGGGAGCTGCAGTGTTTGGTGTGAGATAACTAATGGAAGGTTACACCCCCGGGTCAGGTGCTGGGTGTTGCTTGGAAGTAGGTGGATGGGTGAAACAGAGCTTTGCAGGTATTTTGTTACTTGATACAGTGTGATTCCTCCCCAGTGGCTCCTCCTGTCTGACCTTGCCTGATCCCCAGGAATTATCACACTGCTTTCCCAAGGTTCTTTTTGGTAGAACCTGTTAGGACAGCTTTGGCCTTTGGGGATGAAAGCCACTAGCTCACAGAGAGTGCTGTGGGGACCCAGGAGAGTGTCCCCTGGAAGCAGGTGATACCTTAATCATAGAGTCATGGAGGTTGGAAAAGACCTTTAAGGTCATCGAGTCCGACCATAAACCGCGCACTGCCAAGAGGATCAAAAACCAGGCTCAAGTAACTGAAAGTGAGTTTTCAGAGACTGTATGTCCAGGAGAGCAGAGGAAACAGGGAGAGGGAAGAAAGGAGAGTGATCTATAAATATTTTATCACTAGGTATAGAAACAAGGTGTGCTGACATCTGTTTTTCTTTCCCAGTGCAGCTGTTCCTGCAGTGCCTGTGGAATAGCTGCAGCCTTCTCGGTGGCACTGTCCTCCTTAAAAACCAAATCAAGCACACACAAAACCCCCACAACGCAGTGGAGTGCAAACCCTGCTAAGCCTACAGACTGTAAACTTGCTGCTGTCGAGCTCTGAAGACTTTTCCCTGGAGCCTGAGCATTCCAGGTTGAGATTCCCTGCTTTGGGGGGATTTGGGGCATCCACTACTGTGAGTGCAGCAACCTGGGGCCCTGGGCTTTGTTGGGCAAAATCCTGATGTAACTTCTGAATTTTAGGCACAGGTAAAGCCATGAGATTTAATGTAGGTTCTTCACAGCCTTCAAGACAGTTAGATGTTTTCTTGTCATCCTTATATCAGGAATTTAATGGCAGGACTTGAAAGTGAGTGCTGGGTGGATTGCAGTTCCTACTTACTTTGCAGATACCGTTACAGCAGGTCTTTTGTCCCTCTTTGTAAGCCCTTCTGTTTTGAATCTCAGCACCCTGACAATCCTCATGTCTTCTTCTATTCCAGTGTGTGTTTGGACAAAAGAATCAGTAGTGAGGAGCTGGGCACAAGTCTGAGGGCACTGTTTGCTCCATCTCTGCTCCCTCTCCCTCCCTTTTATTTTTTTTTTAATACACAGATTTTGAGCGTTGTGAAAGGGCTCAGTCTGGTTATTCTCTGTTTTGAGAAGATGAAAACAAAATGTCAATGATGTTTCATTTAAATTTGAGCTTAATTTAGTGTTTCTTGGTGTGTGATATGTGGGCAGTGGTGTAGGGATGTCTGCATACAGCTGTGCAGAAATTAGGAAATGCTGTGTGTTCCCTTAGACCACTTGAGGAGTAAATTTAGGCCAAATTTGTGTTCCCTTTTAATACTCTGTTGCCACTGCCTCCAGAACAGTGAGGCTTTTTCCTTTGTGTAGCTGTGGAGTGATGTGGGGAAGGAAACTTTTAATCTTTAAGATTTAGTTTAATTTTTATTGTAATGCTGCTGGGCCTTTCTCTTTTTTTCACTTTTAACATATCCTAAAATACAAATCGCCTTCAGAACATGATATGGTGACCACCATGTCTAAACCACTCCAAATGTTTCCTAAGCTAGATAGTTCCAGCCCCAACACACACAACCCTGTGCCTCCAAAAAATAGTCACCTGAAGGGAAAGACAAGACGCTGAAACGGAGCTGCTGAGCTGGGCCTGCCCTGGGCTGAGCTCACATTCCTCCAGCAGGGCCTGGGCCTCTTTTGAAAGCAACCTTTCAGCTCGTGGAGCTGCATTGTGTAAACATCTTCAGCAATAATTTATTCTCTCGAAAGAGGCCAAACTCATCCTGGTTGGAGCTGCCTTAGATGTGAGTCTGAGCGGCGCATTTGCGACGAGCGTGACATCACTCGGGTGCAGCAACAGAACGTGGTCAAAGAGCATTTTAAACAAATTTGAAAATCCTCCCCCGTGGGGCGGATTTATTGGGAATGCTCTTCCTTCATCTGTATGTTATCAAGCTGAATACCAAGCCTTGGTTTTGCTGGAATGTTTCTATATGTGGAGAAAAACCCGGGGCTGTTTGGAGTGTATCGGTATTTCCCTCCGCGCTTTGTTTTCTGTCTTGGAAAAAACCAAACAAAAATCGAATGTTTGTAAAAGGGGGAGAAAGATCTTTATAAAATCTACCTGGATAGAAAATAAGTAATTTTTTTTCCTGAATTTCAAAGCATTTGTGATTGTAGTTTTTGTAAACAAATTCATGAAGCCTCTGGAGAAACATATGACTTTGATTTTATTTTTTCCCCCCTCTTATAGGAGCAACATTCTTCACTTTTGCCTTAGTTTTTTTTTTTAGCACAACCTCAGAAGCTCCAAGTTGTTTTTGTCCTGTAATAGCCCTCGCCCGAGCGAGGACATGGCATCTTTGGGGTTTACCTCTGTCTCCAGCCCCTGGGAGGTTGTTTACTACTTTCAGCCTGGAATAACAGGCCAGTCCCTGGGATCCTCCCTAGGGAGAGAGATTATTGGCATCTGCCAAAATACCATCTCTGTGCTGGATGCCGCCCTTGGGGATGTTGTGATGGGGTGGAGAGATGCTGGCTGTGGGTACAGTGTCCGTGGGGCAGCGGGATGCTTCCCATGGGGACGCTTCCCACGGGAATGTCTCGGTGGGATGCAGGATGCTGCTGAGCTGCAGGGCAAGCACAGCCCCCGGCAGTGTGAGCTCAGCCCATGTCTCCTCTCAGGGAGGGGAGAAAACAGTGAGACCCTTTTCAGGAGTGAGGTGTGTTCGAGCCTATATTTGGATGCTGCGCCTCTTCTAAATTTGGTTTCCCCTCATTAATACAGGAGCTGTTTTAATCGCCCTGTAGGGAAAAACATGGGATTGCTGTAGGGTGGGTTATTCTGGTTTTTTATTTTCCATCTTTTATGAAAGGCCAAGGTCTGTTTTGGAGGCCTGGAGGCGAGGGAAGGTGGAGGGCGGGAGGGGAGGGTCTGCTCCTCTGAGCTCCTTTGTGTGGGAGCTCCACGCTTCCCACTCACCTCCTGCTGGGATGAGGAGGGGGCACTGGGATGGGGGCAGCTCCTGCCCTTCCTAATGGAGGCACTGGGGCAGACATGGCTGCAGAATGGAGCTGTGTGATCATGTTTCCATCTCCCTTTCCCCGGCAAAGGCAGCCCTTGGGCTCCTGCAGGGCTGTGGTTGTCCCTGGCTCAGGGGAGCGCGGAGAAGGAACCGCAGCAGCGTCCTGTTCAAATGAGTGTTTTTCTACCTGAACCGGGTTCCCCCCTTTTTGCAGCACGATGTGCTCGCAGTGGGTGTGATGGAGGAGTAGTGGATGGGAATTGTGTGTGTCGGGGCTGCTGGGAACGCGTGGAGTGGAGCTGTGCGTGGGAACGGACGTGTTTTCCTTCGCGAGCCGCGGGCGAAGGAAGCCGAGCCGCCACTCCATGTTGTCACACAGGCCTTGTTGCACTCTTAGATACCTTCCCTGCAATGCCAGGGAGTTTATAATCCAGCTCCCTTTTGTGGCAGAGTCACAGGGATGTGGAATGTGCACAGTGGATTGTATTTGGACATCATTGTGTCTGTCAGGAGGCCAAAGGGCCTGGTGGTTTGGTCTGCTGGTTGTGTCCTGGTGGCCTGGGCTGCTGCTCCCATCCAGCTGTGGTGCCATGACCAGCAGGGACTCTGCATCCCTGTGACTGCTGCTCCCATCCAGCTGTGGTGCCGTGACCAGCAGGGACTCTGCATCCCTGTGACTGCTGCTCCCATCCAGCTGTGGTGCCATGACCAGCAGGGACTCTGCATCCCTGTGACTGCTGCTCCCATCCAGCTGTGGTGCCATGACCAGCAGGGATTCTGCATCCCTGCAATCAATGATCCACAGTTATTATTTCCAGTCACAGCGGCACAGGGAGCGTGGCTGGATCCTGCCCTTCCTCAGGGACATGCTTTAGTGGTGGACTTCAGGGTTAATGGTTGGACTTGATGATCTCGGAGGTCTTTTCCAGCACAAACAGTTCTACTCTATTCTTTAGGTACCTCTGTGTAGGTCTTGGTGGAAGTAAAGTTTCAGAGAAGATGCTGATAATCTCTTTCATGCTGTTCATGTTTCAGGCCACCCCCAAAAAGTTTAAAAGTACAAGTCCATCAGGTTATTGCAGTAAAAGCAAAAAGGACATGAAGCTTAAAATCCCAGACACCCTGAGGAAATACAACAAAATTGAATTAGTTGCAGGAATTAATTCATTTTTGCTAACTCGTGCTATTAATCATTTAAGTGATCTGAGATGGAAATTACAATTATAATAGTTACTTTTTGCTGTATTTCAGGGTACTCTGCCCTCCAATAATTTGACCTAGTTTATTGGTGGTTTAATTCCACTTTCTCATTTTGAGCACTTTCTTCTTGTTACCAGCTTTTGTCAAGTCTTCTAAATATTTTAGTCTGCTCTGTTCCAGGGTCAAATGGGACAAGCATTAACTTCTGGCTAAAAAAAACCTGTGGTGAAAAGCAGTGCTAGTGTAGTCCCTTAATGGAACAGAAGCATCTGACCTGAAAAATTACTTGTATGCTCCAAAATTTAGTTTCCCCTCCCTTCTCCAAGAGTATCTGATAAAAGATTTTTCTACAGTAAAAATCCCTTGCTCATACCCTTAGACCATTCAAATTTCTGTCCATATTGGCTCAAATAAGGGCTTTTTTTTTTTTTCTGCTTTCCTCTTCTAGTAGTCTTCTGTGGTGAAGACTGACTTCATAACTAGGATTTGCTTTTCAAAAAACAATGTTTGCTTTTTGTGAAACTTGTGGGGAGCTCCCGCTGGAATTATTTGCTCGCTCTGAATTTCATCGTGTTGCAGAAAGGCTGCACGTGCTCCAGGGGAAGCAGCAGATTCCGGAGGCAATGTGTGTATGGAGAAATCTTGCTTTGTTGTGATAGCTCTCATTTCTAGGACAGATGTACTCAACTAATTTTTTTAATTAAATGCAAATCATGGGTGGTGCAGGGCATTCATTTACCAGTGGCTTTGGAGATGCGTTTTTCTGTGAGGAGTGAAACGTGTCTCTCAGAGCAGCAGGCAGGGGATGAAGAGTTCCTTCACATATTTATCAAGTGAGCAAACCTGACAGGTCTTTAGATAGAAGCTGGAGAATTATGTTTGTGTTTATCCCTTTGGCTCGTTCTATAATATATTTTGTATCAGACCTCTTCAAGTGTGTGGAGTATTGTGGATCTGATAAAATCCTTGCAAGGAATTAGGCCCAACTTTTCTGGCAAGTTAAAAGCAGCAATTAATATTTGTACTTAGTGAATCTTGCAAGCAGTATTAAATCACTGAGGTTAATCTCCTGACTTCCCTCCCCCAGCTCTCCTCTGAGGGAAAAATACAGGTAGGTCATTTCTTCTTTCACAAGAAGAATGGTTCTCCTGTGTTGTATGGGGCCTGCACGTAAAGAATCACGTTTCTGCAGTGTTTGTGAAGAGACACAAACAGTGTTTGTCTGTGGCCATATTTCTGACAGTTAAAAGTTCTTTAGAAAACAATTTCTGTTCCATTCTTATTCCTTATTCTTGTGCAAGGTAGACAGAGCTTTTCCACCCCAGGTGACCATCCTAATGTAGAAACCTAATGGTTTCTAAGCCAAGTTGGTTTTTTTTACTTTTGAGAAGTTATGAATAGACTGCTGCTTGAAAAAAATAAAAAAAAGAGAAAGGAAAACGTAAAAATGTTTTCTGCCTTGTGTTACTGAGCTGGATGGGCTGATGGGCTTCCCCTTCCCTTCCAAGCTCATCGGATTCGGGGTTTTGTGAGGAGAAGTTGTCGAGCTTCATTTGGGAATGAGTCCCTTTGCCTGTGAAGGCTCCACGCTGTAAGCTGCATCTTCAAGTTTGTCTTTTCCCCCTGTGCCAGAAAGGGATAAAGTCACATCACTTTATGCTTCCAGTTGGTGAGACAACCCACGTGAAGCAAATGCAAACTCTGAGGGTGCTGGAGTAGCTTCTCACCCTGTCTCTGCTGGTTGTGTGGCCCCGAGCCGGAGGCCGCGGTGCCTGATGCTCCTGCCTCGCTCCCCTTGCACAGGCACCTGCACTGCTCAGGTGATTTAAACAGCCAAAGCCTGGAGTCCATCACCACGGCATCAGCTCCGAAAGGCGGGGGGGTAAATTATTATTCACTGTGTTCAAAGCAGGAGTCCATCCAGAGCCCGCGGGATTTGCTACCTGGATCTCTGGATTGATGGATGTCTGTGCAGTGACAGAAACAACCACGGAGGGGTGATGGATGGGGGATGGCCTTCACAAATCACAACAGGGTGGGAAATGAGGGGTGGGTGTGAATCACTGATAAGTAGCACTTACTGTAAGGAGCTTAAAAATAAAGAAATAATCCGAGAGCGGCTGTAACTTGCAGGAATTCGGGATATCTCACTTGTGGCTCTGCTGCAATCTCCATTGCAGCTCTTTTTATATCCTTTGTCCTCTGAAATACCTCGCTGTAGGGTTGGGCTCTTATTTATTTATTTCTCTGGCTCGGCAGCTGCAGTGCTCAGACTGGGAGGCTGAGACACTCACAATGCGCTGCCTGCTGCCAAGAGAGGAGGTATTTGCATTCATTTTCACTTTCTTATTCTGAATACGGAAAACAAATAACCCCCCTGCGGTCCCCCTGAGTCCTGCCTCCCCTAAGATGTAAATACATGGGCGGACACATGATCTGGAGTATTTGGTTGTGGGTGTGTTACATCCCTCAGTTTGCCAGGCAGGTAATAGGAGTGTCTGTGTTCTGTGAACAAAGAAGTCTTACAGTAATCCAGAATAGCCATGTTAAAACCCCCCTAAGTTTATATGTATATGTATTAAAAGTATCAGTAATAAGTTTCATAGCAGTTTACTCACATTATTGTTTCTGAATTATTTTCTTTTTTTCCTCAAAATCACTAATTGTTCATACTGATCGTGTCAGGAGCATCTTTGCTCAAAAGAGGCAAATTGTTGCCATTTTTCACTCTATAACTAGTTCTGACAATGATGTGAGGAGGAGAAATGAGAAACTTATTTGAAGTTCCGACAAGTGCAGCTTTTGGGGTGCAGAGCTGGGTGTTGGGGTGACTCCCATGGGGATTGGGAGAATTTGGGATGCGTGCGGGAGGCCGTTCTGTGCTGCTCACTCCCTCTCACTGACAGTCTTACAAATGGGAAACAAATGGGATCACAACCGTTGTGAATGTGGAGCTTGGGATGTGTTGACTGGATTATGAAGGCAGCAATTTAACTAAAGGGATGTAATTCAGGGGCGGTGGATCAGAGAAGCCCAGATACTGAAACTCCAGGTCTTTATATTATAACATATTGACTAAAACAGGTATCAACAATAACCCTATTGCCACAACAGCTGTTTGTGTGTCTGCTCAGGTTTTACTAAGCCTCTCATTATGATTCAGAGCACTGCGTAGAAATCCACTGTGCCATCTTTTTTTAATGCATTAAATGATCTATAATGTGTTTCTTTTGTGGTGAAACCCCACTGCCTCAGCAATGAAGAGTGTACATGTGTATTTGTTTAATTCAACATGTTTCCCTCCTCCAGTGCTGGAAATAGGACATTTTAGTTCTCCAGTCACCACTGCAGCAAACCCAGTGGGTTTTGTGCAGCTCGTGTTTGGCTTTTCCTTTCCACCTGAAACATCAGGGTAAAGAATCCAAGTGCTAAAGGGGAAAAAACAATCTGCTGGTACTTGTTTAGAAATATCAAATAACCTCCAGTGTGGGGGTTTATCTTGCTGTCTTTGTGGTAAAGACACGTGAAAGCCACGGCAGCGTAGCCTGTAGCAGCTTTGCAGATTGATTCAGCTGTTCCATTCAGAGCCGAGATTTGATACACAGCAGCGAAATCAACCGGCTTGAAATCATCTCCTATTGATTTTGATGAAGGGAAATCCATACCAGCGGAACCACACCGAGGTTGTGCCAAGCCCTGCCTTTAAATTTGCCCTTGTTTCGCGCGCTCGTGCTTTTTAAAAGGGCTTTTTATTCCGTGCCTTGGGAGGCTGCTCCTTTAAGCCCGGAGTGCGAGGCGCTCCTGCCCCGCCGTGTCCGGGCCGGGCTTTGCGGAGCTGGGCCGGGTTTGCTGCGGGGGCACCGGGGGACGCGCCTCGTGATGCTGCTCCAGACTCATAAACAAACCATCACGTGGGGCAGGGATAGACAGCCCCGGCATTATCCTGATTGGATTTCCCCTCCGAGCTGGGGCTCATTTGAATGTTTTGGAATTAGTGAGGAATGAAACAACACAAGGCACCTCCCGCCCCCGCCCCCTTCCTGTTTATTTTTTTTTCTTTTTCCCTTTTCAGTTGTGGGATTTGGGATGCACAAAGAGTCGTTGAACCTGTGAGAAGCCTCTTTAAATGCAGGTGTTTGCAGTGCAGCCTGATCTTTCTTGGCAACAATATATGAGCGTGAGTAAGCACTGCACATTTACTGTCATGTGAGAGGCTGTAGAGGTGCAGATAATGATTATATTTTGAGGATTTAAAGAGTTTTCTCCAATGCATCTTTTCCCCCCATTTAACCAGTAGAGGTTTTATTAGAAATGGGTTTCTCTGGTGTGCAGTTCCCCAGACCCATTGTTTATCCAGCGAAGCCACAGCGCTCTGGATGTGATTCTTTGGACTGGTCTGCTGAGCCTTGGTTAGGAATGATTAGACTTCAAAAGCATTTAGCAACAAATGTAATTATAGCTCTCTTTCTCCATGGTGAGTCTTTTGACTTACAGTGTGCACGTTGTAAGTGAGCAGGGTACTGTCCATAACACAATATGCGCTGCAGGACTTCGCTAAGGACATAACTTGGATCATGGGATTAGACTTACAGCTGCTGAATACTTCTTAGTTGTAATCTTCATCCTCGGATATGGGGGCTCAGGGATCCTTTCGTTTGTTGGATGTGTATCAACATTGCTGTTGTATCAGGGTACCACTGACCTAAATCAACAAACCCTGGATTCACACGTACATCAGCTTTGCAACCTCGCTGGTTACTGACAGGGTTGCCAGTGGGCTGTGGGGACGTTTGGGAAGGACCTTCATGATGATACTTTATTGATTTCTAGGGAATAGCTCATGAAGTTGCATTTTCAGGAGTCTGAGACAGGAGGGAGGTTTGAGGAGTGATTTAAGAGCTCAAGGAAGAGCTTGCGGAGTGTGCAAGTTGCTGAAGGATAATTTGGGCCAACAAGGGAAAAGCTGATGTAGAGCAGGAGATGGCAGAGGGAGCAGGATGCTGGTTTTATCCATCCAGAGATGGGACAGACATGGGCAGAGCTGTGCACTGCCATGCAGGTGAGCTCAGATCTGAGGCAATGAAAAGCTGGCCAAGGGGCTTGTGGACTTGTACAGTTTCTTTTAAATGTAGCTTGGCAGGTTTCAAACTGCATTTAAAAGAATTTTGGTTTCCAGAGACATTGCTATTAAGTTATTTTTTTGAGCCCATTTTTTGTTATCCATTGCACTTGGTGCTCGGGAACACGTTGACCTGGTAATGTCATTCTCCAAATGATAATTTTTAAGCCAGACACATTTGTTAATCTTAAAAAAAGGCAGCTTGGAGCCATCTCCCAGGTTCAGATGCAGATGGTTTGGACTGTGACCCAAGCTGTGCAGCTGTGGGCAGCTCACAGAAACTCCAGGTTCCATATTTGTGCCGTGGGTGAAATCCTGTCACATCCCCACTGGTGTGTTGATACAGCCAGCGGTGGCTGCAGGGCAGTGGGGCTGTTGGTGGCCGAGAAAATCCTGTTGTGATTGACACTGGTTGTGCAGCAGAGGTTCCATCAGACATTGAACAGTCAAGTGGGGACCAGAGGTAAAAAGGTGGGAGTCTTGTGTGGCTGGAAGTGGCTGAACCAACTCTGTGCATGTGTGTCCATCCCGTGGTGGAAGAAGCCACCGTGTCTCTCCACTGAGACAGAAAAGCAGAATTAGATGAAGTTTTCTCAAGTGACAAATTTGGCAATGTTATCTCTTAATTATTGGCATGAAGTTAATTCAAAGACACTTAATGATGTAAGCTTGTAAACTTTCCCAGGTGGCACCATCTGCACATGTGATTAAAAACCACCAGAATAACAAAACAAAGAAAACAATGTAGTTTGAAAACTGAAATTAATTTGTGAAGCCATTTGGTTTATTACTTAAAAAACCTTCAAAACCAAAAAAAAGTGCTTGAGTCATAGAAAGTTTTGGAGAAAATAACTTGTGTAAAGTTTCTTATAAGGGTCCCAAGATTCTGCTTTACATCCTTTTATCTAATACAGTTTATAGTGTCCTGGTCTAGTTGACATGGTGGTTGGTGAGAGGTTGGACTCAATTTTGGAGGTGTTTTCCAACCTTTATTGTCCCATGATTCTGTGATCTGCCCTGTATCCCTGTAAAGCCCTTGGCTCACTGCTCTTTGGTCAGACAAACCTTCTTTCCATGCTAAATGAAGATGGTGATATTTGTTGTCATCCTTTCAATCCTTTCACCAGAGGATCTTTGTCCAAAAGGACCCAAGTCTGATATTACAAGAGTATTTTAGATACTCCAGACTAGGCTGGAGTCCACTGTCAAACTTGAAATATCTCTTTCTCTGTGGTTACTGACATATTCACTGGTAAAAATTTTTGCAAATATTCCCAAAACAAGCTGATTTCTAAAATAATTTTTAAATGATCGTCTGGCTTCTGCTTGGTCTTTTCTCTATTATGTACTAACAGCCTGAAAAGAAAATACTTGAACCCCAGGTCCTTTGAGTAGTGTTCTGCAGTCATGTGCTAAAGTCTGTAATTCAGGCCTTGTTGCATTTTAAAAGAAAATTATTATGGTCATGTAGTGTCAGGGGCTTTTGCATATCAAGGCAAACAGCTTCTTCTGTTCCTAAATCTTCTCCTTTTGCTCCAACATTGAGTGACTTGTCTTTTTTTTTTACTTCATCTGTCCCCCCCCACCACTTTAAAATGGGCATTAAAAAGAGCCACTTGCTTAGATTTCATACTTTGTAAAGCATTTGGAGAACTGCTGATTAAAAAGCACTGTATACATGTGAAGTATGTATTTTTCTGTTCCTAAGCGCTCATCAAATTTTATTTGTGGGAACCAAGGCCAAGAAGCTGCTGTTGGTAGGAACAAGCCCTCTAAAACCCGGGAAGGGGGAGAGGAAGGTTTGTCAAATGAACTGTTGCTTGAAAAGCACTTCCCAAGGAAAGGTATAACTGGATTAAAAGTTTCCCACGTGGGGAGGGACATGATGTGGGGAGGAGGGAGTAATTAGTCGGTTTGGAGATCCTGCTGCAGCACTTAATCCTCCAGCGGCAGCGCGGCCACCAGCGGATGCTGCATCCTTGGGGATGATCCCTGGGAAGCTGCTTTACTTTCTGTCATCACTTTAACGAGCCCCTGTGCCTGGATAAAGTGCATCAAACGAGCCTGAGGAATATTTAAGCTGAAATACGTATTAAGGGTAGTAGCTGGGCCAACCCCTCGCTTTTCCCCCACGTCATTCCTAATTCATAAAAACAAACTGTGGAGCAGCCTTGAACTTTGTGCAAAAATCTGTTGCTCTCTAATTTGCAATTTAAATGATACTTCTCTGTGTTTGACTGCAGGCAAGATCAGCTATTCTATTCCCATCCAATTTAATGCTTTTAGTTTTGGGTGTGTGCGTGGGACATCCTGGAATACTAATTATTTTTTCCCCTCCCTGTTTCGTGTTTCAGAGCCATCAACAAGCAGGATCTGATGTAGTTATTTGGTAGTTCCCTTTTTATTGTTTTTCAGCAAAGGTTGTATCTGCAAATTTGGGGTTGACTGGGGTTTTATTTGGTTTTTAATCAGTGTGATTTTTAAACAGTGTGTGTTTGCATAATTACAGAAAACTTCATTTAATGGGTATGGAAGTTGAGGTTCATAGAACTGCAGAGAAGGCAGGGCCTGCCCTGCTTGAAATAGAGACAGATCCATCGTTGTTTCATTTTGCAGTAAACACAGGGAGAGAAGTATAATTTCTAATGATAGAATAGGCAAGTGTTTCTCAAATTGAGTGTGGTTTGATGGCAGTGCAGCCCTGTCCCCCTCCAGCTGCCCAAAACCAACCAGAGGTGACAGATGACATTGTCACAGCATTTCTCAGCATAAGCATTACATGTTCGTGGGGGTGATACGATATTGATAACTGGAACATGGCCAGAAATATTTTGTTCTTGCTCTGCTTGGTGTACTGTAAATATACACCTGGAGAACTGAGGTGTTCAGAACAGAGCAGTAGAAGGAGGAGGTTGTACTTCTGAATAGTAAAAACACAGTGCAGCATCATGAGGAGGTGGAAAATGGGAAGTTTTCACCCCTTTGACCTCTATAACCAAAGATATCTGCAGTTATTGGCTCAGGGAGACCCATAACTGGAAGAAAAGGTAATTGCAGTCTTGTTACTACAGCATTATTGAGAAATAAAACTTAGAATTCAATAAATTTTCCATTTGTAGGTGTTTACAGGTGTCCTATAAATCTAATAATTTGTAGGGTAAACGAGGCTGTAGCAGGTTTCATGGTCTATCTGAAGTCTGCATGTTGTGCATGAAGAAGCTGTAAATACTGATATTACTGAATTGTACAGCTTGTTTGGCTTGGAAGGCTGTGTCTTCTCCTGTACCTAGTGCTAACCCTCTGCAGAATTAATGAAATGCTTAGTGGAATTTTAACATTGAAAGAGAATTTTTAAAAACTGGAGAAAAGGGTCTGTCAAATTATCACATAATGTGGAAGAACATCATTGCTCTACTGCAGCATAAACATTTTTTTAATGGTGTAAATATGTGAAATTTTTTAGATGTATAATTTCAGAAGATGACATTAAGTTTTGCTCTATTTAGAGAACTTTTTATAATTTTACTCACTGATCTTGATGGATGAAAATATAATTCATATTTAAATCCTTTCCTCAAAGTGAAGCAAACTTTCGCCTCTTTGATAAATTTAGATCATTTTTCTTCTTACTGACTTGGGGGAAGTGTTTAACAGCATTTAAAAGTTTGTCCTGTGTAATGGGTGTGCAAAGTGAAACAATTCCACTGTTGAGATGGGCAGAGGTACAGATTGTATTTGCTCCTTGAACATCTGACTCACCAGAGCTGCCTGTTAATCCTCACAACCTTACTGCAAAGCAAAGAAAGCTGCTGAATAAATTGGGGGGGAAAACCCCCTATTTTTCTAGGGGAAAACATTCTCAGATCAGTTAAATAAAGTTGGCCTTAGACACCTCCCACTAGAGCGGGTTGCTCAAGGCCTCATCCAACCCGGCCTTGTAATGAATCCACCTCCATGACAGTTAGGCCCTAATCCCAGCCACCAGCAACGTTCTGAATTTGAAAAATGCCAGTTTCTCCCTCTGATTTTTGGATAAATATTTATTTTTATTGAACATATAGAGGAGAGCTGCAAATTAGGAACAGTTTTGTGCCCTGCAGGTGCCTGGCGTGAGCTGAAACCGCATCGATTCTGAGGCGCCTCTGTCACGACAAAACCTTGCAGGTCCCTCTGGGGTTTATGAACTAGTGAAGTGCTTTTGTTTAAAAGATGGGATGTGATTGTGTGACTCTTGGGTGTTCTCATGGATTGGGACTGTCACCCAGCCCTCATTTGTAGGAAAGCCCATATTTTTCCTCATTTTGCTGCATATTATGTACCTCATAGAGTCTCTGTCTGTGCCACCCCCTCAAGGTCTGTGGTGGGGCGGCATCAGTAAAGACGTGTGGTCTCGGAGGGGATTTTGGATGAAGTTGGAGTGTTTTGTGTCCTTTAGATTTTGAGAGGCCGATGAGTAGTTGGGCTTTTCTGTAGTTGCTTGGATTTGCCTGGAATTCCGGTGTGTCCATAGTGTAGGTGGCTGACGGAGCAGCTCAGTGAAGCATCCGCGTGCTAAAATAACCAGGGCGAGCGAGCAGGAATCCAACAGGGCCAGGGCTGCAGACGAGTAGGAGCAGCATCATGCACAGCCCGCTGCCAGCTCGGCCTGGAACTGCACAGACATGGCCTCTAATACCAGTTTCAAGGGGAGCTGCCAAAACCACAGTGCTCAAGGCCTCTCCCTCCGAGCTTGGCCAATGCTCGAACGAAACAGCCCCCAGCTTGTTCCTCCGGGACACAGGCCTGCCTTGTTAGGAAATCGGTGAAGTTTGGGAACCCACAATACCTCACATAGCTCTGTGTACAGTAACGGAGGGTGGAAATAGGGCCATAGGCATGAGCCACCAGACGAGCTATAAATATAGAATACTCCCTCAATTCCAGTTTCGTTAGTCATGGGAGGACAGTGAGAGTTTTATAAACTTATAAGGAATATACAAACAGTTCTGAATTTAAAATAACTCTGTATAATTTTTTTAGTGTGTGTGAAAAGAATATTCTTTTTTGAGCCCATCCATGTAAGTATCTGCTATACACAGAGCGTAAGGATCTGCGTATTTATATGTTCATGTGAATGTGACTTGAGATGACAAAAAAAGGTACCAGAGAAGAAAAGCATAGCTCAAAACGTGCCAAACTCCAGCAGAAACAGAGTGGGAAGCAGCGTGCTTCCCACTGTGTGCCAATATCAAAACCATGAATCCCCTCTTTTCCTTTAATCAGTGCAGTCTGGTGCTGTCTCCAGCTTCAGAGCAGCCAGGCAGTGTCTCTGAGCTGGCTTTGCTGCAGCCTGGAGCCCCTGTCAGATCCAGGGATACGGCTCACCTTGGCTGTCCTTCCTATAAATAAATAAATAAAACTCTGGTGCTCCCTAATCTGATCACAAATCCTTACTACAGGGAAGGATTTAGAAAGTCCAGAGCAATGTCATTATTATTTTTCCCCAGTTGTACCAACAGGAGTTCCTCAAAAGCACGTGCAAGTGTGTGAGCAGAGACAGCTCAAGCATCTGAGTATTAACTGTGCGTGTGACAGGGCTGGCAGTGCTCTTTGACCTGTGAGTACGTTCTGTGTGTTTGCAGATTCTGGGGGATGACACAGTCAAACAGTTGATTTTATCAAGCTGTTGGAAGAACTGAAATAGTTCAGTCTCATAACAGAGAGCCAGTGGACTAAATCCAGGCTGGACACTGCCATCCTTCCCTCAGGTTAGAGGAAAACCCTGAGCACACCCATGTGCTGTTCCCATCTGTGCCCCTCACTGACACAAGTCACTTTTTCCCAGTGTCTTCCAACTCAGTGTTTGAGTCCTTTGCTATCTGGGGATTCAGAGCTGCTGGACATGCAGTGGTTTGCTTGGGGCTTCCTCTGGGGCTGTGGGAATGTCCAGTGCCTCCTTGGATTGGGAGCATCCTTGCACTTCCCAAAGCAGGCTCTGCAGCCCCCTCAGCCGTTCCTGTCCACACACGGAGCTGTTCAGGAACCCACCAGCAAACAGGCAACTGTTGCAGCAGTTCTGTTCTTTGGAGATCAAACCATGTAGGATGGAGTTAAAAGTTCATGCCCTGATAGTCCAGGATGATTTACAGACTATGAAAGCAATTTGCATGAAGTCTGAAAAGATAACTCAACATTTTCCCTTTTCCCTCTGAAACATTTCTATCCACAGTTGTGGTGTAGGACAATATAAACTGATTTTAATGCAGCTCTCAAGTCAGTTGTATCCTTCCTGCTGTCCATGTTGCCTGTAAATTTGTTAAAATGCATTAAGAGATGGGTTAATGCACAATCTTCTTGTCTGCTTTTAGGTCTCACAGACTCTGGCACCTTCTGCATTCCCTCTGTGTTTATAATAGAGGAAGATTTAGAATGAAAATAACTACTCCATAATTACTAAAACCAAGGAAAGAGCTCACCCTGTGTTTGTTGTGGATCTCAAGAGCACAGCCCTCAGTTGCTGTCAGATTTGCTTACACTCCTGTATTTCTGGAAGTCCTGAAGGAAAAACTTTATTTGATAATTTTAGCGTAATTGCCTTAATATTGTTTGGAGCATCTTCATCCTTAACAGGGTCCCTTCACTTGCAATGTGCAAATACTGTAAGTGAGGTACTCCCAGATTTAGGAGTTTGTAATTTAAAAGAAATGTACCAGGTGTCTCTTAACTTTCCAAACAATCCATATTCTTGCAACTTGTTCTGCGCTTCCACTGTCACTCTGGTGGGGGTTTTTTTTTGGGTTCTGAAACATCTAGATCTCAATCCTGACTTTGGTGGCCTGTCTCTCTGGCAGCTGAACAGCTTGAGAAATCTTGCTCTGTAGGAAAACAATGTGAATATTCTCGCTCTTTCTGGTTGTTTCTTTGAATTTTCATTTCAAAGCTCCAAGACCAGCCTTGTGTTTGATTGCTGGGGCCTGGAATGGTTAAACTGCTGGTGGGTGTAAGACATAAATGCAGAGGGCATTCCTGAAAGAAGCAGGAGCTGAATTCCCTCATAACCAGTGACTCCTGTTTGCCCTGGATTAAACTGCCGTGATCCTTCGGCATTAAGAGAACTCCATCGTTTAGGCCAGTGTGATAATGTTATCAAACTGTCTTCCTCCTTTGGCGTAAATCTGGAATGTGAAGGGTATTCTTCCTCCAGCTGGGGTTTTGCCAGGAGATGGCTGACCAGCACTCCTTGCTTGCAGTATATTAATTAAATCCTGTAAAGCTTATTGCCTTACACTTGCAGCATTTGGAAGACAGGCAGATTAAATCTAGCTTTGAGCAACAACAAGCAAAACCCCAATATACTGCTCGTAATCTGCAGCAAAAAGAAAAAATAATTTGCCTCTGAGCTGTTCTTCAGCAGCTCTTTGCTTTCCTTATCTGTGCCTGCAGAGTTCAGGAACTCCAGTTGCCCCTTTAGGAATGGGAACAAGTTTGTGGTGGTGGATGGGGAGCAGCTTTCACCACCACGTGTCCCTGCTTACATTCCCCCCTTTCACTGGTGTTACTGTTCTGATTTGCATCTTCCAGTGGGAAATTTCCCTTTCCACGGAGGAAATGTTTCTGGAACAGAGCGGTACTGATGGTAAAACATTCCTGGCTGGTTTGTTTACTCAGTGTTGAAGACAGCTCTGGGCCTGAACGCCCCAGAACTGGTTGTGTATCTGCCTCCGTGGGGTTTGTTTATGTACTGGATTCATACTGGCGTGGAAGGGACAAAATGGACTTGTTTTTTTCCTCCCTGTCTTGAGTGCCAGCTGCAATGATGCCAGTCTGGGCTGTGCTGGGCAACATCAAGTGTTTTGAAAGAGAATGCGGTTCGTGCTGCCTGGGTTTGTCAATAACTCGTGTTTATTTGCACCTTCTGGGCCGTAGTATTGCACACTTGGAGCAAATGCTCTACCTGTGCTGGCCAGGTGTTCCCATTCACTGGGGGCTCAGGTGGTTGTTTTCTTCACCCAGGTTTCCATTGACTGTGATTTCAGTGTGATGGGAGTCACTGTAACACTGCTGGGGCTTTTAGCAGAGTTGGTTGCTTCACGTGCAGAAACCTGAGGGGACGGGAGGTTTTACAGTGCCAGAGTGTCCCTGAATCCTCTACTCGCTCCAGAGAAGATGGACTTAGCACACATGTTGTTGTGTATCACAGCTGGGAAGCCTGGAAGCTGTTTTGGTGTAACTTCTAGGATAAGGAATGAATGAGAGGTGACCAAAAGAGGAGTGTGCAGGGTCATCCAGCTCCAGTGTATCCAACTGAAATTCGCTCCCTGAACGATGAACGTTTCCACTCTGCTTCTTAGACCTTATTGCATTTGGTGGAATCTGGGAGCTGGGTGGTGCTGGGCTTTCCTAACCTGTCGCCTGCTGCTTTTTTCTGCTTCCTTTGCTCTAGAATCCTCTAGAGGTGTTTCCATCTGAGCAGTTGGCTCCAACTGCTGCTCAACTGGCTGAGCAGGCAGTTAGTGTGCGTTGTTTCTCGCCCATTAGGAGGGGGATGCAAGTGTTGATTCCTTTCTCAATCTTTCGTATGGTTAAAAATCGGGCAGTTAATGGGCTGATGTCAGGTTGGGCATATCCTTTGAGGTTGTTTTGAGGCTCTGGATGCTTTATCACACCTACTTCTGTGACAAACTAAAGCACCAAAAAGCAAGAGACCAAAAAGCTTTGTGTGGAAGCCAAGCATAAGTAGTTAAACTTCTGCTGGGTCTGTGTAGTAGAAAGAAGATAATTCACAGAACAACTTCAGGAATAATTTCAGGATCCTTGGAAAAATCTCCAGGATCAAAATGGGCTGGTGGTGACTGGGATGTAAACATGGAAACACAGATGGTGAACTGATCTTGAGTTGGGATAGACTTAATGCCCTTTTGGTGTAAGTTTGTATAGCCCTACCCAAAGATTTTACAGGTGGCCACGACTCTGCACATACTAGAGGTTTAGAGAAGGGGGAGATGATCCCTTTCAGGTCCCAGCATCAGTGCTGGGTTGACCTGAACCTTTGATCAGTGGCAGTGAATGTCAAAAGCTGCCAGACTTTATGCTTTAACCGCTAGAAAGCAGTTTGAGATGGCAGAGTTTTTTACCTTCATGATTTTCACTGAATGTGAGATAAACAATTTCAGAGCACTGGGGGGTGGGGACAGAGGAAAAAACCCCAAAATACACCATTGTTGGTATGCTGCTAATACCTGTTTCTGTAGTAATACAAAGATTTACACAGCTGCCCTGAGTGGCCTCTTCAGTTCCTTGGAGATGACTTTCACCCATATTCCTGTGATCAGAACACGTTACTGCATGTATTTAATATGTGTATTTCCTTATTGCAGCCTTTATTCTGTAGTTATTTGATTCCAGCCCTGACCATGAATCACTGGAACTGGATTTTCTGAGTAATGTCTCTCCAGTCTCTCTATTCTCACAATAATACTGGGCAAAAGAAATCAGGTCCTGCATAGGCTGCTCGAAGTTTTGAAGTCAGCTGTTTGAAAGGCTGTATGAAAGTTTAGCCCATTAAAATGCAGTATTTTAAAAATTCTGTCATGTAGAAGGATTAACATTCCAGGAGTGACCGTATTTTTCTGTCTTTGTGGATAAATTTAGACAGCTAATTTTTTTTTCAGTAGTTAGCCAGGAGAAAACACTCCTTTCTTCCTCTGCTTTCTGCTCAAAACTAGGTGATTTTTCTCCCCATTTTTTTTTTCTCTGAGACATTATTTTACATGAGGGTTGCTCTAAAAAAAAAATCAAACACTATTAAGAAAAAACAAAAACAAAAAAGGAAGGATCAAATACAACTCTACAAGGAGAGAAAGAATCTTTAAAAAATATTTATCCCACACTTGGCAACTTTTTGCTCGCCCGCATGTGACTGGCGCGGTGCCATCCTTGGCCGAGGCCGGCGCCTCTGCTTGCCAGGAGTCTTCCTCCTCTGGCTGCCTTTTCACTCCCTGTGACTGATTGTTTATTCACCTGATTTCTCTGTTGCAGCCTCGCTGAAGTCATGGCGTCTTGGAGATGATAAGAACACTTTTGTCTGCCCAGGCTCCGCCAGAGCCATGATGTCAACGCGGGGCGTTTGCAGCGAGCGCTGGCTCGGTGCTCGTTTCGCAGAGCAGGGAGGCATCAGATGTCAGACAAACTTACTACCACCTCCTTAGAGTCAGCCTGCCCAGAAAGCAGCTGCTGTAAATACAGAGGATTGTTTCTTGCCTTTTTTGTTTTTAGCATCATGGGGGTTTTAATTGAGAATAATGAGTCTCTCTGAGTCGGATTTTCTTGGGGCTCCTCTTCTTCCTAAGGTGTTTGCATTTAGTTTTAAAGTATCTCCTTTCTGTAAGTTAAGTCTGAATCCGATTTGCTCAGTAAAGGGGCATCTTGGAATGAAATATTTTGCTTTTTTTTTTGCAAGTGACCATAGGATCTTAATAGCACAAGGTGGTGTTAGGTCAAAGGCTGGACTTGATGATCTCAGAGGCCTTTTCCAACCTTGTTGATTCTGTGATTCTGTACTCGGGAAATCTCCTTAATTTTGTTTCCAACCTTTTTGATTCTGTGATTCTGTACTTGGGAAATCTCCTTAATTTTGTTGACAAGGAAAAGTGAGTTGAAGAAATCAGAGAGAAGGTGAGACACGGATGGTCAAAGAAGGTACTGGTGTTGGTTTTGCTCCAGTACATTTGATTTGTGGGTACTGGAACTGTCGTTCTGTCCTTCTTTGGAGATCTGATGATCTAACAGTACTTGCACTCCCAAATGTAACTGGACACTGGTCTAGTCAAGCCTCATCATCTCCTTATGAAAGTGCTAAAGGGTCTGCCCTTCTCCAGCTCTTGCTTTGACTTCCCTCGCCTGTGGCTGCCCTCCAAGGTCTCTGATATTTTCCATTATTTCGGTATCTCCATGTGATGACAATTACATATTTTTTGCCTTTGTGCTCGTCAGCAAGGATTTGTTCAGGGGGGTTGTTTTTTGTATACAGTTGTCAGCCTTCACAGTCCAAGGCACTGTTGTACCTGACTGATAAATTCTGTCCCCAAATGTCAGCACTGTTTGCTTGTGTTTGTGTCTCTGATGTTCTCGCGGACTAAAGTCAACAAGTTACCCAGTGCATTTCAGGGCGCTTTTTTTGGCCAAAGTGTTTTGGAACCTGCATTTTACGTGTTTTGGTACAAATCTAGCAGCCTAAGGAGCACAGTTCGGGAGGGTGAGGGGAGGACAGATGGGGCTGGGCTGTGAGGTCAACCAGTGTTGTTTAGTAAGGATTTCAGAACAGGGATATCTGAGGGAACTGGCGTGGAAGGCAGATAAGGCTTTTTGTTGTTGATAATGTGTCCTACACACACAGAAGTTCTTGTTCTGCCTCTTCAAAGAAACAGGATACCCATATTGTCTCCAGGCTGAAAACTCTGCCAACGTTTGCAAGAACAAGCAGAAAATAGGACTGAGGGGAAAGAGAGGTTGCTGAGCTTTTACAAAATAATCTTTAAAATAAAGTTTTCGGGAGTTCATGTTAAAATGGTTGTGATTAAAATACTACTGTAGTTCTGAAAACCCATTCCAGTGATTGTCTTTTTCGTGTGAACTTGTGTATCCTTCTGTGCTCCAATTTATATTTCTGTAGACGAGAGTCAGCAGATTTACCAGGAGATGCAGGGAATCCTATTTTTATAGCAGACTGCTCATGAATGGCAGAGGCATTAAGGGAATACAGGAGTCTTTCCCAAGAATGAATAAACTCCATCTTTCTGTGCTATGTTTATCTCAATACTTACCGTGGTAGTATTTGTTTTTCAGCAGATTGTCTAGATGAAAACAAAAATCATGTAGTTAATCAATATGCCAATACTGAACTTTGTGGGGGGTGGGTGTGTTATTTTTATTTTTTTTTTTAGTAGGGCTTTGAACTGGAAATGCAGCAACCACATGAAATCTGAGTTCTGGCACCCACTCAGCACAGCAGTCCATCTGCTAGCAAGACATACTGATTTTTTTTTTTTTAATCCCTTAGTAGTGGCAAATGCAAGTCCTGTGTACCTTGGGGTGAGAGGCACTTTGTGATGTCTTACTGAGGTGGCATCTGGGCAGACTTCTTTTACTCTAGTGCAGATGACAGTCAAAAAAAGGATACACACCTGGATGCATGTTTTATTTTGGTGTAAGGGTTTGGGGTATATGGGGTTTTTTTCCCTTTTCCAGCTTAAAAAAACCAAAACAAACCAGCAGCTTTACACAATGCATTATTTGGCAGTGGTTGCCTCTGCATTCCTGCTCTCTGCAGGCTTACAGATAACAGGCTCTGCAAAAATTGCCTTATTTTGGCCTGCATGTGATACTTACGATAATTGTGCTATCTGGGCAGGCATTGGCTGCCCTCATGCCCTCCTTGTTCTCACAGTGTCCCCTCTCCATCCATTCCACAAAAAGAGGATTGAAATGAATCAGGGCTGATACAGAATCATTTTGATGAGAAATGCAAAGTTCTCTGATGACATTTTGACAAGTCCTTTTCAAGGTGGGCACTACCTTAAAGCTGTCAGAAAACAGCTTCTTATAATCAAAACTTGATGTAAGATGTCAAGATCCCCAGTGCAGTGGGGTTGGATTTTGTTTTTTGGTGGTTTGTGGTTGTTTTTTTTTGTTTGGTTTTGTTTGTTTGTTTGTTTGTTGGTTTGTTTTTTTGTGAGGGTGGAATTATTATTGTTATTGCTGTTATTGCTTAACAGCACTGCCATGCATTTTGTCCTGTGGTGATGATGGTGCTCTGCTCAGTGGCATTGTGAAAACACACTGCAAAGCCTGGACCTCGTTATGGGAAGAGGGAGGGCATCAAGATTTTGGGGTGTTTAGTCCTGCGTTAAAACAACACCGTAGCTGCAAACTGAGAGAGAAATCACAGGGCAGGACTTGTGTGGAACTGTTATGCTTTCATCAGCTGCTTCCATGTTCATTTTGGGATATGAGCTTCTTTCCTGGTTCTTTGCTTTTTGCTGAAATCATCCCATTTAAATGTCTGTGGTGCTTCCCTTGGACCTTGCTGCAGTGGTACCACTGAACTCACTTCTCTGCTCTTGCTGCTGGGGCAGTGTTTTAGCTAAGTTAGAAAGTGGCAAACAGCTACTAAATGCAAACCAGATTTCCAGCCTGTGTGTTTCCAGAGCCTCTGGCACATGGCTCGTGTGGCTAAAAGGCCATAGAGCGCTGCAATCAAACTGCTGTTGTTACATAAATACAATGCTGCCACTTCTTTGGATCTAACGGTGGTGAGCTCGGCTGCTGAGGATTCTGCTCTTTGGTCGTGCCTTCCGAGCTGAAATGCTTTCACATGACACAAAATGTCTCCATAAATTTGCACCCTTTTTCCCCCCCCTTCCCTTTCATATTTCATTCTCTGAACCCAGGATTTGAGGATAAGGCAGAATTCTCTTGCGCTCTTCAGGGGGAAAATAGTAGCTCCATAATTCCTCGGTATTTGATGTGGATGATGATTTGATACTTTATTAAACCGCATTTTGCACACATAAGCAACATTGGGATGCTACTCGGGGGTCAGCCTAACCATGTGTGCTGCAGTGGAGCAGTGCTTCCTTCTACAAGTGTAATTAAGTTGTTTGAAGGAAGCTTGTTTTCTTGCCAGCGAAAGACCAATTTGAAGCACAAATAGGAAAGGCAAGAAATGCTTAGAAAGACAATAAGTCAGCATGCCAAAAAAAAAAAAAAAAAAGAATTATCCGTAATACCAGGGCTGTGGAAAAGGTTCCAGTACTGCCTGTTTCCATTATCCTTATGTTGATCTTGCTTTCAGCAGTTTTCTTTATTACTTATTTGGTTCATGTCATAAATTTGATCCGAGGAAAAGATACTTTCAGGCAGCTAAAGCTGAGAAAAGTAGGATTTTTTACAAGGGTGGTTTTTATGTTGGTGGGTTGTTTGTTTGTTTGTTTGTTTTCAGAGTCGCTCCAGCGCCCAGGGAATCGAAGCGTTGTGGAGCTGTAGAGGGGTTTTGCTTTAGTGCCAGTGTGTAGCAGCTGGTGTTGATGCCCCCTTGTTCTCTGCCCTGCAGTGTGCCCCAGCTCGTGTGGGAAGCGAGCCTGCACAGACCAGAACGAGTGTTGCCACCCTGAGTGCCTGGGGAGCTGCACGGCCCCGGACAACAACACTGCGTGCGTGGCCTGCCGCAACTACTACTACGAGGGGGTCTGCATGCCCACCTGCCCCCCCAACACGTACAAGTTCGAGGGCTGGCGCTGCGTCACCAGGGAGTTCTGCTCCAAAGTCCCCGCCACGGATGCCAGTGAGTACGAGAAGTTCGTGATCCACAACGACGAGTGCATGGCCGAGTGTCCCTCCGGGTTCATCCGCAACAGCAGCCAGAGGTAACAACACAGCTTGGGGAGAGTCCGGACAATGTGCCGGGTTTGGGGTTTCCACTCCTGCCTCCGTGGCAGCAAATCTCTGGAGGGAGAAGGGAGGACATGCCTGGAGATGGTGTGGCTCCCTGGCTTAGGTGAATTCACCCTGAACAGTGTGGTGGTGTGTGGTGCTGTGCACTGTCAGTGCAGTGCACAACCAGCTCTTCACTTGTTATTCTCTGCTTGAAGCCCAGGAACACAAGGTTGGAGTTGGCTGATGACCATTATCACACNTGCTTTCAGTTTGTTATTCTCTACTTGAAGCCCAGGTTGGCTGATGACCATTATCACACACAACAAACCACAGGAGTCACCTTGCCTTGCCTGTTACTTGCTTTATGTGTGTCTGCATTTTAGACATGTGTATTCTTTGGTGTATTTAATTTTAGTTCCCTTTATTTCCACTATTACCAGAAGATAACAATGGTATTTTAAAAGACAGTGATTGTATAGATTGTGACAAAAATAATGCAGGTGCTGGCCATAGTACACAGAATACTTTCCTACAAGAGTGTCACTCACCTGCTGTTATTTAATTCTAACAGTAGAAGTGATGCCTCCTCATAAGTTTGGTAATTTGCCAGTGGTTTAAGCAAGCAGCCTTCATTGCCTACTGACCTCTGGAATATGTGGACTTGAAGTGCAGTCAGTGTGCTAAAATTCCTAGTACCTCAGTACTGTGCTAAAAAGATGTCTTTGTAGGCTGCTGTTTTTTCGGGGAAGATCCAGCTGACATTTAGATACAAGCACCTTAACACTGCCCAAATCCAGATACTCACCTGAGAAATGCTGCTTTTGTTATCTGGGTGTTGTGCTCTCCTGCAGAGGTTGAGAGCAGCTGTAACTCAAGGCTGGTCAATGTTCTCTTTCCCAGAGGAGCTGTTTTGCAAATGGAAAGCATTTCCAGTGTCCTTTGTACATTCAGTCGAAGCCTCTTTCTCGTGTCTGCAGCTCTTAGTGGTTTGTGGCATGTTACAGTGCAGGATTTTGAAATAGGAGCTTACTACTAAGAAAAGAAGCTTTTTTCTGTTATGATTTATGCATGGGAAACTGTTATCAATTTGCATGTTTCTTTAAGCCTCAAAAAAAAGGTGGGTTCAGTTTCTTTTAAAAAGAATGAATAGTAAGTCTGTGTCCATCAGTGTTGTCAGCAGAAGCCTTTGTCTTTGAAACTGGGTTTGGTTTTTTCATTCTTATTTTTCCTCTCTAAAGTGATAAGGTGGCATAAGTAATTATGAAATACCCAGGAAAGTGCTAGAATAAATTGAAAAATAAAAATTACCATGAATCAGGAAAGACCTTTACCAGGAGTGGTCAGAAGGCCCATTTTGTGCACACATGAAATGTCCAATTTCGAGATTTATATACAGGCAGCACAATGTGAACCTTTAAAAAGCTGCTGTAGCCAAAAGCTTGGGCTGAACCTGAGTTCTTGTTACTTGAGTTTGGCCACTAAAAAACGCTTCTGAGTGCTTGTGAGTGAAAGAAACAGAAGTGAGCCTGTGCTTCAGTGTCTCCTCCCAGCTTCTGGCAATCTGGTTTCTCTGAGTTTGGGGCTGTGTCTGTCTCGATGTTTTATAGCCAGTGGTGACCTGTTCTCTTTCCATCTGTATCATCCATTCTGAACCTGCTTAGACTTCTGGTCTGCCTCTCCTAATTCCTGTTGTCAATTAGTTTTCCTTGCACCAAGACACAACCTCCTGTTTGCTTAACTTGCTCCTTTAATGCCTCTTAAGCTGTAAGAAGTAGTGACTAATGGACTGCTCACTTTCTCCACATCCCTCCTGACTTTATGCCCCCACAGTTGTCTTTTTGAGTTAAAATATCCAGGAGCACGGAATTCCCTAGTGCTGAGCTTTAAATATTGGTTTAAGGGCATGGAGACAGACAGCTTTATAAGAACATGAACAGTATTTTCCCATTTCTAGTTCTTGGCCTGGCCTATTTTGGGAAGTTGGGCCTGGATTAGCACGAAACCTCATTGCCCTCTGAGGTAAATGAGAAGGGAGGGGTTTCTGGGGATACTTAATCAGAGTAAATGCACAAATGCAAGGACACTGGGTTGTACCTGGAGCTCCTGTGACTTTGAAAGGACCACAGAGCCTTCTAGAAGCTGACAGACCGTAGATGTGGGTCCATTCACTCACTGTAAGCCAGAGCTGCTTCAGCCTTCTGGAGTCAAGTGTGCCCCCTGCACAAGCTGGCAGCTTTCATTCCAACCTGGAGGGGTTGTCCAAGCTTTAGAGGGAAATGTGTTCCAAAACTCAGCCCAGAGCAGTCCATGGACTCACAGAGTTGTGTATCGGTGCTTATTTTGAATCTCTTTCTTTCCCAGCAGCATGTTCTGCAGCCCTTGTGAGGGGCCCTGCCCCAAAATCTGTGAGGACGGGAAGACGAAAACCATCGACTCAGTCACATCGGCACAGATGTTGCAGGGCTGCACAATCCTCAAGGGGAACCTGCTGATCAACATCCGCCGTGGCAGTAAGTGATGGCCTCTCCTCCTGAACCTCTGATAAGGCTGCTTTCCACGTTTTTCCTTTTGTCCTCAGCATAATGATACCATTAAAAACTCAGCAGCCTGTTTGCTCTCCAGTCCCAGAGCTCTGCTCCTGTTTGATTTGGCCCACGCTGGCACAGGTATTCAGTCCCAGGGAAAGCTGGTGTTTTTGTTAGTTTTTTTGGCAGAACAAGGAACCAGGATTAGGTAGTTGGATGAGCATTAGTCCCAAAAGAATAATAAAGGTAGAAAAGTTGAAAATCCTTGCATCTGGGTAGGTAAATAACTAGTTGCATGGCACTGAAAGGCTGCAATCCCCACTTTTTAAGGCAAGATGTGGTGTTTTGCTAAAACATGGAATCCAGAGTTCTGGGAGCTCATATAAAGCCCAACCCTGTGCTGCTGGATGGTCAGCATTAGTGAGCTGGCCACCCTTGTCACATGTCTTGAACAAGCTCTGGATTAAATTTGTCAGAGCGGTGATTCATCAGCCAGGGAGGTGTTGACAGCTGATGATCTCTTAAAAGCAGAGTAAAAATCACTGTTAGTTTTTATTGGATGTGTATCTCCCTATGAAGGTTTAATGAATAAGGTTTAAAGATTGAGATCTGTTTGATTCGCTGCCTCCTGCTGAATGAAAGCTTCAGGGTTTAGTAACAGCACCATGTGGATTATTTACTCAAGGTCCTGCTTCCAGAGGTACAATCTTTCCTTATGGAAGATGTTCCAGTTACCTGTGGCAGGTGTGGGGGGCTTTATTTTATTTAAGCATTATCTTAGAGTGCTGAAGAGCTCCTGCTTATTTGGTATGGGAACCAACCATTGCTGAGGTAAGGACAGCAAAGCTTGAGCTTGTGAAGGATGGGGTGTTGCAGGCCTGGGCAGGGACAGTTCCTAGGGACTTTCTCTGCAGTCATTTTAATAATTTGTAATAGAAAATCACCTTCAGTGAGTTGTGTGGAACATGCTCTATGGTGTGGGCACATCCTTATGGGTTTTATCTTTACTGTTTCATCAGGAGTTCTCAGTGTTGTTGCCAAAGCTTCTCAGGTCTTGGAAACCAGTGCCCTGTGCTCCCAAGCACACCAGTGCCATACCCCCACCTCTTCATCTTCAGTCTCATTCTCTGTTTTCCACTGGAGCTTTCTGCCTGAGCTTTGCTCCATATCCAAAAGCAGTTCCAGTCTCATGGATGTGTACATTTAACAAGGGTCTTTTCATCCCTGCCAGAATGCTGGCTCACCATTTGGTGCTGGCTTCAGAGTGCAATGCCCATGGAAAAAGCAGGTATTCCAGGATGGAAAAGCAAGACTGGTTTCCCAGTGTTACTCTGTGGCTTTATTTTGCCCTTCAACCATCGGGCTGCACAGGCAACTGTTCCTGGAAGAGGGAAACCAGCGTGCCTCATTTTCAAAAGCAACAAATACCAACATTCTCTTTTACCGAGCATTAAGGAGAGTATCAGTCCAAGCTGTGAATCCTGTAATAACAGAATTACCTTTTTCTTCCTGTAGATAACATTGCCTCAGAACTGGAGAATTTCATGGGGCTGATTGAGACGGTAACGGGGTATGTGAAGATCCGTCATTCCCATGCTTTGGTCTCCCTGTCTTTCCTGAAGAACCTGCGCTATATTCTGGGAGAGGAACAGGTGGACGGGTAAGTGCTCAAATATTTGTAGATGCAATTTCACTTTAATAGAAAGCTGCTCCTAAAAAACATTCACGTGTCATTTATAGAGTCTTCTTTTCCTCTCATATGCAGCATTTTCTCCTAATGAGCACCTCTACATAGCATCATCTGCATTACTGTCCAAATCAGCATATTAAATCAAGTGTATTCCAAATATTTTATGGTCACTTTGCTATTACTTTTCAGGTTTTTCTAGATTCTAGATTCTTTACATGGATAAAGTGTTTTTGTTTGTTCTCTTTGCTCTGTTTGAGAAAAGAGCGTCTTCAGAAACAATCAGCTTTCCTTGCAGAAATTTTAGCAGAGTTTTTTGGAGAATGTCAACTGGAAGGAAACCTGAGCTTTACTAAGCAGGGAGTGAAACTCAGAGTGACCCAACAAGTGTGAAACAGATTGCAAGTTGCAGTTGTTTGCAACTCCTTGAAAAGTTAACTTTAAATGAATTGTCTCCTGAGCACATGAAAGACTGGTCAGGAAGAGTAAAGTTGATCCCTTGAAACGTTTGCTGTGGATTATATTGCTTCTGTAATTAATAATCAACATATGCTACTTTTTGCTGTGCATAACTCCTGCTTTCCTGGAATGGTAAAAGATTGTCAAGACAAAAGTTTTTAGCCCCACAGAACGTGTGATGCTGAGATGTGGTGATGGTCCTTCAGCAAAGTGCCTTGCTCGCTCTTTTCCTGAATCAAGTAGCCATGAAAAGTTTAAACCAGTGTTCTCTGAGAGAAATCAGTCCCCCTACATAATGACAGAACTATTAAATGAAGACTTTGGGGAAATCATGGATGAAAAGGTGGTGGGAGGGTCATGAGAAAGGTTCCTTGTGTCTGATTTGTCTGCCCTGACTGGATGAAGTTAAAACATGAGGGATTCGTCACAACCTCCCTCTTTCTCTCAGACTAAGTCTTTGGTCAGCCTTAAATTCTTACAATTCCACCATCTGCCTGAGCAAAAGGGCAGCTCTTCCTCCTGCCCTGTCTGTCTCAGGAAGAGCACTGGCTCTATGAAGAGGTTTGTTTCCAACTGCAAATCCCAGAGCTTGGCAGCGCCAAGCACGTGGCTCATTCAGCCTCTGACGGCCTGGTGTGCCCTCACAGATACTCCAGTCCTTGATTTGTCTTTCTTTCTCTTCCCCCCTCTCTCTTGATCTCTCTAAATCTGAGTTCAGCTTTGTGTCTCAAGTAGTAATTATGTTTATGGCACCTTGTCTGTCAGCAAGCAGAGCCCATACGAAGGGAGATGGCAGGCTTTTTCCAAACAGAGAAGTAAATGGGATTCCCAAATAGAGAAGTAAATAAATGCAGCTTTGAAGAAGAAATTGAGGCTGAGTGTGGAGGCAAAATAGATCTATAGTAAAGAGCTACTTGTGCTGAAATTCCCCTATGTTAGGAAATGACTGCAGTTGCATACTTGGGGTCAGGGGCAGTCTCTTTGCTTGGAAAATGCCTGGCATAATTCAGGCATTACCACAGTCTAAATGACATTTCCAAAAATACTTCAGTGGAAGTAGGCACCTGGCAGGGAAGGCCTGAGCCTAAACAATTAGTTGGGCAGAGTTACGAACGTCAGGGAGTGGGATCTTAGCCTGGGAAGCAGTGGCTGCTGGAACAAGAGCTGTTTGTGGCAGCACTGCCCTGGGGGGTGAGAAGGTGGGTAACTTGAGGTCCATCATGATTGTTGTTCATTGCACAACTGACCCCACTGCCACTATTTCTTTAGTTATTGAACTGGACTAAGAAAACAGCACTTCAGAGTTTCTCTGTTCCTTGTTCAGTTGCTGATGTCTGCCTTGGTTGTCACAGAAAGTGGAAAGTTTAGGGTGAATCTACTTTGTTTGTTTTCAGAGTTCTTGTTACCTCTTCTGAACTCCATGTGAAGGTGCCCCCATGGCAGGAGAATTTCTCTTTGCAAAAAGGAGTGTTGAACTGGAGGTCAACTGGAGGGGTCTCAGGGTCTGTTGCAGGATTTTGGTCCCTGGTCTAGTACTGACTCTGCCTGACCCCTCCATCCTCTGCTGGGGTTGGTGTGTTCACTGCTGTCCTGAGCTGCAGATGCCTTGTTGGTGGATGGTGTGTAGGCAGCACTTCCCAAAACATCCCAGGTCGGAAAATGAGCAGCTTGTGGCCTTCAGGAGCAAGTGAGGAGATGGTGACTGAGGAGGAGTTCCAGTTGTGACACTGACCCGCTGCTGACGTGCTTCAAGCCCTGCAGCAAACTGGGAGAAGTCTCTATAAAAGCAAAACAACCTCCCTCCTGTTTTCTACACCCTTTTGAAGCAGAGGCATCAGTAGCTGTCAGGCCTGTTGGAAGGTGTGAACAGGATCTCTAGTGTTGTGTGGTTCCTCACTGAAGATGTTACAGTTTGGTTTCCTGGGATCTTCATTGTGAGGGGACGGTGGATTTGTCACGAGAGCAGCAAGGGTTGATCCAGCCACAGCATTTCAGCCCAGTGTAACTGCACTGACATGGGGATACCAGTGCAAGATGGGCTTCCTTGTGTTAATAATGGCTTTTGTGTTGCTGCAGTTCATGCTGGGGGGACTTCCCACAGAAGTGTAATAAATGCTGCTGTGGTGGGTGGGTCTGAGTCTGGTTCATCAGCTACACAGGCCTTTAACTCACTTCCCAATGGTGCATTCCCATCCCTACTGTCCCAAAGTGTCCGTGTCCTTGCAGATGTTGTCTTGCTGCTGATGTAGAGCCTATAATCCTGCTTCTGCTGCACCTGTGGGGTTTTTTCCAATTCAGCACAATTGAATAGTACCAGGAATTTCTTTATAATATGTAATAGGATTAATAGGATTTACACACCTGACTTTGTGTTAGTATCTGTGGAAATAAAGGATGTACATGTTATTCCATGGCTGGGTTTAGGGAGTGGGCTCAGCACAGCTGCCTGTGTTTAGTTGTGTGTTTTGAAGTGTGGGTCCTGTTTGCTGTTTGATGTACAGGTGCAGCTGTACTTGGCACGATGTAGGAAATCTTTATTGGGCCAAGAGGTAAACTAAGACAGAGAGTCAAGGAAATCTCACTGTGCAAACTCTTGGAGTTGCTTTTGTAAACACAAGCAAGACAGCTGTGTTAATGATTGCTTTATTGTCAGAGCTGCAGCAGGCTTTCCCTTCCACAGGCTATCTAAGGTTACTGCTTCCAGTGTAGAGACCTGCTGTTCAGAGGACATGGATTTATATTCCTTGTAGCAGCTCCTATACAATTATTAAAACACTTATTGGGGTGGCTTTAGATGAAGGAGTGTCCTGTGTTACAGTCATTTCCTGCCCCTATCTCAAGGCAGAAAACTTGCTCCATGGGAGAGGAGAAAACCCTTTGCTGAACACCAGTTTAAAGTAAGAGGGAACACAGTGTTTTAAAGTTTTCTTATGTTAAGGGATTCTTCATTGGAATTGGCTATGAATTAAAACCAATATTTTTTTCTTCTAGAAATTATTCCTTCTATGTGCTTGACAACCACAATCTTCAGCAGCTCTGGGACTGGAACCATCATAACCTGACGATCAGTGAGGGGAAAATGTACTTTGCATTTAATCCTAAACTGTGTGTTTCTGAGATTTACCGCATGGAGGAGGTTTCAGGAACCAAGGGACGACAGAGCAAAGGAGATATAAATCCAAGGAACAATGGGGAGAGAGCCTCTTGTAAGTAAACAGACAAAAAAAATCTCAAGGCAGACTGCCCAGGAAGGTGTGACAACAGAAACCCCAACACGCCACCGCAATATTTAGATTTAGACCTTGGAGGAGCCTTCCAGCCTTTCTGCTTGTTCAGGTGTTAAACTGTGGCTGTGAAGGTGCATTTGCACACACGGAAAACAATGTGGTTACATAGTCCCTATCTCATCTGGAAAACCCATCTCTAGAAGAGGACTGCTTCCCAAATTCCCTGTTTGGTGACAGCAGCAGCACATAACAATAGGAGCATACCTGGGAAACAAGAAGTGAAATCCAGCAGTTTGGTGTATCCAACAAGGAGCAATTTCTCAGTCTCCTTGGTAATTGTGCATCATTATAGGGATTTTCCTGTCTCAGGTACTTCCTCTGTCTTGATACTAAGGATGCTGCTGAATATAACAATCCCATAGGCACTGAAACAAAATGTTACATTCAGCTTCTGCCAAATGTTGTCCCATGTTACTCAGAATGCTTGTTATAAACTCAACTTTCTGTGTTTTATGTTCAAATTCCTTACCTTTGAATTGAGAACACTTCTTAATGTTCTGCAGTACTCCTAAACCTAAGTGCTTCTGCATTAAGTTTTGGATTCTGCCATGGTCAGTTACTGGGAAGTCCTCCTGGCCCCAGTGAGCTGCACATCAGGTCTGGAGTTGTAACCAGTGTGTTTGAAAGCAATCTGTCTCCTAGGAGTTAAGGCAATGCTTACCAATTTCACCTCTAACTCTGAAAGCTGACAATGCGTTTTTCCTTTGGCCAGTTTGGGATGTTTTTTGGAGCTGAGCAAATTGAAATGGATCCTGTGTCTAAGTCAAGCCCCCTTGTTGTGGATGGTGTTTACAGAAGTAGGACATGTCTTCTGCTGAATGTCTCTTTAGGCGTGCTGGGTGCACGCAGATGGCCCAGATCCTTGTTGTGAGCACCCTCCATTCTTTGCACATTCAATGGAGCAAAGCCCTGCAGTCCTGGAGGAGTTACAGACACACAGCCAGGCCTTACTACCACTGAGGCCAGTGCCAGCCACTGCCTGCTTTTTTAAGAAACCAGTACAGAAAGCTTTCTGACTCTCAGAAGGGGAAAAGAATCGACAAAAGCCAAACTGCCTTTGCAAAGATAGCACCAGCAGTGCCAGTGTACACGAGGGTGAAAACCCCTTTATTTTCAGAGCCTTCTATGGAAAGTTAGAAACTAACTCACAGTTGACAGAACACGATTTCTTCGTCCAAGAATTAGGTTTTTAAAATGCAATTTTGTTTTGGATTGGAAAGCTCAGTGAGTTGGTAGTGGGAAGCCATTCATCTCAAAGCTGTGGGCTTCTATCCAGGCCTGTTCACAAGAGGAGCTGGAAGCTGCTGCCATCAAATGGTTGTGCCGTATATGAACTGAGTTTTCGAGTTCTTGGTCCGGCCTCATGAATAGGAGTGTAAACTCTTTTGTCCTTTCCATGTTGTTCACTCTCCAGAAAAACAAATTGTAGTTGTCAGGAGTTGTCCTGGAGAGTGAGAACACAGAGGCTGGTTACTGCTCTGCACGTGCTTTGGAGTTGGATGATGAATTTAGTGCTTCCAAACCAGTCCTGTGGATAAACAGCACTTCCATTCCTCACTCAGGGAGAGTTTGAAGTAGTTTTCAAGAGCTTTCTGGTGATGCATTAGAAGAAAAACTGCTTCAAAAAATTAATAACAAGTAGCTCCAGCATATTTTAAAATGATTGCCAAGGTCACTGCTTGCCCTTAAGTATTCAAAGGTAGTGGGATGAAATGTCTGCAGAGACAAAGGCTGTTGGTATCCTGAGGTGCTACTGGAAAGGCTCATTAGCTAAAACAGACACTTGAGAAGCAGCAGAACCTGACAGGGGGTGTGATACTAACTCTGTCATGTCCTGTCCCTTTTGTATTGCAGGTGAAAGCAAAATTCTGCATTTTGTTTCTAACACCACCCTCAAGAACCGGATTAAACTGACGTGGGAGAGGTATCGGCCTCCAGATTACAGAGACCTCATCAGCTTCACTGTGTACTACAAAGAAGCGTGAGTAGATGTCATCAGGACAGTCCAAGAGACAGTAAGAGTTCTGCTCTACTGCTGCAGAGCTCATCCAGTTTACATATTTCATCCTCAAGTCCTGCCTCTGTTCAAATTCTTCCCTTGGTGGAGCACAAGCTGCCTTTAAAGAGGATTTTGAAGGAATCCTACAAATGGATTTCAAATCCATCAGGAAGTTTTAAATTTGGAAAAAGAAAAAAGATAAATGGATGGCTTGGCTGTTCTCAGGGGTCTGATTTGGAACTGTTCATAAGTTGTCGTGTTTACAGAGATATTTTTCTTCCTTGGTCATAATACTGACTGGAGATCATCACAGAACAGGAGTTTGCCCTGTCACCTGCATGACTTGTCTGCTCAGGGTTTGGGGTTATTTAGATTATCCAGCTTTGGTTTTCTCTGCATGCCTATTTCTTGATAATGAAGGCATGGGGCACTTACTGGAGAGATCAGAATAACTTGGGATGTGCCTCTGCACATCTGTGCAATATCTCAGATTTAAAATAATGAAAACGTACAAATGAGCACGCAAATAACTCTCCAAGAAGTTTGGAGGTGTGAAAGGGAGGCTCACAATGCTGGTAGTGACATACAGAGGAAGGCTACAAAACCTGGAAGGACAAATAATTTCAAATATCCAGCATCACTTGAAAAAGAATATCATTGTGACATTGTACAACAAACTGAGTGCAGGTAATTCTATAGTTATTAATAATAAGAGCTTATGTGCTCTTGCACCAATGTTCCAGCTTCTGAAAAGTAGAGCTATATGACTGTATAAGTGTGTTTGTACTGTATGGAAATAAAAGGGGACAAAAGCCTGACTGGTCAAAGCCAGTCACAGAACTTTGGGTTCCTTTTGGTAAAAAGCTTTAGTGGTAAAGGCCACTATCAATAACTGTCTTGAGTTGCCTGTGTTTCATATGTCTGAAGCACTTCGCTGTCTCTTTTGGATAAAAAATAGATAAATACAGTGTTTTCCTGGAGAACATTGTCTTATTACTAGTGACTGAAGGTAAACCTGCAGCTAAAGCTGAACTCTGAATTTTGTACTGCTTGGAAGTAGAGATTTTAGTCTGTTTTATTCTGCTGGGGAAAACCAAGTAAGCTTTACCTGTTTCATTGAGCAGCTTTGAAGTGAGGTACTCTCAGTCATACATGACAATCTTTAGGAGAAAATAAATATTTGTGCTGCTTTTTCCTCTGAATATTTCAGACCATTCAAAAATGTGACAGAGTATGACGGGCAAGATGCGTGTGGCTCCAACAGCTGGAACATGGTTGATGTTGACCTGCCACCGAACAAAGAGAACAATCCTGGAATTCTGCTGCAGGGATTGAAACCTTGGACTCAGTATGCCATTTATGTCAAGGCTGTTACCCTCACCATGATGGAAAACCATCATATTCATGGAGCAAAAAGTGAAATCATATATATACGAACCAATGCTGCGGGTGAGTTGCTGAGCTCTGGGGTGAGAGGTTGATAATGCTGCAGGTGTGATTAGTGTGTTACTGTGCAAGCTCTGTTATTAATACAGAAATGGAATTTCTGTGCAGATGACGTGCATAGTGCTAGAAGTCTGAGTGATTATGAAAGCAGCATTAAAATTTGTATTAAAAGTGTTTTTTTCAGACATTATTTTCATTGGGAACTGTGGGAGTTCCTTGGAGTTAGAATTTGAGGCTTTGTTCCGTTGGTGAAGGTGAATTTTAAGTACAGCTTTGGATTGGGACTGCACGTGGTTGCAGTTGAACCCTTGGTAACTGTTGTTAGTGAGGCACAAGTGGGAAATCCTTTGTCTGAAATAGGATGATGTTTTTCCCTGCAGTACAGACATGGATTGGGATTCACTTCAAAAGCTTTCGTGGATACACTGTAGAATGCTCTAGGTTTAAATACCTTTCTTTTCCTTTTTTTTCCCCTCCTCCAGTGCCATCCATTCCCTTGGATGTTATTTCGGCATCCAACTCCTCATCCCAGCTGATTGTGAAGTGGAATCCTCCCTCTCTTCCCAATGGCAACCTCTCCTACTACATCGTGCGCTGGCAGCAGCAGCCTCAGGACAGTTACCTCTACAGACACAATTACTGCTCCAAAGGTAGGAGAACCAACCCTGCTGCCTTCAGATGCCTGGGACTCTGCCTGCCAGGGCTCTTCACTGGCAAGAGCTGGTGAATAAACATGGATAAAACATGGATTGTTGCTGTAGTCGTGGTCTGGAGAGAAAAGAATCGAGGTCTGCTCTTTTCTTTTCAGATAAAGTCCCAATTCGAAGATACGCTGATGGGACCATTGATACAGAAGAGGCTACTGAGCCCACCAAGCCAGAGGGCTGTGGGGGGGAGAAAGGACCTTGTTGTGCTTGTCCCAAGACAGAGGCAGAGAAGCAAGCTGAGAAGGAGGAAGCAGAGTACCGCAAAGTCTTTGAGAACTTCCTTCACAACTCCATCTTTGTCCCTAGGTAATGGATTCTGGACACTTTCTCTTCGGAAGTGGGGCTGATAATTGTATGGGTAACACCTGAAACACACAAGCATTGCCTTTCCTTTCATGTGAGACAATCTGCAGCCTTCCTCTGCAGCTTCTCTTGTTTGCTGGTTTTCATTTCTTTCTTTCAATTCCAGCCCATAGTAAGGGTTCTTACCTGTATTGATCAAGGATTTCAGTGAGGGGTTCTTTTCAGACTCAAGAGTCACTTAAGGAGCTCTTTGTCTATAAGGGTTTCAGAGATGAGCAACATGTGTTAGACAAAGGGGTTTCAGATTTGATCTTCCTCTAAATAGCCATTTAAGTGCTTGTGTTCCTAATCTGAAGATTTATTTGCCTTTGAAATTCAGGGCACAGTCACCTCACAGAATTTAAAATGGTCTGTCTTTCTCACGGCACTATTTACAAAGGGCCTGTTGGTTTCCTGGGTTTGTGCTGCAGAGAAGTATTAAATATTTCCACCCTGCCACAATAAACACCTGCTTACATGTTAAGTGGAATAGTAATGATTTTATGCTGCAGCATAGAGTAGATACTTCTGAATTAATTGGTGATTTTGATCCTTGAGTTTCCAATTTATCCTTCAGGTAAGCTGTTCTGCTTTAGGTAATTGGATGCTGGGGCCAGGCACACACTGTAGAGCTGTTAAATTACAGTTTATATGCAGTCAGATCTCAGTTGTGCACGTTGCCTCATTCTCTTTCCTGGCAGGGGAAGTTTATGGTCAAGTCCTGTGTTGGAGAACTCCAAAGTGTGGCATTTCTGCTCATTAATGCTGGTTTATATCACTCTCCATTGTGAATTTTTTGGTCCTCAATTCAAGCATGTGTTGGATTGTTGGACTTGTTGGGGTTGGGACTGTGATACTTGCAGAGCTTCTTAGTTTTTTCTAAAAAATGAGGAACTAAATACTGCCTGTCTTTGGAGTTGTGAACTGTCTGAACTCTGTTTGGGTCAGGTTTAGCATTTGGGGCTGACCTTGTGCAGGGTTTCCCTGCTGCTGAGGAGAAGCAGCAGCACAGATCAGGTACAGGGAAGTTTCAGCCACCGTGTCTGGCCGTGCTGTAACTCCTGAGCAATGTGAAATCCCGGGATCTGATTTCAGACTCTATGAAACAGCACAGCAAGGAGTTTTGAAAGGCACGTGTCAGGTCTGAACTACTTGAAGGTCTATTGCAAAGGAGTTTTTTCATTTCCCCAAAGCTTTTGTTATTTAAAATATGTTATCTTCTCTTAAATTTTCTTGCATCCCTGCCTTCATCCCCCCAGGTAAACTCATAGAACCTTGAGCTCAGACAGTAACAAATACACTGACCAGTTCCCAAAGAGTTTCCTGGAAGTTTGTCCTTTTTCCTTAACTTTCTGCCACGAGAGTGTTTTGTAACAGCAGGTACAGATAAGGTACCACACTCAGCAGTAGCTGCATAGCCAAGCAACTATTAAGAGCCTGTATGTCAGGGAATTAAGGATCATGAGCTAGTGAGATGCCTCCATGGGACAAATCTAAGCAGTTTGTTACGTGTTGATGTCAGGTTTTTTTCTCTCTTTCCCAAGGGAGAAGTTAATTAATGTGTTAATGCAAGCCTCAATAGTAGTATTTGTTTGCACTGTTCTACCTGTCTGCAGGATGTTATGAAAGAGTTGCAGCACCTAATACAGCGTGAAAGTATTTGGCTGGGTGGTTTTAGGATTGTTTAAGAAGCCTGTTGATCTAATCTCTTGTGCAATTCTGGATGACCCCATGTGTGTTACTGCTGTGGTGGCTTTCAAACAAACACAGGGACTCTGCTGAGCCTTGAAGAGACACTCACAACCAGGGGAGGAGGAGTTATTCTGCAAGTTTTTTGGTTTTCCAGAGAGCAGGGTGAGACAGGCTCTGTGTGTAGTCTGAGGAGTAACATTGAAATTACCATGAAGAACAGTGAGGTTTTCTGTTAAATGTTGACTTTTTTTGTTCGATTTTGATTTGATTTAATTTTTTATACCTTTATTTTTAATTTTTCGCCTGCATTCCTCTTCCTTCCTCTCCTTAAACAGAACAGATGATTTTTCATGGTTTTATCTCAGACTTACTTCCTTGGATGCTTGTTTTCTGCCCTTATCTCTGCCTTTTATGAAAGCAGGAAGCTGCTGGACCGAAAGGCAGTGGTGTCAAATCTCTTGACATTTCAATCCTGTTTGCCTTGTGGTTATCCTGCAGCTCTTCTTCTCTTCCTGCTTCCACTGCACTTTTCACCAACAAGTTTTGTGTCCCTTTATCTTTTTCCCCAAAGGCAAGGTGGGACTGTACTTCCCTCCTACTCCCAGATACCACCAGGGAGCTGAAACTTCGTGCATCCCATAAAAGCAGAGATAAAGTCAGACCTTTTGGGTTCTTGCATTGGCCCGTGCCTTGGTGGCTGATTGAAAAGGAACTTTTTATTTTCACTGCTTTTATCACAGAACCTGTGCAAATGTTCATCAGTTCAGTGTTAGGCACCCAAGTTTTAGCAGATTAGAAGTTTGTTCTGTCCACTGAGTTAAAGCAGTAAATGAATAGTCATTCTAAATAGGGTGAATAGGTTTAGTAACTTCGATAAAGAGGAGGCACAAACACTTTATACCTCCTATGAAATTCCCTTAACTGAGGACATTGACTTGTATGTCGCTTAAAACAACTCCTTGTTAACTTAGGAAGTTCTTTCCTTGCTTTTGTTTATTTCTGGTTTACATGGTGGCTGAGAGTGTCAAAACAACTACTCAAGACATACTAAAAGGGTTTTGGAAAAATCTGTAGTGAACTCCTAAAAAAAAAAAAAATTCATCCAACCTCTGCCAGAAGGTTTCAAAACCAAGTGAGCCTGTTTTTGGCTCTGGGAGCAGCTGCCTTGTGGCTGCATGTGCTAAGACGATGTGTTTGACAGTGAATTAACTTCTCCTGTTGAGTCATCTTTCCTCCTGTTGTGTGTTTGGGGGAGGCCTCCTTTGCCTGGTGGTTTGTAACTCTCTGGTAGAGATGTCAGACCTCATGTCCTTGATCCCTCTGGCACTGGCCAGGTGCCACACAGGCACTGTGGAGTGATTTTAGGAGGGGCAGGATTCAAGCCCAGACTGGTTTTGTAGTGTGACTTTTCTTCTGTTCTCCTTTAGCCCCCTTGGGGTGTTGCTGCCCAGGTGTGGGCATCCCTGGCTGGGGGAGCAGAGCAGTACAGCCAGTGTGCCCTGTGCAGAACAGCCTTGGGTCTGAGACAAGACCACGTGGCCATTGGCTGTTGGTGACTGATACCATCCCAAATGGCTCTAAGAGAATCTTGGTGCTTGTGCTGTTACTCAGACCTGTCCACCACAGCACTTTCCGAGGCTTGGGAAAGCAGCGATGTTGCTGTAAGTCCTCAGGTTTTTAACTCTGCTTAAATTTCACCCAGATGCCCGTAAGGCAAAGCTGCTCGTTGAACTTTTGGCTCTCCCCAATATTAGTGCTGTGTTTGCTCACACAGGAAGGTTGTTCCTTTGCAGAGCTTTTGTTTGGGTGAGAGAAGTAGAGATGCACAGATAACCACCCAAGTGCTGGTGAACAGTCACGGTCTTCAGCTGCCTTCCAAGGTTTCTTTTGTCAGTGCAATCCATTCTAAGGTCTGTAATTTCATCACAACTGCAAAGCTGACTCTCAGTAGGCTTAACTTCCTTGGCTAATCCAGCAAACTTCAAACCACTTTTTTCCCCCCTAATGTTTCCAACCTTAAACATCTGATTTTTATTTTAAGCGTCAACATTACTGTCATGAAACACAAATCCAGGATGTTTATTGAGTAACAGGGAAGCCATTTTTTGCTCTTTGCTGTGAGGTCAGAAGTTTGCACATTTATCTTGGGGCACAGTGTGAGCTTCAGAGTTGTGGTTGGTCCCTGACCAAAAGAGAGAGAGATGGGCTGTGCTGACATGTGGCAGGTTCAGATCGAGGCAGTTTTCCTCTTGTTTTGCAGTTTGCTTTGTTTAGCTTTTTTTGAAGCAGTTGCCTCTTTCTCTGGGGTGTTTTCCACAGTTTTCCTGGGGCTGGAGAAAAAGTGGGTTTCTTCTAGAGAGACCTTTTCCTCACCTGTGTCTGCCCCACAGGCCCGATCGCAAGCGGAGGGACGTGTTCCGGATCGCGAACGCCACTCTGGCCGCTCGGAACAGGAACGTGACAGGGACAGACCACTTCACCAACGCCTCTGATGCTGAGGAGAGCGAGGTGGAGTACCCCTTCTTCGAGACCAAGGTGGATGGCAAGGAGAGGACCGTGATCTCCCACCTCCAGCCTTTTACCCTTTACCGCATCGACATTCACAGCTGCAACCACGAGGCCGACACGCTGGGCTGCAGCGCTTCCAACTTCGTCTTTGCCAGAACCATGCCCTCAGGTAAGGGGCTCTCCCAAGGTCCCTCACGGGGTGCAGCTTTGACTTGTGTACTGGGGAAGACAAACTCTCCAAACCTGGTTAGAAATACATTGGGGCATCATAAAAATTCTGTGCAAGAAGATGAACTGGAACTGCGTAGATTTTAATGCCCTTGACTGGTTTCTTTTGTGTGCTGAGCGACGTGTTCGAGTCTGTGCTGTGATCTGGAGAAAGGGAGAAGTTCATTAGCAGCATAATTAGGAGAGAATCTGTTTCCTAGTGATAGAGGTGAGACCCACAGACATGGTGGGCTGGAAGGTTTTGTCCCTCATTTCCCTGTGTGCTGAATAGAGACAGGGCAATGTTTCTCTGCTAATGTTTGGCTTTGCTGTGCTCACTTGGAACTGTTTGCAGATGTTGGAGTTTTGCTGGTGGGAATGTTTGCCAAATGTTTCTTCTGTCACAAAATGACCATGTATTTGTCCAGCCTGGGAACAGGAGGAATACTGTGTTTCTTTGTGCCCAAACCTTGGCCCCTAGAGCACTTCAAATAGGAAGCATTGAATGCTGTGCTCGTGTTTGGGGCTCTTACAGATTGTACTTCTTCTGAGAAGAATAGAGATGATTTTAGTGTAAGCTCATATGCATCCAGCAACCAGCTTCTGACTCCAGCAGATGTCTGGGGATATTGGATGCAGAATGGTAGCAATTTTGTTTTGTTTCTGGAGGGAAAGGCTATCATAATCCAGATCCAGCTGTGTCAGTAAAAAAAGCAAAAAGTATTGCTTATTTCAAGGAAATAAGGAAATCTGTAAGATCAGGGAAAAGGAAATAAGTGTTCCCAGATTTTTTAGCACATGGCTCTGATAATTAAAGGCTAAACAATTCTGTTTTCTTCTAAACATAACAACTGTATTTTTGAAGGAGTGGTCTTCTTTCTTTGACTGAAACGGGGTTCACATTCTTGTTAAATTTTCAATAAACCACATAAAATGATTAGGAACTAAATAAGGATGAGGCACTTCCTGAATTGCTGATGAGACTGTTTTAAGCTGGGACAGATTCCCTGTGACTGTTTTAGGAGAGGGCTGTCAGTGGGGCAGTTGTGTGTTCACAGCTGCTGGCAGCCAGGTTGTTGTCACAGCCATTTGGTGGGAACAGCTCCTTGCACTGTTCTGGTGTAGTGGGAAGTTGGGGAGGAAGAATCAGGTGCTGATAAACAGGTTTTTTTGGCACACAGAGCCCATACCTGGCAGAGCTGCATCCACTGCACTGGTTTTCTGGGAACCAGTAGCTGAGACTGCTGATCTCCAGCAGGGCCCTGGCCAATGCACTTGGTTCCCTGGGTTTGAGCAGCTCTTGCTGCAGAGCTTCTGTACCCAAAGAACAGTGTGACCCTTCCATTCTCCTCAACTCCTGCACAAGTTCCTCTTTCAGTAGTAGGTGTTCTTCTCACATCACCTGTAAATATTTTACAGAGGGAGCAGATAACATTCCAGGAACGGTATCATGGGAAGCAAAAGAGGAAAATACCGTCTACCTGAAGTGGTCAGAGCCTGCAAGTCCAAATGGGCTCATCCTCATGTATGAAATCAAATATGGGCAGCACGGAGAGGTGAGGATTTGACATTACTGCTCATAATTTATACACCAAAAAAGGATCTTTTTTAACGTGCTTCTGTGCAGTGCTGCAGCCCACAAACAGAAACTGTGATTTCAAACACCCAGCACCCACCAGCATGGCATTCCCTTGTTTCCCTTACTTTGAGTTCTTAAATTCCACATATCTCCTTAAAGTGTTTGAAGTAAAACCGATCAGGTGGGACTTTAGTTGTTAAAATTAGCTTATCCTGCAGCTACATTGCTTTTCAAGAATGAAGGAATGTGAAGATACTAACAAACACCTGTAAATTGCTGTTTTGTTTTAGGAGAAGCGGGAATGTGTTTCCAGACAGGAATACAAGAAGCTTGGAGGAGCTAAACTAACTCACCTGAACCCTGGGAACTATTCTGCCAGAGTTCAGGCCACATCCTTGGCTGGAAATGGGTCCTGGACTGAGCCAATCTCTTTCTATGTGCAGCCCAAATGTAAGACAAGTGTTTGTTGTCTGTGCCAAACTGGAGAACTGGTGTCTTTTTAATAATGCCTGATGTTTAAGTGTGTAACTGGGTGTCTGAGCCTGTTGCCTGCACTCTGAATACTCCTCTTACTTGCTGGTGCTTCTTTGGGAACTCTTCTCTGTTCCATTTTTATGGCAAGTGTTGGCAACCAGGAGGGGTGTGTGAGGTGTGTCCTTCCCTTGCAGTGTGGTGTGAGAGGTGCAGCAGGTGGTGGGTGTGGAGAACACACTGCTGTGCCTTCCTGGGATGCACAGCTATGTTGGGAATGTGATGTTAGCCATAACACCGTGGAGCTGGAGTGTCCAAAACCCGCGGCAACAAGGCAAACCTGCTTTAAATTGCAAAATAATACGAGAAACAAATCGTTAGTGTAGATTTTTGGCTGGCAGGTTGACCTGTTCTGAGTGACTTTTGATAAAGATCCTTATAAAAGGGTGATGCTGGTCCTGACAGTGGGAATGATTTATATTTTGGAAGAACACCACCACAGTGACGCTCAAGAATTCAGTGTTTAGTTGTAGAGCAGATATATCTCCACAACACTGGAACTCCATGTCTTGTTCCTTTTTGGTTTTCTGAGTGCTGCACTTTGAACAATTTGAAGGAAAGAGCAGTGCCTGTATATTCTGAATATATGGATAAGCAGTTGCAAGGTGAACAAAAGGTGGAAAAAAGGTGAACGTGCAAGTGAACAATTGGATATTGTTCTCTGAGGAATGTAAGTCCTTAAGCACAGCTTGTGAAAACAAAGCCCAGACAGACACTGTTCTGTACAAAATTAATGCCTCTCAGTGTCTGCTTTCTTGTTGAACTCATCTGCAGTCAGGGAGGGTTTCTGAGTACATTTTTCCACATCAGACAGGAAAATGAGAACTTTGATTTCTTCCCTGTATGGAAATACACTGAGTGGGTTTTGAATGTTTCTTTGTTTAGTGGAAGTTTTATAGAAACCCTGATACAATTGTTTTCTTGTTGGTTGCAGCAGCAAACTATGGAAACTTCCTGCACTTGGTAATTGTGCTCCCTCTTGCTCTGCTGCTCATCATTGGGGGATTGCTGATAATGCTCTATGTCTTTAACAAAAAGAGGTGAGTTGTATGTGCTGCTGCTTAAACCTGCAGGAGGGGAACTGCTTATTTTCAAATCTGTGCCCACAGAGCAGATTAAAAATTAAAAAGAGAAATGACATTCGGAGGAATCGAGAAGCTGAAGAAGATTCTGTCTCGTTTGTGTGTAAAAGGAGGTGGTTTAGAGTTACCAACCTCTGGCTGCTGCCTCTGGGGATGTGAAGAGGCTTTTTATTCCAGTGTCATATTTGAGAAGGAAGAGGGAGTCTTGTGAGGAACATACAGGTCAATGATGGCACACACTGGACCTGTGTAATCCGAAGATGTGACTGAAATGTGGCTCAATATAAATCATGAAAGCTTAGTTCTATTTAGGTTAATTTGATTTCTTTCGAATTCTAGAGGTTTTTTTAAAGTCCTTACATCCCCTTAAAAAATTATATCCTGGCCAAGATGAGTCTTGGGGATTGTTCTGTTGATTGGTTTTCCTCCGCTTTGTTTTTTTTGTAACTAGTGATTTTTTTATTTTTTTTTAATCTCATTGAAATACATAATGAGAACTTCATACAAGTCAGTGCAGGTGTTCAGACTTGCAACTTTCCAGGTTTGAAGGGGTTTTATTACACTCAGATAAGTGATGCTCATTGAGTCTCCCATGATTTCCAGCTCTAACTCATCAGTAGCACTGCAGACAGTGGTACCAGTTCTGCTCAGGTGCTCCAGAAAGGAATTTGTATCTGGTGGATACACCACCTTGGGCTCTCCTGGGTGAACTTACCCTTCTTTAAATTGTTGTTCTACCACAAGAATATTTTGTCTTTGATGTCCTGAGAGCTGATGGATCATTTTATTTCTACAACCTGTCTCCTGCAAGAGCTCTCACAGAGCATTCTATGATGAGTCCTGTTCTGAAAATCACCCCAGTAAAATTGAGGGAGGGTGGGAATTGTGTGTGTGGTTTTAACATAAAATGATAGAAACACTTAGGAAACGGTTGAATGGAGTCCCCCATTAGGAAGTCTTGTCCTTTGCTGGATCACTTCTCTCCCACAGCAGATTGGATGATGTTAAAGTCCATTCTCAGCCACAGGTCTCCTGGTTTATCACCATACAGCTGCCTTGCTTCAAGGAAGTTTACCCAGGAGCTAAAAGTACCTTGTGTTTACATTTTTCTGGTGCTGATTTGCTGTAGAGAAGACTCCAGGTTTCCTGGGAAAGCTGTTCTGGGCTGTTTGTCCATTGATTCTGTGAGGTAGATAAGGACTCTGCACGTCCCCTTTGTCTGAAAAACTCCACATACATTAAATAATATTCTGTGGTTGAGCAATCGGTGGAAAAGCTGTAGAAGAGTGGCCTGAAATCTACTTAGATTTAAAGATTAAAAAGGAAAAAACCCAATGTTTCAACAGGAACAGTGACAGACTGGGCAATGGAGTACTTTATGCCTCTGTGAACCCCGAGTACTTCAGTGCCTCAGATGGTGAGTGTGACCTTACACTTGTGATGCTTTTACTGTCGTGTGTTTTGTTGCTGTCTGACTCTGAACGGTACAAAAACTCTAAAAGGCATGTTGTAAAACCACTTTCTCAGTTTGTTTCCTTGGCACAGCCACGGATTCTACAATTGATAATATGTAAAGGTCACTTGTCTATTGAAACCGGGGAGTTTTTAAAATGTTTTCCTGTATTTTTGTTCAGCTGAGGCAGATTTGGATTCATTAATTTCACTTTCAGATTATCATCTACTCTTCCAGTGTTGCTATCACTGGAATGAAGGAAGAATTCATGAATTTGAGGTCTTTCATGTTTGCCCTTTCAAGCTCTATTTTTCCTTATTGGAACAAACCCATGGCTTGAGGAAATCAGAACATCAGACAAATTTCCTTGAGGCCTCAGTTCTTCTGTTTATAGTTTAGCTTGGTGCTGCTGTTGAGGACTTTTTTGCTGGAATAGCATTTCCAAAAGCCCCCAGGAGACTAATGGGTTTTACCCAGAGTGGCAGCAGAATATTTTACTGTTATTTTTTATAGCAACACCATTAGGGTTAAAAGTCTGTCAGTGTTCATGCTATAATCCTCTATTTTCATCCTGTTATTTCACCCCTGCAGAGCATGTGACACAACTGTCCCCTCCTTTGGTGACTGATAGGCAGCAGAATCAGTGAGTGCTTGGATGTGTTCTTGCCTGAGGCAGTCCTGCCTCCTGGCAGTCACCTTCTGAGAGCTCTGCTCTGCCTCAGATCAAAGTCCTGCAGCAGCAGCAAGTCCTGCCTTTGCTGGGGCAACAGTGTGTGTGCAAGGGATCAGAACAGTGCCATGCAAAGAGCTGCTGGATCAGAGCCTGCCTCCCTCTAGTCATAAAATCAGTCTGTTAATAGAGGATGCAGCAGACACTAAACTGATACAGATGATCAGGTTTGTTTGATGCTGTCTGGAAGGATTAGAAAAGCAAGGATCCCAAGAAAATCTCAAGCCTTAAGCATTGATTTGAGCCTCTTCCCACCCTCTCATTGTGCTTTGAGGTTCCTTATTTCTACCCTGATATATCAGTACCACAGTGAGGCTGCTTCAAATCCATCTCCATATTTCTTTAAGATTTATTTGTATACAGTCCTCTACCTGTCTCTGTATGGGAGAGACCATGGACTGTTTGCACACACAGAGCAAGGTCTCAGCATTCTGTCTGGTGTTCTTACAGTCAAACTCTTTGGGCAGTTGGTGTTGCAGAGCAGTGAGTGGTCACACCTCGTGCAGAAGTGGGACATCATGGGCTGTTCTTTCTCCCCTCAGTGTATGTTCCAGATGAGTGGGAGGTGCCCCGTGAGAAGATCACCATGTGTCGGGAGCTGGGGCAGGGCTCCTTTGGAATGGTGTACGAGGGAATAGCCAAGGGAGTGGTGAAGGATGAGCCAGAGACCAGGGTGGCCATCAAGACTGTCAATGAGTCTGCCAGCATGAGGGAGAGGATCGAGTTCCTCAACGAGGCCTCGGTGATGAAGGAGTTCAACTGTCACCACGTGGTAAGTCATGGAGGTGTGACAGGGCTGTGGCTCATGTGCTTATTGACACCAGGGTGTTCAGGGCACATCTGCACTGACTGAAGGGGGAACTTGGGATTTCAGTCAACCCTGCACAGCTCTGTAACATTATTGTGAAACAGGAGTCAGAAAGTGGAACCAAATCTACGTTCAGACCTTCCCCTCAGGTTCACAGGTGTTTGGGGTTTCATACCCACATGACTGAATGATCACTGCAGTCCAGTTAGCTGTGCTTCTTACTCAAGGGTTGTTTTTCCTTGGCCAGGTTCGGCTGCTTGGTGTTGTTTCTCAGGGCCAGCCCACACTGGTTATCATGGAGCTGATGACACGTGGGGACCTCAAAAGTTACCTGAGATCATTGAGGCCAGATACAGAGGTGAGTCATGAGCTGCTGGTTGTTTATTTCTTCAGTTTGAATCATCTTGAACAAGACAGCATCACGTTGGAAGCAGCAGGCAATTAGCCTTTCCTGCCCTTCTCCTCAAGCTCCAGGAACAAAACATGAGCTGCTCTGTGATCTGCAACACCTTTTTCATGAGACAGCTGTTGCAGGTAGCCCAGTGCACCACATGGAATAGGTCTCTTCTTGTGTCACTGAGTCCTGTTTTCCAGATTTGCATTAAATCTCCTGTCTGATCTAATTTCTCATCAAGATGTTAAAAAAATCTGGCTTTTTTAATATGTGTCAGGATAGTTGTTTCATGTTGTGTATCCTGACTGTTGCCTGTGCTGGAAAGTAAGTATCTGTTACCTTAGTTAATACTTTCACACACAGACCACCAGTCTAAGGGCTAAAATGGTCACATCTGATACAGGGTCTGAAGGATAAAGATGACACACAGGCCGCTGAAATCACAGCAGACCACGCAGAAAATGAGCTCAGCAGCTTTTGCCCTTGATCTAGAAATTCTGATGTGGATAAATTAAAGGCACAGAGCAGGAGGACAGCATGTGCACAAGAGAATGAAAATGGTCTGTTACCTGTTTTATCTTGTTCACCTTGCTCAGAACAACCCTGGGCAGTCCCCTCCAACCCTGAAGAAGATGATCCAGATGGCGGGGGAGATCGCGGACGGGATGGCCTATCTCAACGCCAACAAGTTCGTGCACAGAGACCTGGCTGCCAGGAACTGCATGGTGGCAGAAGACTTCACAGTGAAAATTGGAGGTGGGCTCTCCTGGCTCTCACACAAATCACAGAGTCATCCTCAAAAGTCAGCATCTTCGCAGGCGTTTGTTTTATGTTTTGGAAGTTGTTGGGAAGACTTTTTAAAACTGAGCTCTAGTTGAAATTTCCACAGGGTGAAATATGTTCCTCACGAAGGCTTGCTGTGATTTAAGACCTGTGGGCAGTCAGCTCTACTTGCTGTTGTTCCAGTGAGGCAATAGCACAGCACATGTGTTTGCAAAGAGCTGGTGAGGCAGCGAGTGGAGGTGCAGATGCTGCAGACATCTGGGTGGATGCCGTGGTTACCACGGGTGTGTTGTTCGCCTCCCTGTTAATGCACAAAAACAATTCCACCACCTGTTTATTGATTCAAGAACGAGAACTTTTAGGATTACTTAAAATCGTATCTGAATTGGAAGTGGAATGTAAGGCTTGACTTCAGCTGGGTGCTTTCCAGTCTGAGCTGGAGTTCTGCTTCCCAGACAGCTGAATGGCTTTTCTTCTGCTCTGCTGTTGGATCACCACCTTTTTTTTTTTTTTTATCCCTCACCATCCTTCCAAAATAGTGTCAGATGAGTTTCTTCAGTCTTCTCTCCAGAGAGGGTGATTTTAAGCTGTTGGCTGTTTTTGAGTTGTGCATATTAAAATAACGTGTATAGCAACAGCCTTCTGCTGAAGGAAACTAATTTTTTTTTTTCTCGGAGCTTAACTCAGCTATTTTGATAATTTGTGTAAGTAATCCTGTCATTTGGGAGAAAGAAAAAATGATTTCATTTTGAGTCAGTTAATTAGGAAATAAGATCTTTGGGGGATTTTGTGTATTTTCTGCAGGTTCAAGGGAAGTCATTCCAGTTTTCTCCTTCCCCTCCCCCCCCAGCTTGTTTTACAACCCTCTGAACTGAAGATGGTGCATTTCTCCCCTTTAACATGTTCGTGGTTACCCCAAAAGCATTTTAATGCGGTGCATTGCTCTTGTTTATGTACCAGCATCGAAAAATCCCTTCATGTAGAAACAGTTTGGGAGCATCTTGGCTGGAACACGCCAACTCAGACTGTTCAGCTCTCAGAGGAAGAGCTTTGTGCCACACCAGCCTGTGCTCGCTGCGTATCTGTTTCTTATTTGCATTACATTTTGAAAGAATTTTCCGTTCAGCCAGGATAAAGTCACCCTGGTGTGTGGGAGTGAGGGAATAGCTGCACAGATGGGCTCTTTAGTCATAATCACCCAGGGTACCAGTGTCCCCAGCACACAGGGAACGTTGGGCTTGGTCACTCATCCATAGGCTGGTGATAACAACTGTGAGAGCTGAGGGAATTCTGTCTGCTTTTCGTCCTACTTCTCCTGGGAAAAAAACAAATGGGGGAGGGAGGGGCAACTCCAGGTCTGTATTGATAAAATGGATTTTGCCCTCTGTGTCAGCAGGTGGCATTTAATATTAGTGAGAGACTTAATGGTAGCTGATCTATTAACTTTTTGGTTAGTGTTTGAGAACACAGGAGCTCGTTTCATAGGCAAGTCCAAGACCCGACAGTTCTGTGTGTCCCAGGCTGATTGTACAGAGAAAAGTGTTGGAATAAATCTGAGTTACAGTCAGGAGATGAACCCAAGTCTTGGAAATGTTTATGTATTTACAGCCAAGGACATGCATATAACACAGATATGTCTTTAATACTGCTCTGTGTTAGTCACAAAATAATAGCCTAATCCTCAGTAGCACTTGAAATGGAATATTGTGTAGGAACTGGGAATTACCTTTGGGGAGGGGAAAAAAAAAAAGAGGAGCATGTCCCTCAACATGTGAAGTTCTTCCATTAAAGACAATAGTTTTAAGTACTAAAGGAGCCCCTTACACTCTTGAAAAATAAAAGAAAATCATAGAATTTGGGGGACAATTAGTGAATTTTGTGACCTTCAGAAGACTCAGCTCACTGCAAAGCTTGAGCATAAATCCTGGAACTTTTCATATTGCTTTATTTAAATCATTCAGTGTTGTCACCCCTGAAGTCAGTCTGCTGGTGGTGTTGGAAGGGAAGGTCAGCAGCCCCAAGGCAGCAGGTGAAGTGCCTGCAACGTCAAGTGCTGTGGGAACAGACTGCAGGTCCTTTACACCAGTGTGACTCCCTGGCAGGTAGGAAGGGGAAATGTCTGTCATTTTCTCATGCAAACTCAAAACATTTATACCTTCTAGATTTTGGCATGACAAGAGATATCTACGAGACAGATTATTACCGGAAAGGAGGGAAGGGGTTGCTGCCTGTCCGCTGGATGTCCCCAGAATCCCTGAAAGATGGAGTCTTCACGACGCACTCTGACGTCTGGTAACGAAAAGGGGGCTCTGGAAAGCTGGTTTAGCCCCCCTTCTTTCTAGCCTCTCCTCTTCTTTTAGTAGGCTTAACTAAGTGTCCTGTCCATTCAAAGGTAACTCCCATCTTCCACTGTGAAACATTCTGCTTTATGGTCATATTCCCACTGCAAAATCAAGAACTGCTGAGGTTAAACTCTGTCTCTCAGGGAGAGCAGAATTAAGTGGGTTTCCGAAACTGGAGGTGGTGGACTGTTTCCTGCTGTTAGTTGTAAAATCAGTTGTGCAGTGAAAAACATTACCTCCACCTGGAAGAGCAAGTTGTCATTTTTTTAAATTGCCCTCTTTCCAGAAAAGCATTAAAAGTTGCCAAGAATATAGAAAGGTTCCTAATACCGACCTGCTTTTCCATCAAAACCTTCTGTGTAAACAGCTCCCCTTTCCCCCAGATGGCTTGTGTACACCAGCAGGCTTTCTGGGGATCTCTCCCTCGTGCATATCCCTCTCCATTTGGAGCTTTGTTTGCTCGTTTTATGTGCTGCAAGATGCAGAAATGGGGTTTTCTTTCAAAGCACACTGCCTGCCTGCTGTATCTGTGCAGTTATTAATAGAGGAGTACACTCAGGAGGAGTAATCCTCTGGAACAACTGCCCCCACAGCCCCCAGCTTTTGGACATAGGTAGGGAGGACTTGGCAGAAGATGGTCTTGTACTGGCAAAACCTCTGCTCTGTCTTTTATGATTTCTCTGCCTTCCTAACAAGATGTTTTTACTGCTGATCTGTTACAGAATTGGCAGCTGATTGCCTCCAAATGTCTAGAAGTCAGGGGGAAAGACATTTTAGTGTAGTAAACTGCCCTTTCTTTAGAAAGCTTGAGGAGTCTGCAGTCAGTGGTCTGTAGTCCAGAGCACCAGCTATGAGTGAAATGTTCGTAAGAGGAATTCAAGTGAAAAAGCAAAGCACCAGAATGGTGCTTAAATTTTATTTTACATATGGCCAGTAACTTACTTTTGAATCCAGTAACCCTCAGACTTGGAAACAGATGAAAAATAACCACGTAGAGTCGAGGGGAAGCCCCGTATCAGCCATTTATCTGATGGAGCAGTGCAGGCAGGCTTTTGGCAGTCCCCCCAGCAAAAGAATTTTGGGACTTGTAATGGCTTCCCAAAGCAGACAGAAATTTGGACTATATCACTAGAAAATCCCCAGATGTGGAACTGGAGTGAGGAGCTGGCAGGGCTGCCTGTTCTCACCACACAAGAGGAACTTTCAGGTCCAGCCATTGCATCCAAAGGGGTGCAGGTCAGGTGTTCCCTGTGGTGACAGACCAGGCTGGCTCCACATGTGCTTTCCTTTAACCTGGAACTGTTTGGTGACGTTATTCTGTAAACATAAAGTCCAAACAAAAACCCCCCAGGTGTGACACCAAATCATGTGTCAGAAGTAAATTAGTGCTGTACTTCTTGCAGGAGGTGAGTGCTCCCTTCAGTGCTGACAAGGAAGAGAGTAGGGTTAGATGGGATATTAGGAAGAAATCCTAAGATCCAATCCTGTGAGGGTGGTGAGGCCCTGGCACAGGTTGCCCAGAGAAGCTGTGGCTGCCCCCATCCCTGGAAGTGTCCAAGGTTTTTGTCTGTCATTCAGTCCAAACAACATTGCAGTTGATCAGGGGGNGAGGAAGGTGACTGGGAGTTGGAATGAGATGATCTGTAAGGTCCCTTCCAACCCAATCAATCCTGTGATTCCATGATTTGGCATTTTTCTGTCATTCAGTCCAGACAACATTGCAGTTGATCAGGGGGACGGTCTGAGTGAGATATCCTGACCTGGAAAGCAGTTTACTCGTTACAAAGTTGGAAACTTAAGAGAAGGAGCAGTAAAATCTGACAGATTTTTACTTGAAAGCATAGAGAGGAAAAAATTTGTTTTATGGGGAGGAGGTCCACAGCACTCATGGGTATTTCAGACAGTTCCTCTTTGGGATGGTTTCACATCTTAATTGTTAGAAGTGATTTGCTCTGAAAATTTGGTTCACAGAGATGCACTTTGTGGAGGCACAAAAATACTGACTCGGTGTGGGAAATTTGCTGTTTGTTTAGAACATGTATCCACAGCTACAGAGAAATTTCAATCCAAATTCCAAATGTAGCAGGAGCTTGACTTATCACTGTCATGAAATCCTGACTATTTCCTTGATCTGCTTATGGCTAAAAGGATCATTCCAATTTACTTCTCAGTGACCCTTAGACCGGACACTATGATACATTGAAGGTCTTTCCATGCCAAGGAAAACTACCTTTATCCTTGTATTGGTTCAGATTTTTAAGTGCTGCATGTAAACCATGGAGCTTGGCTGTTCTGGGGGCCATTTATTTGCATTAAATTGTGAAAAAAAGAAGGTTGAGATTTTTATTTTCCTGGTTTTTTTTTTGGTCGGATATTGTGACATATTCTTCGAGATCAGTTCTGGAAGCCAAGATATCAAAAAGACAAAACTGTGTGAGTGGTCAGAGCCCAGGATTTATAAGCTGTAAGGTGAAATGGCAAACTGCAAGAAGAGTGTCTGGAGGTTTGAAGGGTGGAGCTTTAGCAGTTCATTCTTTTATTGCTTTTCAGGCTGAAGAATGAGGTAATTAGATGGGACTGTTTTTGTTGTAGTTAGGGAAGGAGGACATTTTAAAATTAATGTAATACTGTTCAGGGTGAGGGTGGATTTCTGTAAATAAGTCCTCAGCATCTTGCATTGTTTCAGGGCTGGTAGGTGCCTGGAAGGGGTGACTTGAGTTTATTTGTTGGGATAATATGACGAGTAGGTGTGCAAGACTCGTCCTCATTATTCCTGCAGTGACCAAAGTAGCTTCAAAGGCACCAAAACGTTCCGTTGACCCTCTGTCTCTCCCTCCCCTGAAAGGCAAACAGTGGTAAGGCTGTTTGTGGCTTCTGGCTCCAGGTGCAAACCAGTTTAGATCCTGGGCATAGCTGAAAGATAAAACCACTCAGCCACAACCAGCTAATGCCACTGGACTCCTGTTTTTGTAGCACCACCCCGCTGGAACTGCGCGTCTTTCTCTCGGCTTGACTCAGCATTTCGGCCACACAACTCAGGCAGCAGCAAGATTTTCCTCCTTTGCCCAGCAGCTCTAAAAGTAGAGCCTCTTCAGTGCAGTGCAGACAATTTGAGCCGTGTCTGCTCAATAAACTAATTTTAAATGGGGATATTTTTAGAAAGTGTCAATACTTGCGTCCAAACTACCCAATTACATAACTCTGCTTATCTTTCTTCGCCAGTAATCAATTCCTATTATTAGACAAACTTCCTTTTTCTCACTTCTGCTGTCTTTTGGAGTTATCTGGAAGGAGCTGGAAGCTCAAGAATATAGTTACATACATGTTGCAGAAGGGGTAACTGAGTTTTTCCTGGGGGCTTTAACATTCTGAGGCTCTGAAACAGCAAATTGGGGTCTTGGTACAAGAGGCTGGAGAATGTTCAAGTTTCTTTGTCTTTTTTCAAAAATTGGGTTTGTTGCTGCTGTATGATCCTCACTTTGCACCTTTAGCTTAGGATGTGACAGAAACCAAAGCAGAGGGATGAAGGGAAGGCATTACCCCAGCAGTGCTTTCGTGCCAAAAAAGTGGAGGTTGGTTGCTTTGCTGGCTGTGGGTGGTGAGGCAGGTGAGGTGCCCAGGGGCTGGTGTGTGTTTGCTGTCTGGCTCTCTCAGCCTGTGGAGCAGTGAGGGAAACTGCAGCTTTTCAAGTGGATTTGTGTGACTCAAGTGATGAAAAGCAGCTTGCACTGGAACGAGAGCTTACAGTTCTGTGTTCCTGCCTGCTCAGCCACTATCAGGAGTACCTGAGATGTGTTACATGAAGATTTGGAGTTTAGTGTATTAAATGTACAGATTTTTTTCTTGCTGTCTCTGTGGCTTGGGGAAAGGCTTGCCAAGCTCACTTTAAAGTCTCTGCAACTTCTCCACTGCTTAGAAGGTTTGATTCCTTGCTCCCAGCCACACAGAGATTTTACTGCAGGTTTTAGTGGTCAGGTGTGTGTCCAGCCTGAGCTCTACAGCAAGCATGGAGATTAGAATAGAATAGAATTTTTTAATTTTTACAGGTTTTTTTCCCTTACCTGCACCGTTCTTTTTCCCATCTCCACCGTTCTTCCCTTCTTCCCACCTGGTAGTACATCTAAAGTCGGGGCTCTAAAGGGAGATGAGATGTGAGCTGATTCTCCAGACAAGCTCAGAGCTTCAGTCTCCTCTGAGTCAGGAGGCTCCTGGTCAGTGCAATGAGCCTGTGGTGGCTTTTTTACTGATGGACTGGGCAGAACTGGTGTAACCAAGTCATGCTGAACCACTGAACCATCATAAACATGACCAGCTCTGGGCTGCAGACTGTGGTGTGAAAAGTGGGGATGGAACTGGGCCAGTCTTTGCTTACAGAGGCCGTTCTGGAGAGTCATTCAGAACTGGGAGCCTTTCTCACCACCTGAGGTGTTTGAAGTCCATGGTCCCTCGAGCTCAGGGCTGTGACTGTCACCACGGCCTGCGCTGCTTTTTGAGCAATGGGAGTTCTGTGTTAAAAGAAAACACCCCTGGGCACCTACTGCTGAGCATCAGCTAAGAAATACCCCCCTTGTGTCCTGTAGAGATGGCTCAGGCTCCTCAAGCTGTGCTCTCTGTTGCAGGTCGTTCGGGGTGGTGCTGTGGGAGATCGCGACGCTGGCGGAGCAGCCGTACCAGGGCATGACCAACGAGCAGGTGCTTCGCTTCGTGATGGAGGGGGGGCTGCTGGAGAAACCAGACAACTGCCCTGACATGCTGTAAGTGCCACAGCCACCCCTGTCTCCTCCCTGCACAGCTCACTCTTCCTGATCCCTTCAGTGCCTGCTCTTCCCCATCTGCCGCGGGAGGGGCTGTCAAGGAGTGCGAGTCATGGGAGGTGCTGCTCAAACAGTCTCTGTCAATCCAGTATTTTGTAGTAGTCAGACATTCCAGAAAGCCAGAATCTCACTTTGGGCTATCCTTCTCTGATAAGGAAACAAACCACAGTCTTGGTGTTCTTGAATAAAATTAGACTTTATAAAGCTCATAAGCGACATTTGCTACAGCGAGAGATTCTGTGCCTAAACCTTGTCTCTTCTGCTTAAAGTAATTCTCTTGAGCATAAAGAGAGAAAAGAGCCTGGGACAAGCTGAGATGTGCATAAACATTGGAATTCAGGTTTTTAGTTCAGCATACAGATAAATCAATGTATTCTTCCTCTGTCTGAAGCCACGGTGGATCTGTTGTTTCACTCGCAGCACTCACCCCATGGAGATAAACAAATCCCCCCTGCAAACAGTTTCCTTCCCTGAAAGCACAGAAAGTGGGGTTTTTTTCACAGAAAAACCTCTCCCTGCCCAGCATCGACCCAAAGCCTCTCAGCAGCACAGGGTGTGCAGTGCAGCAGCTTCAGTTTTGAGCTTTACATTGCTGAAATACTTCTGCTGGCCTTTGTGTACAGCAGTTTCAGTTGTTCAGACTTTATTGCTTTGATATACTTCCCAAACTGACTTTTGGGAAGGAAATACTGTGTCTTGCAGTTATTGAAATTTGTTGGAGGCCCACAGAAGGGATACAATCACTTAAGGGCCTCAGCTGCTTGGGATTCTTAGGAAAATAGCTTTTTTGGCTGGAGCCTGGCTGCGGTTTCAGATGACAGGCAGTGTTGTTTTGTTGTTTGAGGGGGGTGGGTGGTATATGCAGGGGGAGGTGTAGCTGCCATGTGATTCCTTGGTTTCACATTCCTTCCCTTTCACGATGCTGGGGAGAATTCCTGGCAGTTGGATTGACTGGACATTGTTTAACATGGTCAGAGCTGTGAGATGGGGGGAGAACAGGGTGTGTGACAGGATCAGAGTCCACAGGGAAAAACACCTCTGCAGTGAGAACAAACTCGGGGGGAGATTCAGCTTTAGAAATTCCCCACTAACGTGGGGCACGTGTGGTATGAGCAGAGGGGTGGGAGGGGAGGCACTGACAGAAGCTGAAGCTCTCCCTCCTGCAGCCCACCCAGCTCTCCATCCTCCCCTTCCTCAGGGAATCTCCTCTGCTCCTGGCTGTTGCTCCTGGATGGAGCACTCTCAGGGTCCTGGCCTGGGAGCTGGGAGAACTTGGTTAAAGTCTGGCAGAGCAGATGTTTGCACCAGGGTGTAACAGCAAAGGTCTTTTTTGTGCTGATTCTGAGGAAGAAGCTGTTCAGAGGTTGGTTGTGGCCACAGGATTCAGCCTCATGGTGCAGAGGTGCACAATAAAGAAAAATCTGCCTTTGAGTGGAGCTGCTTCAATCCTTTGGAACAAGGAACAGGGCTAAACTTGGAACCAGGGTGCACTTGCTGTAGTGGTGGGTTTTTGTTTGATGCAGTTGAGTATAAAATGTCCTGACTTTATCCAAAATGAAAAGAAAATAATAGAATGTATTGACCTTATTGTGACTTGCTTTAGCTCTCTTTCAGCTTGTTTTGTCTTTGCTTTAGGACAGACATCCAAATCTGCTGAAATTCAAATAGGCTGTTGTAGGAATAACAGTTGTGAGCTCCAGGAATAACCTTCACCTTTGTTCCCTGCACGTGCATTTGGCATTCAAAGAATGTCTTTTGTGTTACTGTGGTGCTTTCCCTCCTTTCCCTGTCCTCCACCCCATTATCCCAGGATGCCTTAACAATGCAGTGCCACACTGGTGACCTGACAACTCCTGCCAGTCCCCCCCTCACAGGCACAGGTCCTGTCCCCTCTCAGCTGCCAGGGACCTACATGGAAATCAGGGAATGGGCAGAAAGGTGCTTGTAACAAAGAGCCCTGAAATTCCGTATGGATCTTGCCAGACATCCCACCATGTTCCAGGCCACTGCTTTGTAAAACCCTTTGTAAAATAAGGGATCCTCTTTTTTGTGGAGGTTGCTAAAAGATTCTGTTTAAAGACGGGTTTCTTGGCATGTGTTGCCAATGGAAGGTGCCTTTTAGACAGCACAGATTCTTACTGGTGGAGATTGGTCTGTGATACTTTAATATTGACTCTCAAGATGTCCCAAAAGCAAAGCCCACCTGCTGCAGGGAGATCAGTTATTTGGGCTTGGTGCTGCTTGGTGAGACAGGGAGCCAGGAACTGTGTTCTTTTGTCTCACATGGCAGCTACAAATGCAGAGGGACTTTGTTCTTTAAATTAGCTTGACTTGGAAACAACTAAAATTATGGTCAGAACACCAGTGGAATTATGATCAGGACACCAGTGGACCTGTCTGTAGGGAGAGAGGAGTGTGCTGACATGGAGAAACCTCCAGGACAGGTGGAGGGGGTAACTGCTGTGGGGAAGGGTAGATGAAAACAGAGGGGAGAGTTTTGCTGTCACCAAATCCACTGTTTTGAGCCGTGTGGGTGCTGTGAGTGCTGACACAGCTGTGCACCCTCCAGCCACGGAGCAGTTCTCCTCAGGACCTCGTGTTCCCCCCACATGCTCCTGGTGCAGGCAGGCTTGGATGCTCCATGTCTCCTGGTCGTGCCTGTCGGTGCCTGTGCTCTCCTGGCCCCTTCAGCAGTGAATCAGTAGCTTTCAGCTGGAACTGCAGAGGTTCTGTTCTGCAGTTTGGTTTGTCAGGTGCTTGTGCAAAGGGGGGTTTTATGGTGTAGTTGTCCCGTGGTTCAGAGGTGGTAAATCCCTGCGAGAAAGGGCGAAGCACAAAGGGGACGGTATTTCTGGAGGCTTTTTACTCTTGCACAGGGTGAAACAAGACTCAGTTGTGTTTATGCTACACCCTCTTGGCATAGCTGGCGTGGTTTTGCAGACAGAACCATGCAATGAGACAGATGGTTCAGTAAGACAGTGCCAGGAGAAGCTTTGCTGTTTTTCTCCTCTTCCTGTGCACCAAGTGATGTTTTTATGTCCTCCCATTGTTATGGCACCGCTCATCAGGTGACGGCTGCGTGGCTGGAGCTTGGGTACAGCTGAAGCTCTCAGACAGCCTGTTCCCATGGGGCTTTTAAAAGTTGTGGAGGCTGGAATTCCACTCTGTTTTTGAAGCAGAATTGCTTCCCCCACATGCATTGTAGATGAGGAGACTATTTACGCAGTGCTGATTTCCCTTTGTTCCTGGGTAGAACCCAGGGTCTGCTCTGCAGAGGGACTGTCAGCAGGCACTGCCAGCAGGAGAGGAGAGGTCCTTTCGCTTTTACCCACCAAATCAAGCCTAATGCAAAGCACAGACAGAATTCAGCATCTATAGGAACTTTCCATTTTCTGTTTTTTATTGTCTCAGTGCAAAACGGGATGAATTTTCTGCTCAGTTCTTCGAGCAAAAGATGCACAGAGGGATGCTGGCTATTCCCCTGTCCCATGATGGTGCCTCCAGCTCCCTGGAGCTCACTTGCCACCAGTCAGGAACGTACTTTATAAATCTGCTCAGATTCTATTAACAGCCTGTAAATTCTCCTGTTGTCTACTGGAAAGGTTTCTGTTTTGTTTAAGATAATGTAAACAAGGTCTGCGGACACACAGAGTTAAAAAAGAAAAAAAAATCCTTTTATGGGAACTCTGTAGGGTTTTTAAATCTGGAATGGCTTAAAAGAAACATCACATGTCCTTGTTTGTGCTGATGTCACATGCATTACTCCGCTGCTTGTGGTATCTCCTTAGCATTGCCCTTAGGCCTCGGGGCTCAGTGCCAGTGAATATCCAGTGTTCCTGGCTCCAGCCAGCGCTTCTATTCAGGGACACAGCAGTCAGCTGGAAAGGAAACAGCAGTGAAGTAACAGAAATGGATTTTATATATTTATGTCTCAAGCCTTCCCTCCCCTCTCGTGGGTGAGGGTACGGTGCAGTTTTATGGCTTGGCTTCGCTTTTGCTCTGAAAGGCTTTTTAAAGGCTCAAACCCCGGCGCTGGCCGAGCGCTGTTTACGTGTCTACGTGCGGTTACAGTGCAGCACTGAGTACCCGGGGAGTTCTCCCAGCACAGACTGGTTTTGCCAGCTCCTCCTTGGGTGTCACAAGGCCACTCTCAGGTGGCTGACGTTTGCTCAGGGGGAGCTTTGCCAGTAGAGCTCTGGCAGGGAGATTGGGGACTTGAGATGCACTTCAGTGCTGATTGCTTGGGGTTTGGTCAAAGCACTCAGCAGTGTTTGCAGCCCAAACACGGCTGCTTGCCCTCACCCTGCTGCCTCAGCCAGCTCAGAACATAGTGGAGATCCTACAGGATTTCCCAATTTCCCAGGTTTCTGGGGAGGGGGTTTCTTTGCTGTGGTTTTGTTCCAGGCCAGGGTTCCCGGACTCCCCAAACCTGTGCATGGTAACAGCCTGCAGAGCCCAGGGTCTTCCAGCTCGGTGACAGTCCTGTTGGACTGCAGAATTAAAGCTAAAAGTTGATGTGACATAGCTTGAGGGAAGGCTGGCAGAGGTGGGAAATGAACCCCAACAAGCCAGGGGGATTTCACTGGGGCTGCAGGTCCCAGTGCTGGCAGGTAAGTCAGGGCATGAAGGATTCACCAGTGTGTTACCTTAACTGAGAGAGCTTTCTTTGCTCTACTTTATTTTTAGCTCCATTCTTACTCTAGCACAGAGTAGTAGTTTTGGCCAGCAGTGACTTCCTCCACACAGCATGTTCCTCTGAGCACTGTGTACACAGAGGATTGGCTCGAAGAATTAATGCTAATCTTCCTTTTCTTATTTAAATTTGTCCTCTTACTGCACTGTGCTAACAGAAGACATCCCTATTCCACCTTCACAGACAGTGAAATCCTTTCTTGTGTTGTGTTTAAAGCTCAGGGCGATCTCCTGGGAATATCCAATTTTGCTGTGTCATGAAAACACTGTTTTCATTATGTCTGTATTACTGTTTCATTTTGTGGTTTTGTTTTGCCAGCATGGGACATTGTACAGATCTAATCATGGATGTGCTTAAACAGATGATCTCACACTCTGTGAAATATTAATGCATCCCTGGCCGTAAATGAAAACAACCTAATTTTAAAATAAAAAGATTAGAGAGCGTCTTTGAGATTGGAAAATGTCTGCTGGGGATTACAACTAATTTGAATATAATTTTCTTCTTTCAGGGGGAAAAAAAGCAGTGCTTTACCTTGTGTGTGTTTCCTGTTTTAATGTTTTTCCAAGGCAATGTTGATGGGGTGGGATCGGTGGTTTGAAAAAGATCCTCCCAGAGGCACAATCGTGTAACTTCTGGCTGAGGGAGCACAGGGTGCTTGGGAGGAAAAGGAGGAGCATCAGGTCAGAATTAAAGTCTGAAATGGTTCTGGATGTCAGTAACAGGTATGGGCAGGTGTGTGAGAGGGAGTGGAGAAGGGTGAGGTGGGAGTTACAGAAATAAAAGGGTGATCAGAAGGGAGGTTGAAATGTGGCACAGGGATCTCAGCCCTTCATCCCACCACAACGGAGTGATGATCTGAACCGTGTGGTGCAATCTGGTCAGGGCTCGTGGAGCACCTCAGTGAATGTTTTCCCCTGTGTGTTTCTTGCCCAGGTTTGAACTGATGCGCATGTGCTGGCAGTACAACCCGAAAATGAGACCCTCCTTCCTGGAAATCATCGGTAGCATCAAAGACGAGCTGGACCCAGCCTTCAAAGAGGTCTCCTTCTTCTACAGCGAGGAGAACAAGCCTCCGGACACAGAGGAGCTTGACCTGGAGACTGAGAACATGGAGAGCATTCCTTTAGATCCCTCCTCCACCCTGCAACCCACTGACAAGCACTCAGGACACAAAGCCGAGAACGGCCCCGGCGTGGTGGTGCTCCGGGCCAGCTTCGAGGAGCGACAGCCGTACGCGCACATGAACGGGGGCCGCAAGAACGAGAGGGCCCTGCCCCTGCCCCAGTCGTCGGCCTGCTGATCCTCAGAGCCCGCAGAAACACCACCCACAGAAACACAGGCATTGGGGGAAGAAAGAAAGGAAAAAAAAAAAAATCACAATATATTCAAAAGCCTACTGTACCTCAGTGGATCTTCAGAACTGCCATAGCTGCACTTGGGAGAACCCTTTTTTTCAGTAAACAAGTTGCCGTATTTTTCTTTTTTTTCGATATGCAAGCAGATGTTTGTTTCAGTCAAGGACTCCAGTCATGGGGCACACAGTTGGCCTTTTAAAAACTCTTAATGTTAACACTTAATAGCAACAGAAAACTTGAGATCTGATGTCTCTCTCTCTCTCTCTCTTTCTCTCCTCTCTCTTCCTTTCTCTTTCTTTCTGTCTCTCTCTTTGCTTCATAATGGGAAACATATCTGCGTGCAAGTTCAGCAGTACAGCACTTTTATCAGATCAAAGATATCGCAGGCCAGGTGGTTCCCAATACCCCTGCAAGCACCTGCCTAACACTGTAGGTCTTTATAAAAAAAACCACAAACAAACAAACAAACAAACAACCCCCCCCCCCAAAAAAAAAACCCAAAACTAAAAAAGACTGGATTTTTAATGTTGCTCTTTAATCTTTTTAGGAACACGTAAAAGAATACAAAAGGGCCATCATTCGTCCAAGGCTGTTAACCATTTTCAACGCTGCCAAATTTTGCCAAAAAAAAAAAAAAAAAAAAAAA
>VYXB01004455.1:69950-93358 GCA_013397135.1 Pachyramphus minor
TTTTTTTTTTTTCTTTTTGTAGGTGTGGAAGGAGCACAGTAATCAACTGCTCTATTCAAAAGAGATCCTGACCAATAAGTTCTATTCAGTCATGCACTGGTATTTAAAAAAAAAAAAAAAAATTAGAAAAAAAATCAAATTGTCTAGATCTTTTTTTCAAAACTGGACAAAATGTGATTTTTATTTTTTTTTCCTTTTTTTTCTTGCGATGGAGAAGATAAAAGGGATGGGGTAAAGAACCAACCCTCCCTCCACCCCTGTCCCTATCCCATTCTGGACAAAACTGGCAGTGGTGAGCTAAACAAACACGTGCATTTCGTACAAAACAAAAGTCAAGCGCACGCCAAAAACGAGTTTTGAGAAACCTGAACATAAGCGGCCGAGATCTCCATCGGTGCAGCCTGTCCTTCCTCCACAGGCTGGCGAGGAAAAACACCTAGAAACATAAATTGGAGAAGACAAAAAAAAGCAGTAACCGGATTCAAGTATATGATGCTTTGTTGACCTTTTCTCTTTATTATTAAGACTTCTCGAAGGGTCTTGCAGTTCTATGTTAGACCATGGATCATTTGCATACACATTGTCTTTTGTGTCACTTTTATAACTTTTTTACGGTTCAGATACTCATCTATATGTCTGTACAGAAAAAAGCTGCTATTTTTTTTGTTCTTTATCTTTGTGGATTTAATCTATGAAAACCTTCAGGTCTGCCCTCCTTCCCTTCCCTTCCACTTCAACAAATTTTCTTATGCTTTGTACTATAGTGTGTAACTTTTACTTCCTCCTTCCCAGTAACCGATACCTTTCATATGAATTGCCATGAACTGTTTAATGCCTTTTTATAAATACATTTCCTCCTCTTTTTTTTTTTTTTAATTTTTTTTTTTCATTTTAATTTTTTTTTTTTCTCCCATTAGTTGTTTTACAACATCTTGGCTGTGTGGGCTTACAGGGCTTTTGAGGGGGACACGGAGAAAGAAGGGACACCCCGCACGGGAACACTCTGGCAGTGCTGTGGTGTGGTGTTTTTAAGCCCCTGTTTTCCTTCCTTCCCACTAACCTCTGCCCAGGCAGCACGGGAGTCTCTTACAGTGCAAGGCATGATACAAACTCAGGTCAGAAACAAAAGGTTAAATATTTAGTACATTCTTGTTCAGTGTTTATATTCATTGTTGTGCAAGGGTCCTACCCCTCCTCCCCTTCCCGCTTGTTTTGGTCGTGGCACACACCCCCCACCGCCCATCCCCACACAGACACACACACACACACATGTATTCTTTTTAAATTATTTGTTGGGTACAACAGCAGACAACCAGGCTTTTGGGTCACTGATCTGTAAAAAGACTGTCTTAGCCCTCCCACCCTGTGAACAAGAGCTATGCCAGGAGCAGCTGGCGATGCCAGGCATTCCTAGGGCGGCCACTGAACACCTGGCTCCAGCCAACCCCAGCCCTTCTTCCTGCTGGGAAAGCTCTCATGGAGGGGAACCCTCCTGGGAGGGCACCTGGGCTGCACTTCACACCCCTGGTGAGGAAAACAAGCACCAACCAAACGAAGCCACCACCCCATTTCCGTGGAGCTGGGGCCAGCGCCTCGGCTGGCAAACGGTGAAGTGTTGGCAGCTATGGAAACCTGTACAAGTCCAAGCTTGTGGCTTAAATCACAGACCAAACCTCAGAACAAAAGAAAACGAGGGAGCTTGTTTGCTCAGTTGCAGAAGCCTTGGTGAGAGGGGAAGGAGGGGCCGTCAGGAAGTCGACAACCAAGGAGTTGCACCAGTTGCTCATCTTACCTTAGTTCCAGCGTCCGGGCCTTTGTTTAGCACTGATCCAACCAAACGATGGCAGGAAGAGGTGGTTCTGGGATGGAAATGTTCAAATCTTTCGAGTAAGAACAATGAATTAAAATATACTGATTGCTAGTTTTGACTGGAGATTTTAAAAAGTTTGTAGTGCTTTTTGCTTGTGTAGTTTAGGTCCCATTATCTTCTCTTGCCTCTGTCCCGTAGTTATTTTTCCCTTTTAAAGATGAAAAAGACAAAAAAGTTAATTAAGAAGGTATTCTATGTAGGATTTTTTATTTATTTTTGTGATATCAGTTTAAATCACTGTAGAGATGCCCCATAATGAATTTAAATACTAAGATAAGGGTTTTAGAGTATGACAGGGGGACAGTTTTTGATTTTTTTTTTTTCAAACATTTATCTACCTCACTCTTATTTTTTTATATGTGTGTATATAAAAAAAATACATCTCACATTTCTCAGCAGCCAATAAATGCCGTTGATACTGGTAACCTCTCACTCCATATACCACATGCTCTAGGTTCTGGAGGGGAACAATCACTGCCTGTCACAAAGGGTCACTTCAGAATATTTGCCTCAATTCCAAGGGGTTTCTCCAATTTTTTGTATCGGATTCGGTGTTGTGAGGAGAAATCCAAGAGTTGTCTGACTTAGGGTGACCATTCTTTAAAGAAACACAGAGGCTTTTTAATGTGCTGTTACAGCAGTCCTTGGGTCAGCAGCAAAATGCTGCATGTTCAGAGGAGTGGAAACGTAGGTGACCTGCTACAGGGACTTCAAATTGTGAGTATTGGCTGAAATCTGTTACAGAAATCAACTGTTTACAATGTTTGGAGACCCAGAAGAAATACTAAAGGGAATGGTCTTTCTGTTTGTCCTGTAGAATGGGCTAAGTCATTCCTGCCAGTTCTTGCTCAGATGTCACAAGCACCAAAAAGACGTTTGGCTGAATCAGAACCCAAAAATAAATTGGCTCATACAGCGATAGCATCACTTTCTTGACCAAAAAACCTGTCACAGGCTGCCTGGTGATCCTACTGGATCAAGTTTACAGCTTTGGGTCTTTGCTGCTTCTGTTTGATGAGAGCACTGATTTTAATTTTTTTTTTTTTTAAATTTTTTCCCCCCAAACTAATATTAATTAATATTTACTGTGCCAGTAAAAAGTCAGTTCCCTCTTCTTCCCCTGTTTATACACCTTATAACTGTGGATTCTGATGGACCAGCCATCAAATTTTAACTGCCCTCTGACAGCGTGTAACTGGTTTACAAGCACACAGGACTAACACGAGCTTGCCATCAACTTGATGTATAATGTTTCCCTTTTTTCCAGCTCTGGCAGCTGTTCCTGCAGGTGTTGGTTGTGGTATCTGAGTAATGTGGTGCTTGGAGTTGTACACGGCCTCTTGGATACACAGTGCTGTGGTTAATTCCGACAGTTTGTCTTTGGAGGGAGCATTTCTCCCTAGACCCGAGAAACCAGCAAAATTTGAAGTTTTCACTAGATGGGTTTGGTTTTCCGTGTTCGAATATGTTCCAGTGACCTTTGGGTGCAGTGGCTGTTCCCCTCCCTTGCACATATTGATTACCACAACTGGAGATCCTCAGATCTTTCAGCTGGCTGGGAGGGTTTTGTTAAAACTGTCCGAGTTACTGGTTTGTAGATTTGTCTGTAGGTGGTTTTACAATGCATTAGGAAGAAACACTAATGACGTAGCATCACGAGAAACATTTCAAAAAGCACTTCAGTAGAAGACAGTCACAGGGCCTCACATACAAGTGTGTGATGGCAGTCAGCTCTCCTGGACCAAACCACCTTCATGATACCATTGCGTTCTGTGTTTGCAATTCAAGCTTAATTCCTTTTTTGTTCTGTTTGTTTCCATAGCTTTTTTTGTTGTGTTTTGTGCATTTTGAATAGCTTTATTCACATGGGTTTTTCATGCAGACTTCCCTTGGACAGTAAATCGAGTTGTTTGTGCATGTGAACAACTGAGAATTAATGTTGGCTTGATAGAGTCATAATATGGTTTGTAATGTTGTTCTTCCCTGAGACCACTGGCTTGTCTGGTATGGAAAATTTATTTAGAACTTAAGCTATGTTTGAATAAAGTTCAAGTAATCCAGTTTGTTTATAAATTGAAAACAAAAGCCCACCCAGCCCTGAAACCCAGCATTTTGCCGGATGGTACCGAGATGTTTGGATGCAGTGGGATAAGGAGTTGGCGGCGCCGCGGGGAGCAGGCAGCTGTGACTGCAGGGCCCGGCCACGGCTCTCACCTGCCCCGCACTGCAGAGCTCTCGGGGGCACAGGAGGTGCTTTGGTTGCAAAGGAATGTGATTCCTGAGTAAATCAGGTGCTGTTTGGGGGGGTGGCACCAAGGCGCAGCAGCCGAGCACGGTGGAAGGTGTGGGGCTGGGCCAGCTCTGTCAGTACGATGCCTCTGCCCCTCCCAGCTGGCTCCAAGTGCTCTGTGGTTCTAGGCACAGTCACACTGATGCTCCTCTTGGTCTCTAAAAACAAAGGAAAGAAAGCCCAGTTTGCCCAGGATGACTGGTGACCAGAGGGAGCTGCTGTCAGATCCTCTGGGAACTGCTGAGGGGTGTTCGATACAATCCAGGTCTAAGTGACCAACACTCCTATTGTTGGTGTAACTCCATACATATATATCTATATATACATATATATATACCTGCATATGTATATCTATAATATAGATATATATATTTAAACCCTTTTCATTCCATTAGTACAAGTAACACTTGTTTCCTGTTATCCTTATTTTGTTTGTCAACCGTGTATTCAATCACTGGGCTTGAACAACAGTGGAGGAAGGTGCAAGGGATCCACTCCTTACTAACCAGTGATAAAGCCAGATATTGCAACTTAACCCAGGAGTAGATGTGCAGACAAGGATTGGAGAATGATGTGTAGAAACAACACAAGTGGCCAGGGGTGCTGAAGATACAGAACTGAAGTAGGCAGGAAGGACACCTTGGTTCAGAAAGCGGCTGCTCAGAGGTGCTGAACAGCCCCTGACCTCGAGCAGCCGGGTCAGTCAGCACGGAGACGTGTTTGTGGGGAGACACCTGAAAACAGGACACGGCAATGGGGATCTAGAGACACAGGGCTTGGCACAGGTTTGAGGTAGTTTCCCTGAGCTTCATCTGTGGGACAGCACCAGAGCTCAGGTGTCCCCGTTCTGATCATTGGTACTTGTACATAAACCTCTGGACTTGGCAGCTGGAGCAGGGAATTCGTTCCCAGGAGCATTGCAGTGCTTGTCATCGGCCTGTATGGATCTGTCTCACCTACAGCTGGTCTGTTCTGCAAGTACCTTAGAACTTCCCTAGTCTGTGTGTGTGCATTTGCGTGTGTGCTCATATATTTTTTTGGTATACGTTCTGTTGATTAGTAACCATTAATTAGCATTTTCAATAGGGCTTTAAGTCCAGTAGATTACGGGTAGTCAGTTGACGAAGATCTGGTTTACAAGAACTAATTAAATGTTTCATTGCATTTTGTAAGTACATAGAATAATTTTATAAAATGTTTGTAGTTTATAAATGCCTAAAATATAATTTAAGGGCACTTTTCTGTGTCTGTGTGTGGGTGTGTCTGTCTGTGATCAGTTTTTCCATGGTACCAGTTTACTAGTTAGCTTTACAATATGCCAAAAAGGATCGCTGACTTGTCCAACTCATGGCTTGTCCCTCTCCCCCTTCCCGCCCAAGCTTTGTGTCCCACTATACAGCGAGTGAGTAAAGGAGTTGGGAAAATGTTCTGTATCTTCAGTATCCTGGTCTTCCAGAGCCCTCTGGTTGGGGTGGGATCATCTTACCTGGTCATTTCACTTTACTGTTTAGGGCAGTTACCTTTTGGATTCCGAGAACCTCACTGGTCAGGGAAACAGAACAGGTTTGCTGCTCCCCAGGTTCACCTGAGCTGTTCAGCACCTCTGCTCCGTGGGATTGGAAGGACGTGACCGCGTGAGAGAAAGAGGGAAGACGGTTTTCATAATTACTGTGGAAGAACTCTTTGCAAATCTCTTATCACTTTAAAAGTTTGTGTGCAGCCTCTAAAGCTGTCGAGCACCATTGGAAGCTTTGGTTGAAATGAGCAAGGAAGGGTCCCTATTTATTTTTATTTAAGGATATTGAAGATCCAACCCCTCTGCCGTGGACAGGGACACCTCCCACTTCTTCTGTTTTCCGAACCAGTGAGGTTTGAGATGAAAGGATTGGCCAGAGTTTGTCTACCTCTGGGACAAAAACAAAACTAGAAAGTGCTAAGGAATGGATGCAGTTGCAAATACATTTTCCAATTTTTCTTGTTTAAATTTTTTAAAGAGAAAATTAAACAATAACATGGCCAATTTATTACATAAAAAGACTTGCTGTGTATAAATTATTCCTAAAGAAATTCCTGTGTTTATATTAAAATGAATCAGTAGATAAAAAAAAAAATTCAAAATGTTTTTGTATATTCTGTTGTAAGAATTTATTCCTGTTATTGCGATATACTCGGGATTCTTTACATTATGAAAAGAAGAAACTTTGTCTATTTTGAATGGCTGAAGCTAAGGCTCCTTTAGTTTCTCTTACTCTGCTTTTTTCTAGTAGTTTCAGTACTACATGATTTAAGTTAAAATAAAAGAATTCTGTATGCATTTGCCTGTTTCTGAATTTGTTGCTCCTTCCAGAAAGCAAGTACAGGTTAGAAAGCTAAGAGTGAAGTTTCTCTGGTTTTCTTTTTGACTGTGTTTAATTGAGCTACTCTGAATATATTTTAGTAGGGGTCAGTACTGCCATTGCTGGGTTGAAACCAAAAGTGTTTTAATGCAGTGACCTCGAGGATGAGTGGAGCCTTCTTGGTGATATGTGAGCAGTGTTTTGCAGAGTGATTCCTCTGAATAAGGTGAGCATTTTTTGTTATTTGAGGAAAATCCACTTACTTTTACCCACACAGCAATCCACAGGTGAGGCATTCAGGCAGCCAGCACCTGGTTATCAGCTTTCTGCAGCAGCATTGGGAAAGACAGCGGGGAGAAAACCAGGATTATCTTGGCAGTTCCAGTTCCTCAGACTCTTGACATCACCCTGCTGACTAAAACAAGGCACGATGGTGGCCCAAAGCCTCCTCAGTTGCCTGTGCTGTTACATTTGTCTCTTGTCCCTTTCCTGACCTGATGCTTGAGGAGCAGGCTTTTGTTTCCCTGGAGAAATCCCATGTGTCCAGATGAAGCTGCTGCTGTCCTGTTCTAGTGAGTGACTTAGAAAGATCCCAGCTAATGGCATCTCATCCTTGTGTCCTGGCAGTGGCAGGATTCTGGAGGAGGGGCAGTGCTGTAACCCCCTGTGGAACCCAGCTTCCATGGCACAGCAGTTCTGTATGGAGCTGTTTGGGATGTGGAGGGGTCTGATCCCAAGTTTTACAGTGTGGGATCTCATTTGGTGCCTGTTCTGTCAGTAACATCGTGTGCCCTAACCCTTCCCACAGCACAGTGTTTCAGGGTTGCCTTTCCTGGGACAGGTTGGCAGTTGGATTTTGATGTGTCAGTCCCTGAATAGCCATGACCTGTCCTGCTGGAAGACTTGCTTTTGGGCTGTGCTCTGTGGAAGGACTGTGGTGTTTTTCTCTGGGACAGGTACTGAGAATTTGGGGTTAGTGGTGGTGTCAGGCTGAAACTGTAATTACCAAAAGCATTCCAGATCCTGCTGGACTCCAGTTTTCTTTTACTTGGGAGTCCCCCTGGGTTCAGAGCCTGTTGCTGATGGGGAAAGCAGCATTTACAGCAGGTCAGGGAGGGGGAATTGTAGAACTTCACATACCAGGACCTCTGTGTGTGTTTTGGTTTCCCCCATACCCACCTGTTCTGTGTGGGCACCTCAGCTGGACTGGGATGGGCTCAGGGGCTCCATCCAGTGCTGAGTCCTTACAGCTCTGAGAGGCCACCTCAGTTCTGCAAGTCTTTATTAATGTCTTTATAACCAACAGAACTAGGATTAAGCATCTAAAATGTTTGAAATCCAGTTTCACACTTTCTGAAATCTGAAACAACCTTATTTTTAGCAAGACAAACTGCCAGTTACTTGGTTTTTCCCCTCAAGCTTTTTTCTCAGAGATGTAAACAGTTGTTTGGGTTTTGCAAGGAAATTTCACTGAAAATAACATGGGCTATAAAATCCTTTTGTGTGGGGGTTTTAAATAATCTTTAGATTTGCTTCATTTAAGGAGTAAGGAATTGCTTTCTAAGAAATCATCTTTTTTTTTTTTTCTTATATGATCCACCCCACACTGTTCTAACATTGCTAGGATAATGGTCTGTAATGCTTTTCCTAGAAAGTCTGCTGTTACTGACTTGGATAATGGAGGAACATGGATGAAAGCTGCTCTTCCATTGCCATAATACAGAGAAGTGTAGTAGGTGTAATCACAGACGTACCTGCAATATTAAAAACAAAACCAGAAACCTGAATTAAGGCTCAGTAAACTCTGATTAAATTTAAATATTCTAAGTAGCCAAACCAGATCTGGTTTATGAAATTATTAAGAACATATTTGCTTAGTGAATAAAGGAAATGCTGAAATAAACCAAGTTTGAGAAACAAATGCTCCTTATCTGATGGTTTGGTTTCTCAGACACCCACCCACAAAGAACTTTAAATAAAAAAATCACAAGACAGGCATTCTTGTGGGGTGGGAAAGGTAACACACCCGGCTGGAAACTACAACCACGTTAACACAGTTTTATGTGTGAGGCACAAAATCCCTCAGTCTGGAGGGGTTTTGTCTTATCACCCCCCCCTTTTAACTTGCAGGTGCAAATTCTGAATTTAAGGGCCAAGATGAACTGATTTTTATTTAAAAATAAAACCACTACTTTTCTATGAAGACTAGCACAGTAGAAAATTGCTCCAATACTCCTGGAACACATAATGAGATCACAGACCTGGTTCTAAAGGTACCTGTAATTGCTGTTCTCCAGTGTATGTATTTACATTTTCTATCCCTCCCAGTTGAGAAAAAACAGATTAAAATCTGCTACCAGTCAGTATTGCTTTCAGTCTCTCTTAATAGCTGAGGTTTACTGGGGTTGTTCATCACAGGGTGTGCTATGTTGGAACTTGTTTCTTTCGGAATTTACAAATCCATGGAAAAATATCTACCGGCTGTAGCATTTCATGAAAGCTGCTTTACATAAAATTTAAATTCATCCCACTTTTCATACTTGTGCCCCTCTGAAGACTTTGCTTCAAAGTGATTCTGTTTGGAGGGAAAGTCAAGGCAAAGACTCTCCAAGGTTGAGCTGAGCTGCTCCTGCTGTTCCCCCGAGCCCCCGACACGCGGTGTTTACCTCCCCGCATCTCTGGAGAAGATGATATCAATCCCTTCCACTGAAATGTTTTTCCAGAGAGTCTTCATATTAATTGCAGATTCAATCTTTTCTGGGCCATCTAGCACGCAGCAGGCACCTTCTGGGTGAAAACCACAAGCATCCCTGTCTTGGTAGCCTTTGTTCTTCCCACACTGCTCCAGGATGATGAGTGTGGTGGATGAAGCCAGCCCAACGTGAACAGTAAGCTGTTTTGGTTTTTTTTTCCCACCAGAGTGAGCAACAGGAAATTAAAAATGAGACCTGTTTTTTACAAACATGTAATGCAAAAGCACCAAGCGTTATATGTGAATCACTGGCTTCAAGGTGGGGAGTCTTGCTCATGTCTAAAGAAGACTTTGATAAGGGATTATAAATGAGAACCAAATTATGCTGTAGTTTTTGTTGTGTCTATTCAGCTCAGCACTGCAGAGCTGCTGTGCCTTTTTTGCAGCTTATGGTAGGTTTTCTCCTTTCCTTTGTTCAGCATCACTTCTGCTGTTTAAATGGCACGGGGTCAAAAGAGAATGCTAATTAGTGTGTGCTCCAAATTTTGGGTGGAAACCTCGATCACAGTTTCAATAGTCACTTTCCAGATTTGTTTGATGTTTTGCAATACTCTCTTGGAGAGTTTTTTCAAGATCCTCTCATCCTATTCATAAATGAAGGGGGGAAGTTGTGTAACTTTCTGATTACCCACCAGTGGCCGAAGAGTCGTCCATATCTTGATGACTTTCTCCTTTGCTTTTTGGTAAACCACTGGCAGCTGCATGACCTGGAGATCGATGTCTTCACCAAGGCCTCTCTTGGACAGCTCCTGTGTTTACAAAAAAGCCACCATGGACTTGAAAGAGCATTGGATTTCTGACTGTGATAAAGAAATTGGGCTGATTCAGCTGAGAAAACACCTGAAGGAGCAATGCCTAATCCCATGGTTCCTCAACACTGGTCTGCAATGAGGTTGGTTTCATGGTAGTTCCCTCTTTTTTAGCTGGCAGAGGCTAAAATTGCTGAACAGTTCCCTAATGTCAGGTCTGTGTGGAGCTATTGTGTTTTCCAAAGGGATGTTGAGTCTCCAGTGGGTGGGAGTGGTCCCTGGGGAACCATGAGATAGTGGCTCTCAGAAAAGGTCCACACTTGAAAGCATCTAAATGGGCTTTGCTACAGGTAAGAGCTGTTCCTCTGGAAGATCTGCCCTGTCAGGAGACAAAACCAAGGACAATTCACATGAACTTTTTCACTCCAGTGATCTGTTGGCTTGACCAGGCTCAGGTAAGCTGTGCTGGAAGTGACTGTTGACATGAGGAAGGTCACGTTTAGACTGAGTTTAATTTAATTTTTGGTCCAGAATATGTTTCTCTAGTAAAAGGAAATGTCACTAGGATGTTATTTCTATGTCATTTATGTACAGTTGAATTTCCACATGGGAACCTTTCCCAAGGGAAACAAAAATTATGCCCAGAATTGAGATGAATGAAATAAAGATACCCTTTAAAGCAGCAGGCCATGTGGGTGGAAGATGGTCTGGAGAAGAAATGTCATATGGAAATGAAATGATTTTGTCAGTGGAACAGGGCTAAGAAACAAGGCATAAACCCCTAAGAAGAAGGTAGGCAGCTGCAATGGCAGGATGCAGAAGGGATGCATCTGAAGTGGAAAGCTTTGTCCCAGAAAAGTGGTGGTTGAAAATCCCTGTTACATCGGAGTAGTCCACTGCCAAGGGATGGTACAAATGAAGTGTCCAAGGGGGGCACAAGCAAACAGCAGCAGAGGTGTTTGATTAGCCCAAGAAACCTGTAGTTGTATTAAATGTCATTGTCTTCTCAAGTTTTCATTTCTCACTCAGGATACCCCTGTGGATGAGGCCCACAGTTCTGGGAAATTTGCCCTTCAACATTTGCTTCCTATATAAAGTGTTCCAATTTTCTTGTCAGCGGAAGCATTGATTAGCTGTGCTCAATAAACTATTTGACACAAGCAAGGAAACAATGGCTGCAGGGAAGTAAACACATTTGGAGAACAGTGCCAGCCTTTTTTCCTCTGGGCACTGACAGTCTTTGAGAGACCATTGCATCATCTCGCTGAAGAATGCTGTACTGTGCCTGAGCCTCCAGAAAAGAAAAACCCAGCTGGTTCACAATTAGCATTTTCTTTTCTAAAGCATCTTTAATTTTTACATTTAATGAGATTCTTTATTTTAAACTGTAAGGCCTGGAGAACTCAACTACCCCTAACTTTGGTTCAGAACGTGGAGACCCAAAGTAAGCTGTAAGGTTGTTCTCCTCTCGTGCTCTCTGTTGACAGATATTCTCTTGTCAACATTTGTCATGGCAGAAACACACAGAAATACTTTTGTGCAGGACAAAACCAGAGCTGCCCAATAGCAAAGGGCTGAGAATTTGTGTCAAAGGAAGATGGTTTGCTATGCCCTAAGCAATTTCAGCACGTTGTTGATAACGTGCATTGCTGTGTTGTCTAAGAATCCCAACAATGGGCTTATACCCCCTTAGACCAGATGTTGTGCAAACATGTAACAAAATAAGCAAAGGTTGTTCCTTGTCTCAGCCTCAACCAGAACCATTTTTGCATGTAAGGCAAGAGACTGAGGATGGTCAGAGGAGGATAACTGCACCTGGAAACTTGAGCTCACACCGGTGCCTGTCCAGTGTAGTTGAAACAGCAAAGGAAACTTCAAAGGAGAAGAAAGTTTTGGAGGAATGTTTTGTGGGAAAAGTGGTTCAAAAGAAAACATGAAGATTCTTTATTGGGAAGTTCTTCTAGGAGGGAAATGAAGTCCAGTATTACCAGCTGCTGACCTGGAGCTGTTGGTGAGTTTGGGTCACAGTCCCAATTTTCACACAGCCCTCCCCAAAGGGGAGGAGAAAATGTCAGAGTTTGCCTGAGTTCTCACCGATTTGGGCTGCCGGGAAGGGGGTCGCTTGTGTTGGTGGAGAAAGGGAACCAGAAGTTTTCAGTTGATCCAGTCAGACTGCAAGTGCATTGCAAACAAAGGTGTTTGGTTTGGTTGGTTAGTGGGTTTTGTTTAGGTGTCTGCTTTCGGGGGTTTTTGGTTTTTTTTTTTCCTAATTGTGCAGATACCTTTTTAAATCTTTAGCGATGTGAGAAAATTCCAGAAGAGAAATGCAGGCACTAGATAGCAACGTCTTCTTAGTTTCACATATGATGAAACTAAAGCAGAGAGGGACAGAGAGATTAAATGACAAATTTCCAAAGACCACATGGTCAGTGGCAGGAGGAAAAACTGCACTGGGAGATCTGATCCTCATCTCCCGATGGCAGACATAGTTCCCAGAAGCAGTTGGAAATGTGACCTGTTCTTTGCACTAACAGTTTAATTACTGTGAATGTTGTCACTCAACTTACATCAGTCCCCTATTAACTGTGGACTTTGACCTTGATGGGTGGACTGCCCTGAGAGGTTGTTTTGCTGCCAAGCTGCAGACAGGACTTTCTGGAGAGGAGAAAGGAGAGGAGGAGACACAGAAACAGGGGTGGATCAAGAGTTATTAGGTGGGACCTTCAGTCTGGAATATGGAATCAATAATTCAGGGGATCTGGGATCTTGAGGGTCCCACGTGGGGCTGCAAAACTAACACATCCTGGTAACTCAGTGTGATCTGTCAGCAAAAGCAGAGCAAACACCTGGTGTTTTTTTCCTTTAGCAACAATGTCCTGCACTTCCAGAGTTAAAAGTGCTGCTGCTGGAGCTCTCGTGTGTATTTTAGGAGGGGATTTCAGGTGAATGGAGTTATGAGAACCATGAAAAACTTAGTGAGACAGGTTTCTAAAGAGAAAGTGCTAGACAACCATGTTGGGCCATGTGATGGCGTCTATAAGAGCTCGGAAGCTTTTCCCCATGACCCTGAATTGACAGGTTTGCCTCTACTTTCAGATCCATTTGACTCCCCTTTTCCCTGAACACTCTGGGGGTACTTGCTGAGGAATGAGAACTCCATGGATGATGCTGTGCTGAGGAATGTCTTGTGTGAGAGTCTTGTGCTGTGATGAGAACTGGGGTCCATGCAAAAACAACAGGGTACTCCTCACATTCTTGGAAAATTGTATCTTCATATTATAAAACAGGCAATGCAGGACACATACTGTTTCTAAACCAGCAGAAATAGAGCTTTATTAACATTTATCATTGGATTCCTGAGTACTTCAGAAAAGGGAAATTGCCTTATTCACCAAAAAGGTAGCAGTAGTAAACAGTTAATTTTAAGAGAAACAGTATTCTTCTGAGTGCCAGTGAGGGCACAGAAGAGATGTAACTATTGGAATGGGCTGTGTGCTCACTGGATCAATCTCTCATCCTCCCTACAGCAAGAAGGGAGGTTCAGGAAAATGGGTGATCCCATCAGCAGCATCCTAGGGAGGAGCTGGTAACAGGGATTTTAGGGAAGCAGTTGTGTGTAAGAGCAAGTACTGGTTCACAGAGGGGAAGCCATTGCTCTTTGGCAAAGAATCCATTTCAAAAGCATGGAGGGTGAGGTTATGCTTTGGAATTAGGACTCTGGAACTGTTAAACGTATTTTTACAGGATTTCAGATGCTTTTGGTATGAGGACCCTGCTGGGAGGCGAACTTTTGAGACTGCATGCATCAGCATTTCAACATCACCAAGGCTGCCGGGGTATCCAGGCTTTCCATAAGGTATCCAGGCTTTTGATAAGCACCCACTTCATACTGGGCTAATAATTGGGATAGTTCTGGATAATGCTACAAAAGCACTAAGCATAAGCCTGAGCAGTCACGTCTGTAGCTCTGGTCTGGCTGCTCAGCACGTTCCTGAGGAGGAATCTGAGTGCACACTTGTTGGTTCACAGCAAAGGGACTCAGCAGGAGGGTTTTATGTCACTCCAGTGATCCATGCAGGCACCCCAAGCCAAGACAGGATTACTTCCAGATGTACATCCTAAATTTTGCTACCTTTAATATATGTGCATAAGCTTCCTGAAGACCATAGGGCTACTCCTGTGAATAAGGCCAATGGAACAATACCATGAGATTGCTATTTAGCGTGGAGAAGCCTTATCAAAATTCAAAGTACTTCCAGATTTGCAGCAAATTTCTCTGAATTGCCTGAATTAACCACCTTTGCCAGGGCATAGGAAAGCACAGGAGCATCCCCAGTCTGAATACAAATTAATTCCACACTGAGGATGTCACATCAGAGGGAAATGGATTTGTTCTCCTGCATACACAAGGACTGACATCTGTTTGGTTATGGAATGCTGTAGCCCCTGTTATGTAAGTCCCTGTTGTAGCCAGCTCATGGCATTGGTACAGGAAACTCATCCCATCGGTGCCTTCTCGCTTTGGGCTGTTTTGCTTGCAGATAAAGAACATGCTTTATTTTCAGCCAGAAGAGGATGATCTTCCACCCAAAATTAGAACCAACAGGAATCAGGAAATAATGAGCAAAAACACTGTCAACTGACAAATATTTGTGGTTTAGGGCACACGTCAGGTTGGAGTTAAGATAATTTACAGGCCTCCTGTAAAGACTGGGGTGTGGAAAGGTATCACAGAAGTATTTTTGTTTGCCTACAGGGATAACATCCCTCATGACTTGGAGGGGGCAACAGATTTATTCTACCAAACACCAAGATGCACTCAGCATTATTCACCCAACAAAGCTGGAATAGAAAATGTGTATGTGTTGGTGGAGTTGCTATAGCTTTGCTCTTTGGAAAAGTGCACCAGCTCCTTGTTTTTCAATCATCTTGGCTGGAGTGCATTTCATTTTCAAATCAGATCTTCAGTAGCTGTCACCAAAATTTGTACTGTGGTTATAGTCCTGTAGGGCCATTGCCTTTCTGTCACTACTAATACTTTCCTACAGCTGCCTTTTTCCTTTCAGTGTCCATAAGAATTTAAAAATGTATGGACTTATTTCAGCCTTCATAAAAGAACACAGTCCCCTCAGTTTGTTTTACATGTCTCACTTTCAATTTTTTACCAGTATTATCTGTTATTCCTTGGACCAAAGCTCTAATTCAATTTTATTTTGACTGTTCCCCAAGTAGTTTCAGATTCCATTGTGTGACCTTCTTTCTGCCTTGGGATTGCTAAAAACTCAAAAGAACTCTGTTCCTAAGTACCTTTTGAGGGTAACTGAACTCAAGGGAAGTTTTTGTCTGTGACAGGGAGAATGAATCAGCTGATGCTGAAAGCCAGGGATCCAAACCATGTCTTTTTATCCCTCAGATAAATTTGCCCTAATACACAGATTTAGCAAATAAACAGGAATTTTTAAGGCTCCACCTTAGACTTGTTCTTGCTAGTCAAGCTGTATGGAGGAGGAAAAAAAATCTGAATTACCTTGTTTTCAATTTAACTGTAGACTTCACTGTCATTTGAAAGTGGAAGCCAAAGCTGAAATGTGAAAACATACTTAGAATTGGCACAGATTTTTGTGTTCCTGAAGCAGGCAGTCAGAACTCATAAGCTGCACTTGTATGAGAAGGAAATCACCTCACACAGACATGAGAAAATGATCCATGGTGTGAGATGATCTATTTACTGCAGACAGAGATAACTTGTGCAATGTGCATTACTTGCAGAGAAGGCACCCTGGGTAAAAAATACCTTTTTTAAGAATCAAGAATAATGTTTTGAAAGTGCTTAAATAGCACAAAAAATATCATGCAAATAAAATAATGTTTCACTTTTTCATTATCCTCTCTTTTCCATGTTGGGAGTCTGCTCCATGAGGCACAATTCTGTTTAATGAGTCATGAGAAATAACTTTTTTGAAGGGAATGGAAAGCCTAAAAGCAGTTTGTGTTGGGATCTCTACAAAATAAAATGTCTCCCTCCTTTTTTTATTCCTTTTTTATTATGCTTACCTTCACTGCTTCCCAGCTGGAATTCACCAGGTATTGTCTGAAGGGACCAAAACCTGAAAATGAAAAGAAAAAAGGTGCTTTTAACCTGTGCTTGCTCTGCAAATGCAGATTAGGGGCTGACTTGCCTGCACACACATATTTGTTCTTTATCTTCATATTTTGGGTTCTGGAGGTTGAGTTTTTCAGGTAGGATTTAGCCTCTGTAACACTTAAGGGAATAGTATTTTCATCCTGTGTATTCACTGATAAACGAACTAATCCTGCAATCTTCATTCATGTCAAGGCTTTCTGGTGAGAGAGCCTTAACTGAAGCTGGTAAATGTACTGGAACCAGTAGGACAGATCATGTAAATGATGATTTTGGGCAAGGATCATCATCCCCAGAAATATCACTACTAAAGGTTCTGGTGTTAAATACTCCCAGGTCACAGTTAATGTATCATTCTTATTGTTAGAGCTCATGAAGATGAAGTTATGTATATTTAATGAAAATGTTTGAAAGAGTAAAATTTTATTTAATTTGTAATTTTGTTTTAATCCCAGGTAATGAAAACTTGAAAGTTTTCTGTCTCTTTCTTTACTTTTTACCCAAAGGTAAAAGAGAGGCGAAGAGGGAAAAGCACACTTTGAATCCAAAGTGTTACATTCAATTTTATGCATCTTTTTTGTGAAAGTATTTTTATTTTTTGAAATAAAAGCTCATTTTGAGCAGATGGCATTTTTGTCATTAAAAAGTTTGATGGAAAACTCCCACTATCTTTATTAATCTCAATTAATATTCTCAATCCAGAGTGCTGCCAAGTCTTAGATATTGGGTGGCAGAAACGGGAATTTGTGAAATGTTTTTTTATGCTATAACTCTTAAATATTTAAAAATCCTTAAATGGACAAATAAATACTTGACAGCATATGATTGCTATTTTGCACAGTGAAAGCTACTTGCATTGGAGACAATTAAGCTTAAATGCAAGCTTGTGACAGCTTAATTAGTGCTAGACTTTAAGCATTTCTTAATTTGTTAATGCTTATTTCATAACTGCTTCATCTTTTCTCTTTAGTATTTTGAAAAGCTCGATGGTGCCAATATTTCTGACAATGTTTTCTCCAGGTTTGAGTTCCTACCATGGGGAGGGAAGAAGGGAAATGGTGCTCATTTCACAATTATCAGGGGAACATAAAACCCCACTGGTCCCACTCTGCTTTGGGAGCAAACTTAGGGTGACATCTGCTCCATTTTGGAGCTGTGCTTGTTGTACCTGCTTCTGTACCTGTGTGTGCAGAACTACACAATTATAAGGAAGTTATTAATCAGCTCCCAATGAAACACATGTGTGTCAGTGGTGGCTGTAAGAAACTCATGCTTAGGACAAAACTGTTCCATGAAAAATGACTAAATGTGGGAGTTTTACTGAAATACCTGCAGCCATGTGGAGAACTAACGGGCTGAATGTTATTGAGCACCATATAATAAACTGGGCTCCCTGCCAGCAGGTTTATATTCTGAGCAGGTGAAAATGTGACAGAGACATGCTGTGATAATCTCTGCAGCAGTTTAAAGATGCACTTGTGTCTTTAACGGGGCACACCAGCCTCAAACTTCTTGAACAAGTAGATTTCTGCACATAAATGGTGATCTAAGGGGAGGAAAAATCTAAGAGGGTGCTAAGAAGTGTTCCTAACAAGGGTATGTGCCATAAATATCATAGGAGAGAACCAGACTGTCAGCCTTTTAAGAGGTTAGCAAATACCTCCTGTCCTCTCCTGCACTCCCTCCAGCTCAGCTGCAGTTATGTCTGGAGCAAGCCAGACTAGTTCTGCCCATCTTGCAGCTATTAAAAAAAAGAGTGTTTAATTGAAAACAGCAAGATGCAAATCTCTTTGATGTAGCTTCAACCTCATTCCTGTGTCCTCAGATGACCTGCAGTGGAAAATTATCCAGCAACTCACATGTCAAGATATGTGTAATGATTGCCTTTAGATGAGCCAGTGGCAACAAGAGGAACAGTGAGGAGCAGCATTCCTTAAGAGCTTTAACCTTTTAAAGCTCAGGACTCTCTAGCTGGGGGTTCTGCCACTGTGAAGCCTCAGTAGCTACAGCCAGCAAGAGAAACTCCAAATTTGGTCCCTTGTGCTGCATGTTCAGGCATGTTCCTTTGGTATATTTAAATTTAATGGTCTAGTTTAGCAATGATGAGGCAGCATCTCCTGTTTAAAATTCCCTTACCTTGCCATGAAACTGAGCCCCTGAGACTTGCCATGTGTTGCTCTAATTCTGGACACTGACTATGTGACATTGTGATGCAACCTGGTTTTCTTGCTTCAGAGCTTCTTTTGGGTAAGCTTTATCTAATCCTAGCCTGCACTGCCTTGAGCTATGTGGTTTGGATCAGAGAGAATGTCAACAAAGATTAAAACATGGAGAGAATGAACAACAAACCAAACTGGATGGCAGTAAAGAGGGCAGACTGCAGTCTGTTTCCTCTGACATGCATCTGATTTTTCTTAGGAAGGCACAGTAAGTTATTTTCCATTTAGAAATGTTAGTATGACCATTTGCTACTGTTTTTCCCTCCAGGAAACTGTTTATGACAAAGACCAAGCATGCGTGCACACCATCTCCAGCTCAAAGAACAAAACAAAAACCTTACCAGTTACCACCACAGTGTTGGAATTCGAATCCATGAAATCTCTGCTCCAGAAGGTGAAATCCTGTTGTCTTTCAGTTCCAAACAGTGTTATAACTCAGGTATCTGTGGCTAACTTCATTTAGAGCACCTTTTTTTCTTCCAACTGTGATGCGTGTGGATTCACATGACAGGGATGATTTGTGACTCATGTAGCTTTTAAAGCAAAAATTATTATGTCTCTATTAAAGATAGAAGTCTGACTGACCAGCTGTCTGACTGGGACTGCCCCACACTTCTTTGCCTTTCTCCAGGCATGTAGTAGTATTTAGGGAGAACAGGAAAGGCTTAGAGAAACTTCTTGAAAAATATCCAGCAACATTTTTCACCACCTGTTTATGTGCAAGTAAACAGAAAATTAATTGAATCAGTTTTATTATATCTCTGTGGGTATCAGCTGTAATTCACTTTAATTGTCAGGAGTGACTTAACTACAAAAACTTATCTTGTTCATTTTTCCTATTCTTAGACTTTCTCTTACTGACTTAAACTCAGGGCTAACTTTGCTGTTCCTCTTCATAGCAGTTATCTAATTTACTGCTCTTGATTCCTATCTCAGGCTTGTTATAAAGGAGACAAAGCACTGCACACTTTTCAAACCAAACAGCAATAGGAAAATGTGTGTATTTGCTAAACCAAAATATTTACTCAGTAATATCCTTTAACAGGCAACATGTTAGAAAATCTCACTCCAACTTGCAAGGTCAGAGGAACTCTAGAAGCTGGGTTGTATCTTGCTGAAACTGGTGAGTTTAAGAGCTGGTCTGTCTGCATTAAACTGGAGCCTGAGAACCAGTGGAGGGGGGGCCCTGAAATCAAAACATATGCACATTGTCACTGCCCAAAACAAAAGCATATGCAAGTTCTCTTGGGAATTATAACTATGTGGGCAGAGGGTTTCACTGGGTCTTGTTTTGAGTAGGAAGTGTGTGTGTGCGTGTGTGAGAGAGAGAGAGGGAGGGAGAGAGGGAGGGGAGAAATATGCTAAGAATAGAAAGCCACTATATCATCTCAAGAGAGCTGGTAATTGTGAGACCTTAGGGGAAAAAAAATCTCTGAAGAAATCTCTGGGGTTGGGTGTGGCCAAATGAGGTTTGGAGCCACAACCTGTGTCTGTCATTTAAATCCCCCTGTGCTGAGACACAAAGAGATTTGTGGATTCTCTTTATTTCAGAGGTTCTCTGATTCCATCATCCATTTCTTCCCCTGGCTAGTACAACTTGCAAAATTAACTTCTGCTGGCTGCTGGGGCTGAATGCAGGAAACAGAGCTCTCTGCAGCTCTAAATAAGACAAAACCTGCCACTGGCAGCAGTGAATTACATCTAAGATCCCACAGTCCTTCATACTCCTATGTCAATCAAGATTCTTATCAATTTATCTTTCTCCTTGACCAGTCAGTGAAACTCTCCCTATGACACTGAACAGTCTTCTCACAGTTATTTCTGATTTCTGCTATTTTTTTAAAAAAAATCTAAGTAGAGGGTCATCTAGTAAACAAAACACTTCTAAGGAAGAAAGCAAGATTTAAGGTCTATAGTTGCTTAATTAATTTCCTCAGTGAGAAACTGTGTTTTCTTTGGGACATTATAGCTGCTTTATACACACATACATATATACATACATATATATATATGAAAGGTCTTGCTTGAATGCTGCAAAATATTAGATATTTCATTAGATATTCTTCCAGAGGGTAGATGTAAGTCTATTAGTTCCATGCACTCTGAAACAACTGATATGATCTGTTTGGAATGTAGTACCAGTGCTCAAAGTTTTTACAGCTGGCAAAAGGGAGCAGAAAAAATACAGAGCAACAAAGATTATTTCACCAAGCCTTTATGAAGAAGCTGACAGAAATATTTTCAGGGAAAGTATTGTCTTCAATAGTTAAGTTAGTCCCTTTCCATAAGCAGAGGTTTGCTGATCTGGTAGGAAAGATTCCAAGACATTTCCAGTGTTGGTATATACTTGTGCAAATGCGGGAGGCGTGCACAGGTTGAAATGATTTGACAGGATTATGGAATTTGACAGAGCACACCAAAGTTAATTTTTGCACAGATTTAATTGATTGCTTATGTTCCCAAGCTTTGTGTGCATGTGCTTTGTGTAACTGGAGTGCCACATAGTTAAAAAAAGAATTAAAAATTTCGAGTTAGGCCTTGGTTCTACTGAGAGTTTTACTCAGAAATTGAACCTTTTCTTTCCTCTAACATTTCTTCAGCTGAAGTCAAAGCTACTCTCGAAAATTCAGTTCAAGCATGACTGTAGCTTTAAAATTAGCACTCCCATGTGTGTATGTGCCCATAACAATGGATTTGAGGGTCACTGGATATCTGAGGTCTGTGCAAATTAATCTCCCCATCCATAATTAAGAATCCAAGCCCTTGATATTTGAAGGCAAGTCAGATGCAGCTGACTCAGCTGATTGTTTTTGTTCTTGCTGGGCACAGATGTGATTGGCATGGCCCTCATCTTGAGGTAAAGAAGAAATGGAACCAACTCAACTATGAAAGTCCTGGTTATCACCTTGAATATTTTTCTGTACACTTGCCTGATACATTTAAAACTTATTTGAACTGCTGAGTAAGAGAAAAATATTTTTTTCTGCAAATGCATTCTGACCACACTGCAGAACTTCCAGCACACTGCTCCAGTAGCTTTTTAGGAGATGGTAACAAGAACAGAATATGGCCCTTCATTTAGAAACAGCTCTTTAATTTTTATCTCTTTTATTATTACTTACATGTAGGTTTTTTATTTCTTGTTATTGGCAGGCGCTGACCAGTGATTTAAACTGTTAAGTGGAAGTGTTTAATATATTCCAGTTTTTATTTCAGCTGTTCAACACTTAATGAGAGGAGGAAGAAATCAAGCTGTTATGCTATTTAACACTAAACTATAATGGGACTTGAAATGGAAATTTCAGGATCTAACACTCTATATTTCTTTTCCATTCTAATAAAAATAAATGATCCTCAGGAAAGACTGAAGCAGGTCTTCAGGTAGATGGAATGCAATGTCACAAAAAGAGAGGAGACTAACATTTCACTGTTCCCTGTGGACAGGGGCCTCTTCTATATCAAAATCTGTAGGAATAGTAAATGGAAAAATATATCTGCAATTTCACTTACCCCCACACCCCCCCTAATTATAGAATGCTTTGAGTTGGAAGGAATCTTAAAGCTCACTTACTATGAAGTCCCCTGCCATGGTTGCTCCAAGCCCTGTCCAGCCTAGCCCTGAACACTTCCAGGGATGGAGCATCCACAACTTCTCTGGGCAATCTGTGCAAATCTGTTTTTTGATAGAAAGTGTTATGTATTTTATATCACTGCCTTGTTTATATTAGTTCTTCTGGATTTGAATCCACTGGTCTATACCCAGTGCTCAGCAATAATGCAAAAAACTGCCACTGTACATAAGTTAAATGTAGCCAATTTCAGTTCTGGTCTTCCTGCAGTATTAGCAGGAACTAATGGGTGTGTATGGACAGGTTTTTTAACTTCATTTTTGTTCATAATAGGGAGGAAGTATTTTAGTAGGAGAACATACAACTCATGATCAACAGGTTGCTTTTTTTCAGGTGTCATTTACCAGCACAAAGAAACTCTGCAAGCAGGATACACACAATTGAAGTAATTATTTATCAGCTAATATGCAAAATAGGATAGCTAGGACTAAGAGGTTACTAGGCTGAAGAGTAATATGCTTACCACTTCTGATAAGAAAACTGATGAGTTTTAGCTGGCCAGGAAGTTTTCAATATGCTGGGGAAAGTTGGTCTCTGACATTTATTGGTATGAGTTCACCCTCAGCATTACTGAATTATCGTCATGTTTTCTGCTTTTTTTTCCCTTTTTCCTTCTGTATCTTTTCACTTGAATCTTTTACCAGCTAACTATTGTCATCCCACAAACAGCTCTTCTGAGACTTCAGATTAATTTCATGGTTTTAACCGATTTTCCTCAGTAAAACTCACACAGGGTCACACAGCAATGCTGCATCAAACTAGACCTTGGGCCACGGCACGGCCAAACCTCTGGACTGTGCGTGGAAGGTATGAAGGATCATCGGAATGTGCTGAAATCCACTGAGGCTCTGTAAGGTGTGGTGATGTGACATCAGAGGATAGGCTGAGATCACTTCATCCTGTTGGTGAAAGAAAATATAAATTTGCTTCACTGTGTGGTTTAAGCCATTTGAAAGTAGAACAGTGTTAAGGAGTTTTTGGTCACTGTGCTGACAGGCAATGAAGTACCTGGCTCATGTGCAGCACTCAAGATGCTGCTTTGGGACTTTGTCTCAAGGTCACAGCGTACCTGGGCGGTGTAAGTGCAAAGGTGAGTTTGTTTCTTTGCAAACATATTGGTATTCCCATGTACTTTTCATTTCTTTGATACCTGTATCTGTTATTTAAAAACTAACTAAGTGCTTGTACAGTGGGGGTAGGAAGGCTTTCCTGAGTCACCACCTGAATTCTACTTTTGACAGCTGTGTGTTCATTTTGGCTCCCGTACCTCAGTTTAATGGTTTGTGGTAATGAGCAGCCGGCTGCTTGCCTAGGTGTTCTAAAATCTCTTTTCAGATTGACAATGGTCACTGCAGAACGCTATAAAAATGTCATTTTTATACATATTTCCCCTCATAAATTTTCTGCCTTCCCCCCCCCCC
>VYXB01004455.1:93632-304572 GCA_013397135.1 Pachyramphus minor
ACACTCGGGTATTTCCAGGGAAGGTCCGCCGGAGGCCGTGGCCGGGCGAGCCCCGCGCCTCCACGGCCGCGCGCCCTGCGCCTGAGGGAGGTGGGACAGCCCGATCCCCTGCGCGCAGGGGCGGGCGCTACAGGGGTTTTCCCACCCCTTTTCCCAGGCGTACAGGTAATTTTTCCAGGTTTTCGTGTAGTCCTGAATCAGAGAGGACTGGCCTGATAATTCCCGTCTGCTCGAACTCCTGTGTGGAGAGTGTGTTCGGGGGTCTCAGCGCAGGTTGATGAGTTTAAGGCTTTATTAACTCAGTTCTTGAGAACGGCTAAAAAATCAGTGGGAAGACGGCGTAAAAATACCAATTTATTAAAGACAAATCTCAGGCACCATCGGCAGTTGTTTACTTAAATTGAGCAAACCCACGGTTTAACAAAAGCAGCATGGTTTGACAGGGACAAAAGGAGCAGTAAACACGTTGTTTCTTGCCCATGCACACGTAATTAGTAGGACTGTTTTGGTGTAGAGATATAAAAGGCTTTGTATACTGCAGAGCAGTATACAGAGTATACTATAAAATATTATGTACATTGTACAAAGTATATAATGCCCTTTCTTCAAGAAGTATTCAGTAAAACCTTTTTTTGCTCTTGGTGAGCTGATGGCGGAACAAGAAGTGCCTGGAAACAGATACATTTTTTTAAAAAAGTCGCTGTCCCCTCATCTCCTCATAACTAGGAGAAGTTAATTTGCTGGTGTTTCTGGCAGTGGGCAAAGAGCTGCTTCAGCCCTTCAGTACCTGTTGGGCTTGCACTGCTTTGAGATGAACAGATGTTACATCAGTTCCCACATGGTCCTGCTCCCAGAACCTCGTAAGGGACCTGATTTTAGGACAGGTGAATCTTCTACACGTGCTCCACTGTGGATTTCCAAAGGAGTCTGGCGTGTGCAGTGTTCTGGGTTTATATTTGACTAGGAGGACTTCCAAGAATCTCTGTTCACGCACTTGTTTGGATAAGGGCCCATTGCATCACCTCAGTTAGCTTTTGCACTGCTTTCCCTCCTGCTCTGTTTTTATACTCCTCTTTCTTAATTTGTCACGCTAGCAGGTAAATGGAGAGAAAGTGAATTTATCTTCTGAAACACATTTTAAGTTGCTGCCATTTGTCTAAAGCACCTACTTCATCCCCTTCAGTAAAATAATGATGTTGTTCATTAGTTCCTCTTGCTGCTCATGGCTAAATGCGCCTCAGTCAGATTGCTCTATTTTTCCCCTCCTATCAACCACTTATGGAAGTCAAACATTTGTAATAATGCTATTTTTTTTCCTTTGGAAGTCTCTCAATTCTACTGATGTTTTTANCGTTGTTTCTTGCCCATGCACACGTAATTAGTAGGACTGTTTTGGTGTAGAGATATAAAAGGCTTTGTATACTGCAGAGCAGTATACAGAGTATACTATAAAATATTATGTACATTGTACAAAGTATATAATGCCCTTTCTTCAAGAAGTATTCAGTAAAACCTTTTTTTGCTCTTGGTGAGCCGATGGCAGAACAAGAAGTGCCTGGAAACATTTTTTTAAAAAAGCCGCTGTCCCCTCATCTCCTCATAACTAGAAGTTAATTTGCTGGTGTTTCTGGCAGTGGGCAAAGAGCTGCTTCAGCCCTTCAGTACCTGTTGGGCTTGCACTGCTTTGAGATGAACAGATGTTACATCAGTTCCCACATGGTCCTGCTCCCAGAACCTCGTAAGGGACCTGATTGTAGGACAGGTGGATCTTCTACACGTGCTCCACTGTGGATTTCCAAAGGAGTCTGGCGTGTGCAGTGTTCTGGGTTTATATTTGACTAGGAGGACTTCCAAGAATCTCTGTTCACGCACTTGTTTGGATAAGGGCCCATTGCATCACCTCAGTTAGCTTTTGCACTGCTTTCCCTCCTGCTCTGTTTTTATACTCCTCTTTCTTAATTTGTCACGCTAGCAGGTAAATGGAGAGAAAGTGAATTTATCTTCTGAAACACATTTTAAGTTGCTGCCATTTGTCTAAAGCACCTACTTCATCCCCTTCAGTAAAATAATGATGTTGTTCATTAGTTCCTCTTGCTGCTCATGGCTAAATGCGCCTCAGTCAGATTGCTCTATTTTTCCCCTCCTATCAACCACTTATGGAAGTCAAACATTTGTAATAATGCTATTTTTTTTCCTTTGGAAGTCTCTCAATTCTACTGATGTTTTTAAGTAAAATAGATGAATGGGATTTGGTTTTTCATGTCCAAGCAAACATTGTACTGTTGGGCACTTCAGTCTGCGTTCTTCCCTGACTTTTTCATTACTCTCAAATGGAATGGTTAGAATCATTGTTCTTCCATCCCCTTCCTCTTTTGGGATAGCTGATGTTGTTTCTAGGTATTGTCTGAGTTTTGGCATAGTTATTTGGTTGGATATACCTGTGTTTAAAAAAATAAAAAGCAAGTTGAGTGTACAGCAGGCTTTAAGAGCATATTGGAGTCAACTATTAGGTCCTGTGCAAATGATGCTTTTCAGTTCATGTTGTGCTACAATTGAGATGCTACAGCTCAGTCTTGAGGCCCGTTTCTGTAACTGTTTTTCACAGGGAAAGGTTGTTTACACTTCCAGGTTTCTGAGCCCCCTTATATGTCCGAGGCAGACCTTGCTATTGAGAAGCAGGGCAGCTGTTGACCTAGAACTTGAGGTTCTTGTTTTAAATTCAGCCTTCTCAAAAATTCTTTTTTATTTTAGAAGTCAGATTTGTATGTGTTTAACCATCCAACAGAAAGGCCAGGAAGGACACTCAGTGAGTAACCACGTATACACACACCTCTGGAGCCTGAGAAATAGTGACTGGATGAGAAACCTGTACATCTAGTTTAGCAATTGCATTAATGAAGCCTTAAATTTCCATCTGTCTCTTGAGGAAGGTGGAAATCTCCCTGCCCTCCACAAAATCTGTGTTAATCAGTTTATAGGCAGGAGGTCAACAGCCTGAAAGATGGAACCACAAAATTCAGGTATTGTGTAGGCACTATCATAAATGTGGTCTCTGCATCTAAAAAAGCTACTGAAAGCTGTAAGATGAGACTGATGGACAACCATAGTGGAACTAAGGTCTCATGGATGGAACAGGCAGAATTTTACTCAGAGTGAGGAGTGTGTGTATGTAAGAGGTAAGGGTGGTCATAGCATTGCCACAGGTAAAGCGAGTTACCGAAACCTCGCTTTCTTTAACACAAGTATGTAGTTCTGGTCTGGAAAGAAAAGAAATCAGGAAACAAAAATCCTAAATACTTCCCTCAAAGAAAAAAAATACAGTCCAGAACCCAGCAAACAAACCAGAGCCCTTTTCCATAATAGCATTCAGTGAATACACTCCTTCCCTTGAGGGGAAAGTTTGGGAAAACAAACAGCACAAGGGAAAGTCTAGCCGGTTTCAATTTGCAAGTGGGAGGTGTGCAGGCATCCTGGTTGTGAGCATGTTATAAGAACCTACGTGAACAGGCTGGTATGTATTTTCCACATTGTGAAAAGGTTGCATACTGAGAGACTTCCAAACCCTTTGCAAGTCGCTGTTCTGGAATGTTGTCTTTGCAAAAATGATTGGCAGGCCCTCAGGTGCCACGTATCTGAAGTAAACTGCGCCCTGCTCGGTCACAGAGAGGTCTGTGGATGCTTAAAAATGTGTTTGTAACCTTTGAAACTGCTGTCTGGTGGCTGGTCTTTATGGTATTACTGACAACAGATGGCAAATGGCTCCGCTGATGTAATTCTTGCTGCTGCTTCGTTCCTGTGAAGTTGCACAGTTTCAAAATCTCAGAAAGGGCCTCCATGTTTTTTTCCCTGCGTAATGATTCCAAGCCAGAGGAAATAAAAACATTTTCTATTATTCAGATTCCCATGGTGTCATGTGACATTTGGGTAACGATTGCCTTGCAGCAGTTTCAGATAAGTGCACGTTTGGTAGCAATTTAAGGCCTGTGTCCTTTAAGTAATGCTTATTAGTATGTAACAGATGCCGTTTAGAAACATTACGCCTTTTAATAGGCTCTGCTTTTAGCCTACATGTTCCCATTGCAGGCAGACTGTGGATCAGGCAGGCTTGGAGGTACGCTGTCGTTTATGCAAAGCCTAAGTCAATTTTCTGCTCTGAAGTCGAGCCATGTGTTTTTCCTTGTTTCTTCCATTCTGGTCATAGCTGCCTTGCTGTGTTTTTTCCCCCCCTAGTCATATCTTTGGCTTATTTTCAAGCCATTGCAATCAAAACCTTTTGCATTTTTAACCACCAGCAGCGGTTTCTTTTGTCCGTACACAAGAGCCCCGTGTAAAGTGAATTTGAACACTCGCAGCTTCACTGTCAAGAGCACAGCGAGCACAGAGTTATCCCCCTGCTGCCAGCCTGTCCTTCCTGCTCTGCTTGTTCCTCCTCCCAAAAGGAGAAAAAGGGAAAAGCAGAGCCATGCTGATTTTGGAGCACCTTCAAAGACATGTAGAATAGCTGACACAATGGCACAGAGAGGCAAGAGAGATGTTTACACATTTACTCCACTACTTGCAGCTGTTTAATAAAGCAAATTCTGAGACCTGTGATAGCTGGTGCAGGTGACATATTAATTTGCAGCCACATAATAAATTCAGCAAAGTTGGAGTTACTGGGGGAAGGGATTTTTTTGTCTGTTTCTTTCTTTCCTTTTTAGATGCCCCTCAAAATAATCGCTTTATTTTGAGATTATTCTGGCTGGACAAATTGCTCCTTGCAAGTAATTTGGAGAAAGGCTGCTGGGCTTTCTTAGGCAGACTTGTGCTCTCTGCTGGTGGGAGCAGTAGGCCTGTCAGATGTAAAGCATTTGTAACTCAGATGGTGTGGTATTTGAAGCTGGAACCTCTGAAAATCTGGACAGTTGTCTCATATTTTCATCACTACTTTGTATTTTTTGGGGAATGTTGTCCTTTCTGGTAGCAGAGCTTTCAGGTACTCCTGGTGTGCCACACACTGGTGTAGTTTGTGTGATGTCACCTTGGGTTTCTCACACCTGCTTTGAATGATGGTAGTAACAGGAAAATGTATTTTATGTGGTACTTAAATTCGAGCCCTGGTGCCAGGTTGTGACAGTGGGTGTTTCAGTAATAATTTTAAATTATTAAAATGCAGCCATTTTCTGAAACTGTCCTGTCAGTCTGGCTGGCTTCTCCCCATGGGATGAAATCATCCTTGTGCTGGACCATTTGCCAAACTCAGTTGTCATTTCCTGCCATTTCACTATTTATTCCTTGTTTATGACTATGGGAGTCATTGTCTTCCTCTTTTCCTTTAAGTTACAGGATGACTTTTGACCAGTGCATCCTCCTTTACATCTTCCATCTTTGGAAAGGACTGAATTGCCACTATTTACATTTCAACTTGAGATTCACAAAAGCTCTGCTGCTTTTCACAGAATCTTTGCTGTTGTTTTCCTTTCAAATCAGCCTCTTTCCAGTTGTTCTGGAAAAGTTGTGTATTTTTCTTGTATATTTTATTTTGTTTAGGGGATAGACAATAATGAAGTTGACAAATTTAGATTTTTTTAGCTTACCTATGCAAGAGAAGACAAGTTTGGAACAGGTTGCCCAGAGAAACTGTGGCTGCCCCATCACTGGAAGCATTCAAGACCAGGTTGGATGGGACTTGGAGCAACCTGGGATAGTGGAAGGTGTCCCTACTCATGGCAGGGGGTTGGAATGAGAAGGTCTTTAGGGTCCCTTCCAACCCAAACCATCCTGTGATTCCAAAAATCCTTATCTCTGCCTTCAGTAGTCAAAGTTAGACTTTTCCAGGAACATTTCTGCCCATTTCATGCTGATGTTCACAAGTTCAGAGGTATTAGCAGAAATCCCAGTGAATCAATGGAATTTCCTTGAGGAAAACCTGATGTGAACATGAACCTTAAAGCCTTAATTAGTTACAATTCTGAGTGCCCCTTTTCTCCAGCACTGTATTTTTTTCTGCATTATTCTGTAAGCCCCCTCTTCCTTTTTTACACCTAAGCTCTGTGAATAAGAAAGTTAAATATGCAGAAGTATGAATTCCTGATATGTCATAGCCACAGCTGGTAGCACTTCCATGGTTTAACAGAATGCTGCAGTTTTTAGTTGTAAAGTCTGTTTCTGGGCCATAATTCCTCATCTTTTTTCAATTACATTAGGTTAGAACTTTGTGCTAAACATGCCATCCCAGATGTGCATTCTGTGTGTGATAGGACAGGGGTAGCCTGTTTGCACAGATGTATTTTAATTTATCTGTACTGTGAGTTGGATGTGGCTTTATTTTTGTAAGCAGTTACACTGGTAAAGATCCATCTGAGGAAAAATAGAGTTGGAACCTGTTTTCTGGAACTTTCATTATGGGAGTACTGCAGGTTAGAGTAGAGGAAATATTCCTTTAATATGCACTTGCTTTTCCAGCCTTGAAAACATTTTAAGTAGTTTCATCCAGGTATTTGTCCGAACAGAGCTAAATAATTAAATCAATTATTTAATTCCCTTGCCTAATTTTTTCTTTTCCATTTCATAAATTGTGGATTACTTGAAGTTTTGGAAAATAAATAGCACATGTGTTATAGACCCTGGTAACAGAATGTTCTGAGGGCCTTGAGAGCTCATTGAAGTGAGTGGAAGTTGAAGGTGTTTGACATTTTTCAGAGCCTTTTCCCATCTACGTCCTGCTAAAGATATGTGCATGCTTAAAAGTGTTTTCTTCTCTTTTCTGAAATAAGTAGTAAATATGTATTAGTGGGAATGTGATGTCCAACAGGACATTTGGGATGCCTGATGTTTGAGGGACAAAATTTGTGGTAATGCCACGTATAGCTACAGCTGAACTCATCTATTTAGATTTCTTAATTGGGAATGGGATTAGGATTATTTTTTTTCCCTTCTGCCTTCAATTATTGATTCCACAGCAGAAATTTTTTGCAGACAGAAACGTGCATTTGGTGTTCTGAAGCTCTTCTCGCCTTTTGAGCTGTGATAGGATAGGAAGTAATATATAAATGGTATTTTTGGATTGCCATCCTTTGTGTATTCCAGGACTGATTGCTCTGTTACCAGTGGGGAAAAGCAATGCAGTGGGGGAGGACTTTGCTTCCATTCATGATGTGCAGCATGTGGAAAGAGCAGATCCCACACCACAGCCTTGCCCACTGGCTCCATTTCCACCCCACTTTGTTGTGATACTGAGGTTTCACTTGCACTGGAACTTGGGTTTTTGACACGTATTTGCTCAATGAAATCCAGGATATGAGAGCCAGGTTCTGTGTGTGCTCCCAGGAACGTGCCAAAGACCTCTTCCATCCTTTGGAAGGTTAAACAAATATGGATGTCTAATGGTAACCACATGCACAGAGCTGTTCAAGCTCATGGGAAGGAAAGGAGGGGAGCTGATGTGAAGCACTGCTGTTTGACACAGAGGGGAAGGGACAGCACTTCAGCCATGGATTTAGCAGGGCAAAAAAACCCCTTATCATTGTCCTGGTTGTGCTGCCGTGGTGTGGCAGTGACAGTCCACAGGAGAACAGAGAGGAATTTATGTTACATCTTTGTCTTTTTGTGTTGTGACTCCAGAGACACTGATAAGGAGGTCACACCTTTTTGAAGTGGTGAATAAGACGCACACTTAACTGATAAGAAACCAGTCAGAAGATGGACTGATTTGGTAGAGGCCACAAAAACACACCTGTGTTAAGAATAACTCTTAAGAGTTCTGGGCTCAGTTGCGTGGTTTAATTACAGAACAGTCCCTCCTAAACATTGACACAATATGCTGTCAGTTGGTCTTAGTGCACGTTTGTCTCGTATTGCAAAGTGGGTTTTGATTTAAAAAGAAAAAAAAGGGACAATATTTCCTGGACAAAAAACCCCTCACAATCCTGTCAGAAACACTCAAAACCTGCTGAAGTTGTTTTTTGGGTTGGGTTTTTTTTTTTGTTATTGTGAAATATATTGGCATGAAAATAAAGCCAGCGAACAAAGCCAGTGCTGCTATTGCAAGCATTAGACATGGCAAAACTGAATAAAAAATAATGAAACTTGAAAGTTAGAAATGTTAAGTTCTTTTTATCTGTCTTGTTCCTGCACCACTAGAAATCTGAGGTGGTTTTCATATTTTTACATGTAAAATTATGCACAGATTTGCACAAATGTACAAAGTCCAGATACAGATCCTGTGGTAACTGATGGCTCTTCTGTAAACATACAGTTCCTAATGGATGCATGTAGTATCCTCCTCTGTGTTTGTAGAACATGAAAAAGTAGTTGTAGGATAAATGATTAATTCACTTCAGACATAACATTTTTCATGCTTCATCTACGGTGAGGTTGATGTATTTTGCTTTACAATCTGGCTGCATCCTGAGTGCCCTTACAAGTCTCTGGAATGGGCATTTCAACAAGTCCTCCTTTCCTGGGAGTACCAGCAATACCTCAGTGCATCCTAATCAACCCAGTGGTGTGTCTGGGCTGGGAAAAACTGCATCCCCAACTTTGTTGGCTTAAGGAAACGGTATTAATTAGCTACACATGAATGCAGGAATGGAACATTCTTAACAGTGGAAGCGAATATCCCTCATCCCTGGAAGTGTCCAAGGCCAGGTTGGATGGTGCTGTGAATAACCTGGTCTAGGGGAAGGTGTCCCTGCCCATGGCAGGGGATTGGAGTGAGATGATCTTTACAATCCCTTCCAATCCAAACCATTCCATGATTCCGTGAAATATCTCTTGTTTAATAAATTGGGCGTTGGCTTCGTGGTCAAAAATAACAAGTGTATTGGCAGTACCTATTAATTTGAAACTTGAAGGAGTATTTAAAGGAAGCTTACAAAGAGACAGAGTTGATTGCCCCAAGTTTTAACTGGTTTGTTAGATAATGGCAAAATAGTAATATGTAGACATTAAGATGACTGGTCTAGTGAAAGAGAGCTTGAGGGATGTAATGGTGATTTGAATTGCTGTAGCATTATATTAATGAGGTAAGTCTGTGGTTATCTATATTCTAGTTCAATTCTTTGTATTATGGCACAGGGTTCAGTTGCAGGGGATATAGAAGGATCATCAAGAAGAATCTTCAGAATATCTGATTAGATGGAAGCACATCCTTTACCTTCGGGTGTTTCAGCAGTCTGTAATTTCACTTGTTGAATTTCACATACAGCTGTGTGCACCATGTGTTTTCTGTTGTGTTGAGAATAAATTCTTTTGCCCATGGAAAAATATTTCCTGCTTACTTTATCTGATAGAAAGAAATTTTTGCTGAATCTGTAATGATGGAAATCTGTCTTTAATCTACAAAAATTATTTCTAGTTTAAAATATTGTCTCCTGTTCTGTGATTGCATTTGTTATTTATCTACCTGATGCAGACCATATGCATGTTAATTAGATATATATGGATTCCCACATATTGATCTTTTTGGGTCCTAAGTGATGTAAAATTTTTGCTTCAACCTCTCAAGGAGGGTATTTGTCCACTTAATGAAACCCCCATGAAATTAATCTCTCTGTTCTGGAGGAGATCAGAGGTGAACTAGCAGTGGGTATAGAAAAAGATGAGGACTGAAACAGGGATCTTGGTTTATTCCTTATTGTCAGAGTTGCATGATGGTTTAGGCTGAGTTACTTAGAGGTGCTGGAGGGTAGAATCTCCTAAAGGTGATTGAGTGCTATGGGCAGTGCTGCTTGTTTTTATAGCTGGTTTAAGCTGTAGCTTTTCACTTTAAAAATCAGATTCTCAGTCAAATTGATGACTGATCACTGTGGTGAGAGGAGATGTACTTGCACATCTTCGCTTGAGAATGTGTCCCAGGCTGCTCCATGGAAACAAAAGAGAGGAGAAGCAGATGCACTGCTTGTTTTTTGCTTTAAAATCTATTCTGCATGCTTGAAATGGAAACATTCTCCTTCAGGTTTCTCATTAATTTACCTCTAGGTGGAATTGCACACCCTTCCAGCTCCTCTGGGAGAGACAAAGCCCTGTGTCTGTCTGTGAACCCTTTGCCCGATGGTGCCTTGACCTTGTTTACCAGCTTTGGCTGTTTAAGGACTCAGCCTCTGCAGTGGCACTGTCAGGGATCCCTCTCATGCAGGAGGCCTCCCTTTCTAAGTTTACCCTCCTTATGGTTTATGGTCCCTCCTCTGTGGCTGCAGAGAGGCCCCTTTTATGACTTGGCCCCTGCTCAGGGTAACCCTTTGTGAGCAGTGCCCGCCCAAGGAGTGCTGGCAGGGGCCTGGCACACTGCCTGCCACCATGTGCTCTTTTGTTGCTGCTAGGTAAGAGCAAATTCATATAAAATCCTGTCATTCCAAGGCTGTTGTTTTTACTTGGTGATTTTGCTGTCCCAAGATGCTGGTAGGGTCCTGAAGCACTCGTGGGAGAACAGCACTGCTTTTATTTTAAAGTGAAGATAAATTATTTTGCATTTGCTTCAGGAACCTTTATAACATCCTGTTAGACAGCAATTATTATTGATTTAGTCAAATGCTTAATAACAGTAATTATGTTTAGACTTTGAGGGGTTTTTCGTGTTTCTGTGTACCAAAAAAAAGTGTAAAAGGGACATACACATCAGTGCAAATGTTATTTTGTCACTTTGTACTGGGAAAAACTAGGAAACACATTAATTAAATTAAAAAAAAATCAAACAAATGATTTTTCTCCTGCCTGTGGCAGCTGAACATTGTGAGTGGTACCTGCATGTGTGTGCAGGTTTGGGGTGATGTTCACCAAAGCCACCCTTGGCTCCACTGACTTCTCGAGGACACTCCAGGGGACCTAAAGTGAGACTTCTCCTCCATATTGTTCCTAGAGGAACCTCACTGTCTCTCTTCCCCTTACACACAGAAGCCAAGACATTAATTTTCTTCATGAAAAATTGATTTCCCTGTTGTTGGAGTATGTGCTCCTGACTCACTTGGGCCTTTTCAGTGTGTTACACGGGAAAGACAACTTGAAACCTAAAAACATGGTTTAGAGAAAAATATGACTTCTGTGCAAAGCTGCATTGATGGAAAGGTCATCAGAAGTTTTCTCTAAGGCCTCAATATTTAGTCTGTGACCTGATTTTGTCCTTCAGATGGTCACTGTTGCCTTGGAGTACCAGCATATTACGTACCAGGAGGTTCACGTAACTCTGAAGGCACCAGTTGCTTTGTTCAGGGAGCAGAAAATGTGATTGTGCTGTGAGGCTGCATTGGCTGAGCCGTGGCAGGAGGGAGCCTTGTGAGCTTCCCCTCATGAACAGTATTTATTAGCATGGCAAATATTTTGCTTTGTGCTAAACTTAAGTCTTGCATGCTGCTCATCTGCAAAGAATTAATCTACTAGTAAACTTACTTTTGTGAATTACCAAAGTTTTTAATAATAATCTTTATTTTCTCTCCTCACATGCCTTCTTTGCTTGGTGGTGTTGCATAGTACACACTTTCTGCAGAAGAAACCCTCCTAAGTATTGCCTGGGATTTTATAATGTGACCCAACTTGCCAGTCTTTTCTCTCCCATGTTGTCACATACAAACATGCCATGAAATCCATTTACAGAGTAGCTTCTGTTCAGCATTCTGACTACATAGCTTTGCTGTCAAGCCTCAGGATAGAAGCTGATTGCCTGCAAAGGGCAGGAAAATAGTGTTTAAAGCATTTTAAACAGCGCTGGGTAGTGGTGAATTATCAGCTGCAGTTTCTTACCCTTTTGCTGAGGAATCAGATGCAGATCACTGCTGGAGGGAGAATGGTGGGACCATGGATGAATAGTCTGAACTGGCACTACAAATCCCTTGCTTCTACTTTTATGTGGAAAGGTATCATTTTCAATATGGTACTTTCATGATTCATAGTTTCTGCATCTTGATATAGATATTCTTGCAGTGGTTCTTAGAAGACTCTTTGTTGTCTCAGCCATTTAATTTGCTCTTACTGTGCAGTTCTTTCACATTTAATTTGAGCCACTGGAGCTGCTGTGTGAGGCCAAACCATGATTAAAAATGGAGCATTCAGAACTCAGATTCCAACTACAGCAGCGTGGGAGAAGATTTTGCCCTCAGTTTTGGGCTTACAAGAGCTGCAGGTGTAGCTGGTTGATTGAAAGCCCCTTAAATTGAAATCATTTCCTGTGATAGAAGACAGCAACACATTTCTTATGTTCTTTCCCTTGGGCTGGTGCTGAGCCCCCAGACAGGTTTGTTAGATTAGGAGGTGGTTATTGGTTCTTCAGGAACACCAAGTGGGACTTTGCATTTAAGTAACAGGCATCAGATGTGTGAAATTTTTGTTTGCATGCAATTAACAAATACCCTTCAGCATTGAATCACGTGGATGAAAGGTTATGTTGCATAAAAGAGGATGTTACTATTTTGGGAAGTCTTGTGTGTATGTGAGTATTTTAATATTCTTGACGTTCTTTCGTTGATGTGAAAGTGCCCAATTGAAGTTACTCAAAAAAAGAGAAATAAAAACCAAATGATCTACAACGGGTCATGGACTGACCCATAAAGGGGCAGACTTCCAAGAAAGATTGGAATCCTTGGAATTCTTTCCCTGTTATATTTTTGGACGGTACTTACACTTGGGTTGTGTTTTGAAGATTTGTTTTCCCTCTTCCAGCTTTACAGCAATTTACTTACACCTAGAGAAATTTGAGGCTCTGCTTGTTGAATTCAAAGAAGACAAATGTGATTTGATGCTGTCATGGATCTCCTTTGTAAAATTGCATGTCAAGGGTTAAATAACATATAGTTAATTTTTTACCAGCATTACTGTTTTAGACTAGGATTATCCAAAAAGGCCCCTGATGAGATCATTAAGGCTCCAGCTACACCAAGCAGCTCCTGGGGAAACTGGGGTTTTGAAACTCATGCTTCTTAGTTCATTTAACAAGTCAAAACATCTTGTGTTTTATTTTAACTACAGATTGCCTTTACTTGGTTGATACCATAGCAGAAGATCCAGAGGTTCTGCAAGGAGATGCTCAAAGATACTATGAAAAACTCTTGAAGAAGACATTGCCCACTGCTGATGTTTTCTTGATCCCTGGAGGACAAGAGGTAGTTGGCTGATGTTTTTCATATTGCAAGTTTGATACTTGGCAATTAGTTTGCTGGTTGTGCTCATTGTCTTGTGAACAGGGGTGAACTGCTGTGGCTGGATTTAAGATCTCTTAAAATCAGCAAATCCTGCATTATTTCATAGTTTGCATGCTGTAAATGAGAGATGAGCTTAAACTGCACATCTGGAAGTGTGGAAGAGGGTTTGGAGTCCTTAGGTGAACTTTGCATCTTGACCTACCTCCTTACAGGACTGGATCAAAAGTAAGTAGAGATTTACACTGTGGTGCAGCTCTGTATTCTGCCTCTGCTCTGCAGTTTACACAGGTATTGTGATACAGCCCATTGTTTGTTTCCATTCTTTCCAATACTTATATTGGTAGTTTTGAGTATGGGTTCTCCCAAAGAAATTCTGATCAGCATAAATCCTACAGGTGCTGATGCTTTAGGGTCCACTCCTGAGCCACCTGGGGGGAATGGAGGTGACTGAACAGGCCTATTAAAAATTTTTTACTTCGGTCAACCCATGAAACCTTTTATTCTAGATCATAAAAGGTGTGCTGAGCTACCTGTTATTGTACTGTAAAAGCAGAAATTGGATTAGGTGAAATAAATGTTTGGCATTCTGTGGGTTTTCTGCAATTTAGGAAAACAGTATGTGGTAGTTTCCAGAAAATGCTGTTCCAGGTGGGTTCAGCTTCGGCTTTGAGCTGGGAATGTAACTGGGTTTAAATACTCTTTTAATGCCCTCTAGTGGACCTTGGAGGGTTAAATACAAACAGACCTGAAAATGCAGAGATCCCCCAGTTTAGGGCTTCTGTGTCCTTACCTCGGCCTTTCCTGCCTGGTTGCACTTTGGGAAGTTCATTTGCTGTTCCATGAGAGGGGAGGGGAAGTTAAAATCCTGAGCAGTGCTGTGGGTGTTCCTGCAGTAGCTACACACGGTGAGAGCAGTTAAAGGTGGACTTCTGGCTTTTGATCCACAACTGTCTTTGCTTTTGTGGCTTGTCACCAACCCTTAAGTGTATCACATGACTGATTTGAGTCTCATAGCAACACATTTCTCTTTGCATTCATTTAATTCAGGTCTAATCTAATCTGCAGTGACACAGCTAGTCAAGGGCACAAGTAATGCTGATGTTCTTGCTGTATTGTCTTTTTCCTTAGACTCTGATAAATAGCACAAAGAATGTTGATATTTTGTCATTAAAAATGAATTAAATGTAATAAGGTAAAGCTCCCATTCCCAGTGAACATCCCAGCTGACAAGTTGCTGTTATATACCTGCAACCTGAAGGATGAGGATTTTGGTGTTAGAATACAGCATTACCAAGCTTTCCCCCCCACATGCATCTAAATCAAAGCAGGTTTCAAGTGGCAAGACTGGCAAGTGTGAATAATTGCTTAGCAAGAGTTAAGTGGCTGTCAGTCCCCCTTGCTGGGGTCACAGAACTTCTCCTTGGTGTGGCTTGGTCAGGCATCCAGGACACAAATAGCCAGGATTGTTGCAAGTCAGGATGGGAACACGTTGGCAGCAGCCACACACAGAGCTGTGCTTGGCTCCTGCTGCTGTTGTTAACACCTGTGAAAGTGCACATTACCTTATCAAACAAAATAACAGCATTGGAAGCAGTCCTGGCCTTTTAATTATGGTAATGCTCCCAGGTGCCATAGTGACATTGATGCTGTTATGTTTGAAGCATGCAAAGAGTGACTGAATCCCCAGAACATACTGAGATTTAGGCAAGCTCATGAATGCAGTTTTCAAGCAGTTTCCAGGTTTTTTTTTTTTCCTGGACTCCAGTGTTTGCAGAGATGATTCCAAGATTCTGGCACTCATAAACCAGCAAACAGTGGTTTCAACTTAAAGTTGTTATCCTGAATAATCCATATTCATACTCCTTCCGTGCACCAAGAAGTATTAAATGTATCACATGAATGATTTGAGTTTCATAGCAAACTGACAAATGGGTGCAATTAAAGAGAGAGGCACACCCACACATACACAATGGACCAGATTTTGGAAAGTACAGTACATACTGTGCTAAGTCATGCACACTCTTTGCCTGTACCTAAACTTACATGACAGCATTTGCAATATTCATATGGAAATCGTCATTTCTATGCATATAGAGCTGTTTGAGCACAGTAATTTTGTGTTTATGTGTCACATCATGTAGAAGTTTAGTCTAAGACCAAAAGCTTGAGAGCTGCATTTTGATTTTAGCTTTGCCTTCAGCTTAACCACCTTGTGCCAATTATCCACCCTCCCTGTGCCTCGCAGATAAACTGCCCAGGCACTGCCCTGATGCTTTGATACTCCCTGTACCCCGAGGCTTAATTCATTGTTTGCAAAACACCACAAGTGCTCAGCTGGAGGATGCTGTAAGAAGTGCAAGTTGTATTTGTTTTCATTTGATGTGTCTGGACTTTCATAACACCATTTGTCTGCATGTTACAGTGTTCAAAGCCAGGTTATGGACTGACCACACCAAGTCAGCATTAAGGGCTTCACTGACTTCAGTAGCTTGATTTCTTTTGAGTTAATATTACTTATGGATAATATTAGAGTATTACACATGTTTCAGTGCCTTGAAGTTGAGGATTGAGAGGGTGTTGAGCTAAGTTTATACCCTGAATGTCAATAAAACATGTCATAAGTGCATCTGATACATGAAATACTTCTGGTGAGCCTTGCAGTACAAACAGCTACAGGGCTTGTTTGTTTTTTAGGTTAAACTTGAAGATTCCTGTGTGTGTTTTGTCCCTCTCTACCGAAATAATCCTACTTGCAAAGTGTTGCTGTTAACTGATCCAAAGGATAAAGAGACAGGTTAGAATTGGTCAAAATATTTTGAAATTTGAGTAGTTGTACTTTCTTTACTTTTAAGATGATTGGTTTGTTTATATATTTAAATATTCTGGGTTTTGTTTTGAATATGAAGTGGATTCCGTTTACCTGTCAAGGATTTGTGTCAGTGGGCTGCTGATTAGGAGGAAGAATTGACAATCAGGGCTTTTAAATTCTGTGCATAAATTTTCTGCTGGTAGCTGAAAAATCACCTTGGATAAATCTGTTATTCTTTCTGACTTTATTCAATTGGGGTAATACTTTTTCTAATTCAGGATGATGTGCATTATAGTTTGGATAGAATTCTGAAATCCTTAAGCCATAAAATACAGCTGATTCTTTTACTGATTCTTTTTTTTAATTTATGATATTGTCTTCAGTCCTAGGTTTAATTGCCTTTTATTTCTAGTACTGGTGTGTGAGGAGTATCTACTGGTGCACAGATGAAATGGGGAGTGTTGGAGCTGTTGTGAAGCAGTGGGCTGTGGAATTTTTGGAACATCTACAATGGAGACGTGAACCTTTGCATTGACCCACTGTGTCACTTAGGAAATGCAGAACACGTGGAACTGCTTAAACTTTCTACTTCCAAATGTGGCAGCAAACTAATGACATCTGTCATTAAAAGTATACTTTCTTTTAAAGGATAAGCCATAAATTATGCCTGAAAGGCTACTTACTAGCCAGTATTCTTAATAATAGAACAAAGGCAAGGCAGAAAGTTTGGCGCTCTGTGTTCAGTTCTGAAGTGTGTCAGGTAACAACCTTGCACTCCTAGAACAGGTTCTGTTACTCTAAGTAAGTGTTCATGGTTCAGTCCAAACCCCATAACCAGGAAATTTCTTCAGAAGAACAAAAAGCAGATTAAAATCATCTGTGGTTGGAGGTGAACTCTGCAGTTTCCCAGCTCCTACATAAGATTCCAATTGGACATTTGCTAATGGGTCGTGATTCACACAGTTGAAGGTAGGAGACCTTCCCAGGTTACAAGTGTAGTCAAAAGACTTTCTGATCCCTTTAAAACTGTTGATGTTGACTTCCTTTCCTGCCATTAATTTATATATTCCATTAATATTTTCCTGAAGAGAGGCAAGCACTGGTGTGATAAAGGAGAGAAGTGTCTACACTGGAGGCCAGACTTGCTCTGAGTGCAGTTGTTCACACCTCCTGACTCATATTCAAAGGAATGTAGTTGAAAACAGCAGTGAGTTAGTTCAGGCTGCACATGAGGAATTGGGATCTGTAGCTACAAGGCAAAAATAAAGAATTATTCAATAAATGCAGGTGAAAGTGCATTTAGCACAGCTCTTCAGTCAAATGATCTCACAGTATTAGGAACAACAAGTATTAATGAGATACATGCACACAAAGAAAATGATTTCTCACAGGAACAAGTCAAACAAGTCCATGTTGGAGCCTAAATTACATGATAGCTGTCCTCATTAAAAGCTTAAAGCTGGCAGAATAAACACCTTATTGTATTATAAACAACAGCCTGACTGACTGCTGTGACCCCCTTGCAAAACTTCAGCTTAAGTTATCAGCCCATAGTCACAGGAACAGACAAGATCAGTAAGTCTAATTATTTAAATGAGGCCTACATCACCTGGCTTTTTATATTCCCATCTAAAAGTATGATTTAAAGGATTTTACTGGAAGTTCTTTGTTTCTGGATTTCATATGCTATAAACATCTGGGCAGCCTTCCTACACACATCATATTTGATGTGATTTTTGTTTTCTTTAGATGAGTTTTAATTCATTTCCCTGAGTTCTCTAAAGCCTGTTGGTCTCTTCTCTTTCTCTACCTGTCCACTGTCTCTGCATTTTAGTTTTCTTTCATACCAGGGGTGCTTCTAGAAGCAGATTTCCTGCTTGTCCCCACGTACTGTGTTTCAGTTTGATGGCATTTAATTCTTGAACATGGGTTAGAGAAAGGTGTATTCCACCACTGAGATTTATATCTGATGATCTTGATCACATGGGTTGTCCAGAAGGTGATGTGTAGCTTGTGGTCTGAAATGATCTGCATATTTCAAAGAGAAAATGGATATGGCAGCTTTTCCATAGGACTTGGTCTTGGTTGGAAGCATTTTTAATTTATTTTTGATGGGCTGAGTGCTGTGTTCTGTTAGTATATCTGTATAGATATTTTTATGAGAATGTAAATTGTATTGTAAGAGCCTACAGAGCATAACATGGGTGATTAACATCTTTATAACACTAAATAAACATACCTTATTGTGGCATTTTCTGTATGCTGTATATAATAATTCACAATAACTGCTAGATGCCTTGGAACATTTATCACAAGACATTTGCAACAAATCACTGAGTAAAACTTGAATTATAGAAGAAAATGTAACTGGTTGCAGGAAAGATAATCTGAGGTACTTGAGTTGCTGCCATTCGTGCAGCATCTGCCTGCCTCCCAAGCTTTAGCATATTTATTTAGACAAAACTCTCAGAAAAGAGGGGAAAATGCTCTTATTCCATTTTAAAGAGAGGACTCAGCTGCAGAACACAGTTTGACGTAGGATCTCCAGTATCAGAGATCACCTAGGCCAGGTTGCATGGAACTGCTTGTTGGGGTGATTTACCATCCTCCTTCCAACATGGAAATCTGGCAAAACCAACCTCTGTAAGTGTGCCATCAATTTGAAATACTCCCAAAATCAAGGTAAAGATGACTTTATCTGAGCTAAAGAAGTGGTACATTCTACATTTATTAAACAAACTCAAATTACATCTCTCCTATATATCATTGCCTTTATTTAGGGGACTGAGGGATGTGTTTCAGCAGTTCAGATAAGGCAGGGGAAAAAGAAGGAGCAAGCTGGATGTTGCTTTATTTTTATTTCTTTACTCTCTGTGCGGAGTCCTGATGTGCACATTTCATTCAAATAGTTGCACACCAGTGTGGGAACATTTGGAAGTAAAAATATAATCCAGGCCTGAGCTGGGAAGGGATCCATGTTTGCCTAGCAAAAGGAGACATTTCATAATCACAATTGCATTATTCTCAGTGCCTAATTCAGCTCAGCACTGGGTTCCAAATACCCCTGTGCTGTGGAATCGTGTGCTTCTTGCAACACTCTGTATGTTTGTCTGACTGCAAGTGATGAAAGTCCTGAGGTTTAGCAAGCTGAGGCTTACAGGGCAAGCCACCCACCTGAGCATGTATAAACTCCATTAATTGTGACCTGTAATGCTTTGGACTTGATCCACTTCACCTGGTCTTACAACTGCAAGATCAAACACACCAAGTCCTACAGTTGCAAGGTCATTGTAATCACGTACATCGTGATTCACGGGGTTCAGGTGATGTGTGTTGGCAACAACTCAATCTCTCATGATCAGGTGAACGTAACCCAGTGTCTTGGAAAGAACAGCAGGACTGGGAAAGGAGAGAGAAGGAACATGTGGTCTCTCAAATCACGTTTGCATTTGAAATAGTGCTCCTCCAAGTTGATTATAAAATGAGAGTATGGGGAAGTGTGGATGGATTTAACTGCAGACCAGATGTTGACTTGAAAAATGATAACAAAAAGCGAAGTACATATGTTTGTGTGAAATCTGGAGAAATGTTTTTCCTTCAAGGAAGGCATCCATATAGATAAGGTTGCTCAAGTAATGTGATGTGACAGTTGCTATGTCAACTAGTGTTCCCTTCCACACATTTAAATTATTGAATAGCACAGTAAATGTTCTATAAAAGTAACTCCTTCCAACATGGTTATGCATCTTCCTGTTTTCCTCAAAGCCTTTTCAAACTTCTCTGACCTTTACTGTGTGTCTTGTATGTCTGAGCTGTGTGCCAAACCTCTGTGCAGCTCTCTTTTAAAGTCAGCATTTGGCCTGTAATGTCCCCTTTGTGTGACTCAGCTCTCCTTGTAGCTGCATGTTTCATGGATGTGTAATGGAGCAGTGGCTGCTGCATTTGAAAGCAGAGGGAAGGGTTTGAGGGAACAGATTGAATCCATCACACAAAGGGTATGAAACTCCCATGCAAGTAAGTGCATAATATTTAATGAATTGAATCTGGTGCTATAAACAGGCATCTGCCCTTGCGTGCAGTGCTCCTTCCTTGTTAACCCAGTGCACAAAGTGTGATGCTTTCTGGCACATGCTTTAATAATTTATTTGGCATATAAGTTAGCTAAGCCTTAAAGCCAGTGGGAGCAATAGAGGCTGAAGCAAAAAGGGAAACCAACCTGTGGGCATCAGTGACATTTGTATAACCTGGGGCTAAAACAGGCAAATGATAAACCCTGTCCTCAAAGTCATTTCACTTCCTTGGGTGTGAATTTGTCTCTAACTCACAAATGGGTTTGAACTTTCTTGTGTTTGTCCCTTGTTGGGTGAGTTAGGGAGCCAGTTGGTGGAGCACTCTTAGGACTCAAGAGATGTGAGCCCTGTGCTGTTCTTTGCAACATGTTTCCTGTATTATATATAATGTTTTTGCCTAAAGATGGGGATGGTAACTGCCCTATTTGATGATAGTAAAGATACTGGTGTTCTTGAGCAATCCTGAAATTGTGACCGTGTGCTTTCTTGAGGTGAATGTCACCACTGTCCAGATAATAAAATTGTTTTTGCTGAAATCTTTTCTTTGATGTGTTCGTGGTCATAAATGATGGGACTTCTGTGATTATTCTGAAACCTCATCTAAACCCTTAAAATCTTTTCTCTATCCTTTGAAATGACCCTGTGTCAAAACTTTTCTTTCTTAACAAGGCTTGGGAGTAATTTCAGAGTCGCTTTTGCTGCTTCAGTATTTTTCTTGTAAATCTATTGGCAGGCAACAAATTCTGTAGATGAATGTAGGAGTAGGGTTTAAGTGCTTGTTCCTGCATATGTGAAAAACTGAGGAAGGATGGGAAGAAGTGGGGTGCAAGTTTTGCATGGCCACCTACGTGAGGACTTGACTTACGTAGGTTGATATACGCTTTTGCATCAGGGCAAAGTGCATCTTATTTATGTGTGTATTTGTTTGTCCTTTGTTGATAGAAACCTCTCTTGTGTGCATTTGGAAACTGTGAATATCTGCCCATGATTTAGGAGTTTGTACTCCAGAGGTACAGAGAGAGAGAAATTCAATCCTATAGAGAGCTGTTTGATAAAGCAGACATGAGAACTTTCGTGTTTGACTTGCATGAGAGCAAATATGGGCACTTAAACATATGCAAATATATGTGTGTGGGCAGGGGAAGGTCTGAAAGAACCTTCAAAACAGTAACCTTTAGCCAGGTAGTTCCTCTGTCCCAAATGCCACTCCAACCTACTCTGCTACTGAACTGACTATTATGCAGGAAGTGCTTTATTCATGTGGCACACAGGTTGTCACACTGAAGTCACATCAGTTCCTGAGAGAAATTACCTTCCTGTCGTGCCTTGTGCGGGACTGAAAATTGGGACCAAGGGATGTGGAGGTGAAACTGAGTTTGTTCTGCTGTCTCACAGCAGATCACACTGGAGCCAGCTGGAGTAGATCTGAGGCTGCTGGTGGAAAGGTTCAGAACCTACTTTGTATTTGCAGGTAACGTGTTCCCCTGTTTTTTTCTTGTTGCAGTTTTGGCAGTTTATTTGGGCCGGCGTTGGTGGCCTGTTGAAGACGTGGTGAGGACGGCTGATCCTGCTAGAGATGGGCTCCTTTTGGTGAGGATGCTATTTTAAACAGTTGCTTTTGCCCTGAAGCTTCCCAGCCAGAACAATCACATGTAATTGTCTCTGGCCTCCTACAGCTCCTGCTTTATAACCTGTGGGATCTGGGCTCTGTGGCTCACCAAGTACTTCACGTCTCCATTACAGTGACATGCACCTTTAGCCCTCTCCAGACAATTTTCTGCATGCAGTTTATGAATCATCTGTGGGATTTATTTTCTTTTGTTTTTTAGTTTACCCTCACTGCCTACTAAAGGAGTAATCAGATAAACTGAATTACTGCATTAGCAATAATTTCTCCTGTTCTTGTTGCTTGACTGAGTGTATGATGGGAGGTGTTACTACCCTGTGGAGCAATGTCTTATCTAGGTAGTTAGGATTTTTTTTCCCCCTTGGGTAATGTTGATATATTTTATGAAATGGTTGTTATTTAATAGTTTCTACGTCAATAATTCTTTTTCCAATTGAATTATTTTAGTAGGATAGAGCAGCTTTTTCATAATTTGAAATATTTGGGTAGCCTGTAGGCTGTTTTCAGCTAAAAAGTCAGATGCCTACTGCATGTGAACTTCATGTTGCCATGAGGTTATTAAGTCAGTTCTGTTTCCTACCCAACCCTCTGTATCTTTGGTCCTTAATGATTCCATTTCTTGATCATCTTTCCCTAATATCTGTCACACATAGAGTTTAATTACTCAGAGAATTAAGTCGGCTTTTTATGGGTAACTGAACTGGAGGGATTTTGGGATCCAAATCCTTGCAAGGCAGAACTTGGAGCACAAACACAGGCCTTGAAGCTTTCGAGCATCTGCTGTATCAACAGAGAATGAAAATAGTATTTGAAAATAGAAACCTTGCCCCTTCTAGCTCATTGCTAAGAGGTAAATTGTCATTATTTGTGGGAACTCTCATTTTCTTTTTCAGCATTCACGTGAAGCTTGTTGGTACCAGTTTTTACCTTGATGGCCAATGTGATCTTGTTCCTTTATATTCCTCCATCTCCCTGTCCTGTTGGTTGTCTCGGAAGAAAGACAGCACAGATTAATTGTTCATGCTTCACCTGGATTATAAGATGTTTGGGACAGACTGTTTATTTTCTGTTTTGTTTAGTGTCTATCTCAGTAATGTCCTGGCCCACTAAAGCTCTTTGATGCTGTGGCAAGACAGGTTATAGGGGAGAGGTGACCAGGCCAACATAGTGAATCATATCTTTATTCCACTTTTGGGTAGGATTAGATTGCCTTGATCCCAGTTCCAAATCTATGGCTGGTTTGCTGTGACTACAATCAAGATACTCCTGCTGCTTTAGAATTCCTCTCTGTGACAACAGGAGATATGTCAAGCTTTATAAATAAATAGTTACTAAATTATTCTATGCCCTCTGGATAGAGGGTGAAACAGTGGGAAAAACTGTTTTTGTTATTCTAGCTGAACCACTTCACGAGGTATTTTCCCCGAATTAAGTGTACATGTTTCCTGACCTCCTCCTTCCCAGCCTCTTTTGATTTTTAAACCCTTTTTATGAGATGCAAAATACTGTTCTCTGCCTCATTTTTCTTTGGCCTGTTTTTGTTTGTTCTCTAAGGTCCAGACATTTGCAGAAAGGATTGTCCTCTTTGTTCTGAACTACATTATTTTTGGAATGCTGGAAGGGAGCTCAGCTAATGATGCATTCTTTCTACCTCACTCTGCCACTGAGTGTGCCAAGATACTCTGGAGGAACGGCGAGGCTGTTGCCTTTTACTCGGTCAAGATGAAAGGTAAGGTCATTTCAGAAACACATTTCCATTGGTTCTTAATAGCTCCAAATGTAATCCTTTTGTTTATCTTTCAGTATAAATAATCCTGGCTCTCATTTACATTTTTATATGAAATCTCTCTCAGAATTAATCTGGGGAACAAACCCTCCCAGAACTTGGAAGCCATCCATATGATACTCATTTAAACACGATGGTTCCAAAACCTCTTCTCACAGTTACACTGAGCAGTCTGAGGTAGTGGCTTATCCCAATAAAATGGGCTTTAATGCAGCCAAGTAGAAGGTTGTACATCTAGGAACAAAGAATGTAGGGCCCATCCACAGAATGGAGGGCTGCATCCTGGAAAGAATGATATCTGAAAAATGAGGGCAGTTCCCTGTGGAACTGCCCAGTGCATTGAGAGTGGGTGGTGGAAAGAAGTGGAAAGCTCCTTGGATGTGTAAGGAGCAGTGGCTGGATTGTGTAGAGGAAGGTGTGTGCACTAGATCAGTCCTGGAATAGTCTGTCTGGTGGTACTCCCAGTTTAAAGGATGGTGATTAATTGATTTCATCCTTGATTGATGAACTAGCATAGAAAAGAAACAAAATGTGTTTCAGTTCTTTAATGACACTTGATAAGCTTTAGTGAAGGTCTTTTGTTAAACAGAGGGTTTGTATTGGTGCAGGTACATTGCTATGAACCAGGCTGGAGTGGAAGAGCCTTCATTAGAACAACTCCAGGAATGCAGTTGAGTGTGTGCCCTGATGTAGGAGCTGGTTACCAGTGTGTGTTTGGTTCATCTTGATACCAGCAGCTTAAATCCAGAGAAGGTGGGATCTTTGGAAGTAAAATGTGTTGTTCAGGTCAGTGCTCAGTAGCCATCCATCCGAAATGGGAGAATAAGAAACAGCTTCAGAGCTGCACTGAGATGGTTTGCTTTGGATTCCAGAGGAATCCAGAGAGATGGTTACCAGTGTGAAGGTGCCTTCTCTAGATCCCAAAGGCCATAAGATGTTCTGCTCTTTAGCTGCCTTGGGATGGAGAAATCCTTATTCACAGAGAGGTGTGGCTTGTACAGCACCATGACTGTGCAGTGCTGCTGTACCATCAGTGATGAATCAGGTCTCAGCCCATGAAAAAGGAGCCTTGGCTGTACCTGTGATCAGGCTGATGAACTGGTTTGTAATGGCAAACACTTCATGGCCATAGTACATTTTCCTTTAAGTCAGTAAATATTCCTGAGCAAAGCTCTTGGAAAGAAACACTTGTATGGGCTGTAATGATTCATGCTTCAGTAAAATAAATGTGCACAGTAGTCTGTTATGGGTGGAGTATTAGCCAAGTTGAAACTGTTTCTGAGTAAGTTGAGAGTCACAGTTTGGTTTTAAACGAGGTCCACATAAAATACAAATCCTTCAAGTCCAGCTTTGTCAGCATCTGCCTTTTCTTGCCAGTGTTTTTTTTTCTCTGGGCAGCTATATTTGTTAGTTTTTGGCCTGTGTCACAAATTACTGCAGTCTTTTGCCAAAGCCTTTTCGGGAAGCTTGAAACTGATTGTTTTTGCTGCTTTTTGCAGTTTGATGTACGCATTTAGAAAATAATTCCTCTTTCTGAAGTTCTGTGATTTCAATTTCATACCAGCCATGCTCTGGCTGATCCCATTCTCTCTACTTTTTAGAAGAGTCCTGGATTTATTAGACCCAAAAGAGACTAAGATAAATATCTTCACTTAGAAGTTGTATTTCACATGGTTGGTTTAAATTTTTTTTTTTTAATTTTTTAAAAAATCATAATGTAAGTTCTTTTTGTTTTTACTGTCCTGGTCAGACCAGTTAGTAGGGGTAGGTTTAACTACAGGACTTTATATTGTGCTCAGCCTCTGTTACAGCTTCTGATCCTAAGAAGAAATTATTTACCTCTGTGCCCACCATGTGATTCTGATTCCCTTTATTTTTATGCTCTGCAATTACCTGGCCATTCTTTGTAGTTTTATTTTCTTGGTAATTGAGACTCTCATATTGATGTCATTTTCAACTGTATTTCTCATCTGTGAATTTTCCATTATCTACAGCATGACAAAAAACATGCTTCAGTGGAGCCAAATAAGGCAGAACTGGTCTGTGGAGCCTGGCTGTTTCAAACATCAGTCTTCTGGGTGAATCACACAAATGGTGACCAAGGAGGAGAGTCTGTTCTATCTTTACGACAGATTTAATGTGCCGTTATGCAAAGTAAATTTTCAATGGACTTCAGTGATTCCAATTAACTGTCTTGGCACTATTGTAAAGTCATTTCCATTTGCCAGTTCCTAGGTGGCCTGTACAAAGTGAACTTGGTAATTTTGGTCCAGTTCCATGCTCCCATCCATCTTATGAACATCCTTAACTGGATCTCTTTTAATAGTCCGGCTAAGGAGGGACAGATGGTCTCAAGCACCCGCCTTGCTGAGAGATGCAGCAAGTGCAAGTCAGGGTTTTGAGACAATTTGGCAACTACTGGCACTGGCCATCCTGCACCTGTTGTGTAGATAAACAGAAGATTCATTCTTCAAGGCTATCACTTTTCCTGAGCATTAGACACCTTTATTAAAGCAAAATTTATTCATGACTACACAGATCATCAACTTACCCTCCCTGGTATGTGCCTATTCCTGTCCAATGACAGGCATGCAGCATTTACCACTGGGTGTACTAAAGATTGATGAGATGTACTAAGCCACTAATGAGGCTGATAAGACACTTTGTCACGTGCCAAGATAAATGTCTCCAATTTTATCTATGTCAGCAGCCTCCACATCAGACAGCTGAGGAGTTAGACCTCACTAAATGTAGCTACTTAAAGGTACAACAGGAAATGACAGTTCCCTGCTCTTGTACTTTTCTCTGCAGACAGCAACCTGAAAATGAAATATTTTGCAGAAAGCCTTCCTATAGATACTTGTGTTTTGAGATCTGTTTTATATTGTATAAAGTATTTACTTCATCCTCTAAATCTGCGTGAAAACCTCAAAAAGAATGTGTTTTGTGTAGTGAAGTAGGATTAATTGCCACGGTTACTGACACTGCTTTTTGTGCAGTGAGACCATGTAATTCCCTGGAAGTTTTTCTTTTTTTTATTTACTGAGGACCAGTAATTACTGAAAATGGGCTTTTATACCACCTTCACATAAATGTCAGGAGAACCCAGAATATTCATGGTGCAAATAAATCAGTGAGGAAGTTGTAGGGTACAGTGAGTCAGGAATATCTTGAAGTCCAGTCCCTTTAAGAACAAAACAGAACAAAATCCCTTTTTATATACATCTTTTTTCCCCTACTATTATATATATAGTAATATATATATATATATTATATATATTACTGTTTCTGTAACGCACAGGGGCTGCCCAGCTGTAGATCAAGCAAAGGAGTCAGGTTGTCAAAGCTTGTCCCTTCCCTCCTGACAAACCTTAGCAGTAAAAGGGTGGAGGAGGATGGTGTTCCCTGTGATGTGAATCAAACCAGCCTTAACCAAATGGAGTCCTCTGAGAAGGCTGTAAAACACACACTTGAATCAGGAGTAAATGCATTCTTGGCTTCTCATTCATTCTTTAGAGATGCTCCACAAGGCACAGTTTGGGAAAACCTGACTGCAAAAACTCTTAAGCTGACATGGAGTCGTCAGCAAAGCAACCCTGCCTCAATCTCTGCTTTTTCCTACCCCAAAGCCTCAGAGATGGTCTGTGGAAGTGGCTCCCCAGGCAAAAATCCATTTCACGCCTTTCTTCTTACAAGCCTTTGCAGATTTCTTTGGATACTTTGGTGGCCCAGGTGCTTTCCCTAGAAACAGATCCTTAAAAAGAGAACAGGATTTTATTTTTCACTGATGACATACATTTCTTTTAGAAAAAAAATAAATCAGAATTGAAGTTAACCTGACAGACAATTAGTTGGAATCTTGTTGGATAATTGCTTTTGTCTCCCTCTGTTTGCTAGCAATAATATTTTTAATGTGCATTTCTGAGGCAGATTGAAGGTTCTGGCTGTAATAAAAATGAAATGACTACATACCAGTCAAGACATGAATTCATTTAATTTTATTGAAGCCAGAACCTTTGTTCCCCTTCTCACATACAGACTCACACAATGGGTTGACCTTGGGTTCTGCTCTGCAGGAATATTCCCCACCCTTTGCACAAGCACCCGGCCTGCTCGGGGCCTGTCCAAACATGTGTGTGCCAAGCCAACTTGTTCAGCAGGGAAACAGTCAGTGTGCACAACCTTGTTTTGTTTGGGTCTGTTGGATGTGGGGACCAGATTGCTGGTTTTTTTCTGGTTTGTGGCTCTTTGGGAATGCTAATGACTGTCTGCTTTCCTGCCCGTGTAGTATCTGTTTGCCATTTTGCTGGCTCCGAAGTTGGTCATTTGGCACTCGTGACCTAACCAAAGAGATCAAAGGCTGTCAGAGGGCAGACTGCATGAATGCTTCCATCTCCATCAGCACTGCCCTTATTTCCCCTGTCTCCTGCCACACCTCAAAACTTTGTTTGTTTGTGTGTTCCAACAAAGAAACAAACCTCTCAATCAGATGTGTGAGAGCCCAGCGGTCACCTCCAGGCCACCATCAGCTTACAGTAACCTCTGTGCCATTGGATGGGAACTGGGGACAAAGTGGCCTTTGTTCCAAAGGTTGGTTTGTTCCTTTATTTTATTTCAAATGCCTGTGGGCTATGACTCTCCTAATATGTTTCCCAGGGACAAGGTGAGGAATGGCTTCATGGTTTCTTTTATTTACAGTGCCTTTAGACATGACAAGTTTTTGTCGTCCTCTCAACAGAAAATTAGGAGCACAGACATAAATCAACGCAGCTCCTGGGATTGCTGCACAGCAGTCTCGGCAGGATTTATAGGAGACAGACTATAGGAGATAATAATAAACTTATAAAGACACTTGCAACATGCAGGAATTCTTAAAGACTTCATGAGGAAAAGTTTGTGCCTTTCTTAGAACGTATGGTGCAACTCTGCTGGGATCCAGCATCTCTGTTGGGTTGGCAGCTAACAATGGGACTGGGGATATACTCAATTTTTTGGCTCATGAAGAAAAAGAGTAACTACCCATCATGTGTTACAAATATTGGAAGGTTATAAACACCACCACAACCCAGCCTTTTCCAACATTGTGCTGGAACATGTGTTTGAAGTTAGGCATGCACTTTGATTAAGCAGGAGTGAACCAAGCCTGGATGTGATTGGGTGGTGTGTGTAGCTACATACTCTGGTTCTGTGGCTCTGTATGTGTGATGTGGATTGTTGCTAAATGAACAGCTACAGCCTTGACAAATCAGTGTCTAGAATTAAATATAATCATGTATTCTGTGCTGAATTGGCATCCTAGAAAATAGAGTGAGTATTGGCAAAAGGTACTAGACCCTAACTCAAGGAGCAGAAGTAGATCTCAGTTTAAGATAGTTAGGCAATGAGATAAAGAAAAAATGGATCTATGAAGTAAAACTCCAATAGTGGGATTTAAGAATGGCCATTTAATAGAAGATAGTGAAACAGTGGCCTTAGTGAAGTGGTGAAAGTTTCATGTCTCTTGACACTGAAAACTAGACCGAGTGGTCCACGAGTAAGTAGTAGGAAAGAAAACCAAGAAGGTCTAGATGAGATTTAAGCTACAGTGTATGAAAACATGATCTTTTTCTGTTATAAAGGCTGGGCCATCCATTTGTATTTGAACTGACGTGTACCCAGATAGAAGCATCATAAAATTTTCATAAATATTTTCTAAAATTGAAAGTGAATGAGCGAGGTGTTTCTGGCCTTATCCTATAGGTAGGTAGTTGGTCGTTCAGGGTTGAGTGCTTATGCTGTGAAGTAGTTGAAAGTTCTGTTTTTATGGTATTCTGCACTGGATGGAAGTTGTTCAGTGAATTGCTGATACACCTCCTGCAAAGGACCCTAGGTTGTTTAGGGTGAACACTGAAATTTTTGACCCTGAATGTCTGTTCTTAATCAACTTTCCCTTGACTCCAGTATGAGTTTACCATTTGTGATTGCAAAATAAATCCCTTGGTTCTAATTTTTTTTTTTTTTGGACAATTTTCACTGGGATCTAAGTTTTAGTACTTTGGAGGGTTATGCTTGAGCCTGTATTTTGTCCACATGAGGACATTATGTCATGTCCTCATGATTTCAGTTGACTGACTTAATGTGTTTATGAGCAAGGACTGTCCTTGAGTGAAACTCCTGATTTAACAGTGGTGGTGGTAATTCAAGCAATGGACTATAGAAGCATTTGTGATAAACTATCACTCAGTAGAAATGGAGTGACTTAGAGGGGAGCTCTTACAGTGCTTTCTTAAAATGCACCACTCAGTTGTTTAGGGCTTTATGCCCAAATGCCTTAATTAATGCACTCCTGTTCCTACAGAGATGTGACTTTCGTGTGCTGCAGTATAAGGTTGAACCTAAGCTGTTGCTGTGAGTTTTATTGCTTGCATTCTACTTAGTGCTTTCTCAGACATGGTTCCTCCACTTTGGGAAGTCATTTGCTTCCCTGTTATGTTTCCCAGTTTCAGATGGAGCAACCCCAACGCTTTTTGTGTGGTTCTCTTACCAGCAAAGGTTTGAAGGTGACTCCTGGTATGTGTTGATGGGTAACTGAAAGAGGAAATGTTCTATTTTACACATGTCTATAGGATTTACTGAACTAAGAGATCAAAGGCTGAACATGAAGTAATGGGGTTGTATTACTTTCTGAGTAGTGAGAGTCAGAAAGGAGGTGTAAATGATGGGGGCAGTTAAGTTTCATTCTTCAGGAGCATTACAGGACCATTTGGGAAGGCACAACAGCAACATACACAGAGACCATGGGGGCCTTCCTTGTAGGAGTGATTATCTTAAACAGGATGGGGAATTTTCTCTGGAAGGCTTCTCCACTGTCCAGCTGCATCAGGCAGTTTGAACCTTCTAAGCATTTAGCTCATGCTGTGTTGTGTGGTTCAGTGTATTTCATAAAAAGAGTCTGTGGGATGATTTACCAGAATAACCAAAAGCTAAAGGAATACACAGACATTACATTCATAATATTTATATCTTTTTGACTGTAGCTCAGTTATATCTGTGCAGTGAACTTTCCTGTGTACCTGGATGGTCTGATTATGAGGAACCAGAGTCTGGAAAGTACTCTGGTGAGACCTGTCAGCCAATGTTAGGCAGGTCCTCTCCATTTGAGGGCACACATCTTCCTCTTGGAAAGTGTTTTGCTGTCTGGGCAAATGCAGTTCTGTTGGGATCATCCTCCCAGCCCGTGGAGAGGTACCAGGGCAGTATCTATGGCTGGAATCACACAGCAGTTACCAGTTTTGTTAGCAAATTCATGGTTTTATGCCTTTCTGCTTTCAGGGAGCCTGTGTGATGGTGCAACCAGTCAGTGTTACTTGCTGCCAGTCTTGGATACTATATTTGTCCGGAGAAAGTGCAGAAGAGGTGGCCTAGGGATGAAAATGCTGCATGATTTCTGTCAGTCTTTCCTGGCTGAGGATGCCTTGGGGATCAGCTGCCCTATTTCTGCTGCCATGTATCAAGGTAAATGGTTTGATGTGGACACGTTAGGTAAGGGTCATGTATAATGTATAATTTTCAATATGGTCTTGGTGAGATTGTCTTCGCTGTGTAAGAGTTCAGTGCCCTTGTCTGAACCGAGCTGCAACTGGTTACTGGTTACTTTTCCAGAGACATCTGGACTTTCCTGTAGAAAGGTAGGCCAATATTTATGTAAGACAACGAGAAGCATAAAACTTATACTGCCTGTTTGACGTTTTGTGTTCTTATCTCACTCGCTTAGAACTATGTCATTGCCCTAGACAGGGACTTACACATTTTATTTGACACCAGAGGGAAAAGATTCATAAGATGTCAAGCCCACACTATGCACATAATGCTCTAGTAGATCCTGCATTTGTAAGAAATTACATTTAATAAGCCAAATACCCAGGCTCTGCTCAGTCACATCAGTACTTGTGTTGTATTGACTGTCTCTGAACATTTGTCACTTTTAAAAGATGACAAAGTAGTTACATACCTTCTCTGTCTTTAGGTCAGAGTTCTGGTTTTGCTAGCAAAATTCGTGGAAAATATCTGTGCTCACATTACTTATAAAACTATTTTATTTAGAAAAGTATTTCTTTACTGAAGTTGCTTATGTCCATTTTTCCTATGGCAGATGTCAGAGCTTTAGGCACTAGGGATGAGAAAGCTGCATTTTTTATTTGTTAACATGAGCTTTCGACTCAATTAAGTTTAGAGCTAATAGTGGATAAATTTGACTTGCATCATGTTTTAATTAGGTTTTATTTTATAAAAATACCAATAGTGTAAGTTAATTTTTGAGCATATTGAAGTCGCTGTCTGTTTTTAATTTCATTGGAACCACATTCTCATACTTCGATAAATGAATGCAACCTTTTACTCTAAATCTCTGCACTGAGATCTCTGAAACTGGACAGTTTTCACCAGCTTGGTATTTAAGATGCTGTAGAAACCTAAAAGGAAGTAAAAAACCATTTAGCAGATACCTGTATTTTGTATATTTTGGTATATATGTTACTTTCAGTTTGTTTTATTGGAATGATTAATTTAATTGGGATATCCTTGGAAAGAATTACTGCCCACGAGCTGCTCATTACTGTAAGGCAAATGTTTACATACATTTTGACATCCCATTGTTAAACTCAACTGAATGTTGAAGATAAACTCCCCACTCTGTAGTATGGTGAACTACAGTGGACAGAGTGTGACAATAATTTTGTTGTTTGTGGATTGCTGTCATAGTGCAGTTGATGGCACTGATAAGATGGTGGTTAAGGAAAGTTTAAAAATCCCCTTTGAATTTTTTGAACTCTTTGTCCTACAACAGGACATGTACAGATGCTGCAGACATCTTAAAGAAACCACATGTTTCAGTTTGATAACTGAAGCAAACCTAACTTTGATTGTTTACCCAAATGATATTGGTGATCAGTGCTCAATACATGATTTCAAGTCCTGTATTTCTGCACTCAGAAGGAGATAATCTAGACTCAAGCAGAGGGACAGGATGCCCTTGTGCCTGTTCAGGCCATTCCACATAGACTTTTACTAAAACCCCCAGCTAAAACATAGAGGGGGAAATGAGAAAAGATTTTCAAAAGGAACTAATGCAAATTGGTCTGAGAGAATTTCTGGGATAGAATACTCCCCCTCTTCCCCTGTACTTTTCACTCATTCCTACCTTTACCCCTTGGTTTCTCCTATTCAGTTTGCCAGAAATTCCTGCAGGCCTATCCCGAGGAGCAGAAGCGACTGTGGGAGGTGGAAGCACCGGGAGATTGGAGCCAGCGAATGAATATCTGGTTAAAAATTCAGATGGAGTTACCCCCTTCAGGAAGTGAGTTAAAACAAGCAGCTGTGAACTTGGCTATAGTAGTTACAGTTCTGTAAAGGTAAGACATGCAGTCAAGGGTTGAGTGGTGATCCTGGAAAGGTGGTGTCTCTGTTGGACAAACTACTGAGTGTGCAGTCCAGCTCCCTCATCCTTTCACAGTAAACAGGATAATTCTTAGAAATTATGAGGTAATGAAATGGAACCACAGAGCATCTGAGAGATACTGAACAAAGCACAGTCTTGGCATAAAGTGGCTCTAACTCCTCTTGCAGTGCACTCAGAGCAGGGTAGAAGTTAGCCCCAATAATTCCTGTTGCACAACACGGTGTCTGGGTTATAGACAGGGTTTGTTTCTCTGAAACTGTTGCAAAGAAGAAATCTGTGTGGCCAATGGGCAGTATGTTTAATTACCTTCAACTGCTGCCAATACCATTCTTGGATGGAAACACAAACATTTTCATTATGGCTTTTGGAAGATTCCAAGTACTCTCCTACAGGGTAAATCCTTCTTGCTGGGAGCATTTTCTGCCTACTTCACAAAAGACAGCAACAGAGTAGGGAAACTTTTTGACAGTTCCTATGTGGATCTCGTTGGTATAACCTGTTCAGCTGGCTGGAGGATCCAGCCAGGCCCGTCTGCTGCATGCACACAAGCTGTGGTAAGCACTAGATTCCAAAAGAAGGGCACACACTGTCTGTTTCTGGAAGTGCAGCAAGAAGTGCTCCAGAGCAAATTGCTCCCATGCCTTCCCACATCCATCCTGCTTCGTGTTGGCTCGGGGACCTTCTGCTGAGACATTGCGTTTCATCTTGTCTGCAGCACCCACAGGAGAGTTAAGTCAGACTTTAGCCCTAGGCTGGGTTCCTCTGAAGCCATTATATCTGTGTTCCTCATGCTTTAAATCACTAAAACCTGGGGTTGCTCTTTCCTTTAATCCATCTTGCTAAGTGAAGTTTATTAATGGCAATTGAAGAGAACTGTGATCAGATCAAAACCCAGCAGATCCTGGAGGCGAGTATACTTTTCTTTTTTCTTTCTTCTTTTTGCCATCTTCTACAAAAACAAACAGACAAAGAGAAACGACCCAAAACATGGGTGAATATCGTTCCACTGGAGTGGCTGTCAGTAAACAAGACATGTGAGGCTGGGGAACTGCACGTAAATGACATGGTGTCTGTGTGTGCTTATATTTATTTATAAGGATTGTGAATTGCAATGTTATCTTTACAGTGGAAGGGAGCAGAAGCAAGTGAATTTGGCACTAAAATATATAATAAAAATCTGCTTTTTAATCTGTGTGCTCCACTCTGGTGCACAGCTCACTGGGCATCACTCTTTACACTAATTGTGCTGAACAGGCTTTATTTCATCCATCTTCACTGGAAAATCAACCCACTATAAAACTAGGATTTAAAAGCCTGTGTTACATTTGTTATATCTGGTTTACATATGCAGTCTGCTTCTCATGCTTGTATTATCCCAGTACTGTGCATATTTTGCACCCAGGGAAATACCAAGGGAGGGTAGAGAGCAGATAACACCTGCTGAAACTAGGGGAGAGTTTCCCTGGTTTTGCTTTGTCCTAAAGGCAGCCTTATTCTGTCTGATAGCCAGGGAGGAGATAGCAAGAGAGTTTTCCAAGGCTTTGTGCTGTCTGTTCATGGTAGATAAAGCAGAAACATCTTCTGAGTGCAGGAATCCTTTATCATCTGACCCAGAGTGTGCTTACCATGCCCATGAAGAGATGCTTTTGTTTCCAGAGTTGTGGTGTAGGGACACAGAGGGGGGAATGATGTGAATGGAATCCCCTGGAGTTACATGTTTATATGTTCCAGAAGTGCACAGTCATCCAGGTCAGGTGCAGGTGTGCAAAGGACACCAGGACCTGTTGCAGTAGGATAAAGGATAATGATTTTAAACTAAAAGAGGGTAGATTGAGGCTAAATATATGGAAGAAATTTTTTACAATGAGGGTGCTGAGGTACAGGCACAGGTTGCCCAGAGAAGCTGTGGCTGCCCCATCCCTGGGAGTGTTCAAGGCCAGGTTGGATGGGGCTTGGAGCAACCTGGACTTGTTGAAGGTGTCCCTGCTCATTGCTTGGGGTTGGAATAGATAACCTTTCAGGCCTCTTCCAATCCAAATATTCTATGATTCCATGATTCTATCTTTAGGGGCTCACTTGGGAACACGGGCTTCATTCCTACTTGCTCTGTTATGCAGAAAGCAAAACACAATGTAATTTAATATTGTCAACTCCAATCTGGATCTATGGCAACAACTGTGAAAATAGACAAGTCTTATTCTGCTCTGATTTCTTAGATTCCTGTTGACATTTGCAATGCTGTGTTTTGGAACAAAATTACTGAGAAGAAAAATTGAATATTTTGCTCGTATTATATTTTTTTTTCTGCACCAGTACTCAGGATTGAATACTATTAACGTTCCTGTAAGAATTTTACAGTCATAGATATTCCAAAACAGGTTTCTGTAACCCTGAGGTCAGAATTTTAAATTTTGCAAGGTTCTGTGGCTGCATCTAGTGGCAGTTCATATCAACTGCAGCACTCTGTTCACTGCAGCTGATACTTCTGTTTGGATGTGCTCTGATACATAGGTACATATACACACACACACTTCTGTCAGCACACATATGTCTATAAAAATAAAGCTTTTTAGCATGTTGTCACACATAGCTGCAATTATTAATTCTGAATTAGTTCTTACTGTTTGAAAAATGTAGAGATTTAATTACAGCAAATAGTAACAGCAACACGGTGACATTTGTCTTCTGGGGCTGATTGGAGCAACAGAAATCATTTCACAGGGTTTGGTTGTGGTTGCTAAGTCTACCAGGCAGTGAACTGAGCTGCTCTGAAGTACTTTAGTAATATAAATAAAGCATGTAAGTGTGAAACTTGTGCAAAAATAAGCAGACTGAGAAGAATTAAAATAATTTTCAAGTGATTGCTTATAATCCTTTATCTGAATTGGTCAAAGTGCCTGAATTTGCTGAAAGGGAGGGAGGGATGGATATGGGTCTTCCATGTGTAAGAGATAAATGGATTATCTATTTAGCAGAACTTTGAAGAGCCAGAGACAGTTTGTTTCTAGTATAGTTGTTCACCTTAGTCTTTTGTGGTAGTGACATGTTGCACTCTGTTTTGATTAATTCACAGAAACAAGGCAGGAGGGGTTGAAGGTGGCATTCATGTGGCTTTTTCTGGTGTGTTTTTTAAATGGAAACAGCCATGGAAGTCTGCTAACTTTTTTTTTTCCTTTTAAATCTCTTTCTGTGGCAAAATATTCACCCCATTTCTCCAGAGGCTGCAGTGGGCTCTCATATGGAGAATACTCCAGCCAGTAAACCCAGGCAGTCAGATGTGGACCTGATAAATAAGGTACAGTGACTAATTTGCTGTTTTATGATTTTGTTTGTCATTGGTGGCCTTTTCCCTTTTTAGTGAAATAGTGAGGTTTAAATATGAGAGACTGTCACAGTTACCTGTGGGTGTTTTTTACTAGTACTACCTACATAAGTCTATGTGGGTAATCACAGCTACATAATATATATATATATACACATGCATATAATTGATACCTGTAGCTAATTTATATAGCTGTAATAGTTTGAGAGGCTAAAGACTACAGTGGAGTTTTCACTAAATGTTTTAGTTTCATCCTTACTGAAATAAGGATCCCTAACCAAGCTGGAATTCAGAGAATTACCAGGTCTGTTTATGGAATGGCTTTCTGAACTTCCATGTGGTTCTTCCTGTGCAGGGGCTTCAGTGTGGCACCTTTAGAACATATAGGACAAACTCTTTATGGTCCTAATTATTTTATCCCACTGCTGAGCTGTAGATCTGACTGTGCTTAGCTTTTGCAGGACCAAGGCCTAAAACAGGGTGTGAGGTTTGAGTGAAGCCTCAGCCTAGGAAGGGGTACATGTATCTGAGAAAACAAATCACAGTAACCAAGCTTTTTCAAGTAATAAAGAAAAAGGAGAGCTGAGTGGAAGCAAAACAAAGAGCTGTAGGGGTTGTTTCCCCAGCACATTTTGGTTGCCACACAATTAAATCAGTTTGTTTTCCTCAGACATGTGTCTCCCAGGGGAGCTGTGACAGCTCTGGCCCCCGTGGTGCACGTTCCTGTGTGCTGTGCTGTGGTCATGGCTCCAGAGCCCACCCAACCAGATCAAGGCTCCCTGTGCTCCCAGTTTTCTTTATGCTGACACTTCTGGGAAGGCAGGCAGAGCAGCAGGAGTGAAGCTGTTCCATGCAAACCATGCAGCTGAGTTCCTTGCCTTGCATGTTCATGGTTCTTGGCCGACAGAGGCATCTTGTATTGGGATCAAGTCGCTGTTTATCTTGTTTGTGTATTATTTGGTGTTCCTTCTGTGTCGGCTCTAATTTCAGGGTGTTGAATGCTTTCCTGGTGCTGGGAGAGGGGCAGGAGATGCCACAGAGAAAAAAGATGACACAGCAGCAGCAGGGACTCTAAACCCACAAGGTCCTGAAGAAGAAGACTTGGAAAAAGGTGCAGGCAATACTGGGCAACACAAAGGACTCAGGAAAAGAGCAGGCCCTGGGGACTTGGTTGGAGACAAGGCCACCAAACAATTTAGAACTACACTATAGTTGCTGTTTCAGAAATCAGCAGAATTCAGTATGGTCTTAAAAATTGTAATTGTCTGTTCTTAATTTGTGACACTGCAGATATTTCTTCAGGTAAGATGTCATTTTTTTGCAACACACGTTCTCTGTTTTATGTTTTGTTTTAAATAAAGCTTTTGTTTACTAAATGTCCTTTTCTTTTTCTTCTCACCAAGTAATTAAGTAGTAGTTGAGCCTAGTTATTTCCCTGCTCTGAAAAGATTTTATTGGATTTCATGAGCTGTCCAAAAGGGAATAATTGGAGAGCTTGTAGGTACTGATGTAAGAAGATATTTCTATGGAAACCAGATCCTGCATTATGGAAGAGAGATACCACAACACACATTGGTATCAGAATGACAGTTGTAACCTTCCTTTCAGGGTGAACAATTGATCTTGGATTGCTTTCATTTAAGCTTTTCTAGCAGAAAAATCTGCCTTAAACCCTGTGGTGGACAGGGTGGCACACAAAGGCCATTCATGCAGGAAAAGTTTGGTGCAGAGAAGAAGAGTGAACAGATCTGCAGGCATTAAACTGCCTTTCAGTTCAGGCACTGTTACAATGCTGTGTGTAAGTTCAGGGTGTAGGACTTTGTGTAGATTCCATATTACATGTTTTATTTCTTGTAGGCTCTTTCCTAATGTTTTGCATTTAATGAACTTGGAAATATAACATATTTCACTGGATTGCTCACGTTGTGGCTTGGTAAAGAATTTTTGTTCTTTTACCACAAGCTGGTTCTGTTAGAATATTTTTTTTTTTTTAAATTTATTTTTTTAGGAAGGGGACTTTCTAAAGTTGTTTCTCTGAATGTTGTGTTAATGATTACAGGTGAAAATTATAAGGATCAGATCTTTAGTCCAGAGGCAGAGAAGGCTTTGCAAAGAGATACTTCAGTGCTGAACAGCAGTAGGGGCCTGATGAACCTGAAGAGATCCAGCACCCTGTAATTCTTAAGGTAGCTATTGCTTTCCAGATACTCATCCAGCATTTCCAGGGAGACAATTCTGTAGGCAGGGATTGTAGGTACTCTGTGGGGATGTGCATTTTCCCCCTATACACCAGAATTGCTCACACATAGCCCTGTGACCCTGTTTTGGTTTAAGGTCGCGATTTAACGTTACATTTATCCCTGTAACTCCTTCCCCCTTGAGCTGCTCTGTAAACCATATCCCTGAGACACATAGAAATCAGACCTTCCTAGGCATCTCTTAAAAAAAAAAAAAAAAAGAAAAAAAAAAGCTATAATTGGAACTTACAAGTTAGAGAGAAGAGAATTAAAACACTGGATCGTGTGCCAGCCTTAATCACGTTGCTATGGTTCTCTTGTCTCAAAGAAAGTGCATTTAGGACTAACTTTGTAGTCAGTTGGTCTTCAGATTGTTGAAAAGTCACAAAGAGTGTGCTGTAAAGACTGCTAGAAACTCCATGTCCTCCTGTGCAGCAGCCTATATTCTTACTCAGTGTATGGTTAAATACAAACCTTTTGTTTTAAGAAAAAAAAAAAGAGAGAGTTGTGAAGACTTGCAATACCAGTTGCACCTAAGTATGATAGAAAATCATTATATCTCTACTCCTGAAAGCTGATTCTGGGGTTGCAGGAGCCTGGCCTCATGTCTAGTTTGCACATTATATTGTAATGTCAGGGTAAGGTAAACTGGAGTTGTTCCAGCAAGTGAGGAACCTTAAGAAATTAAATCTGAATTAAGTCTTTCTACAAAATTTTACCTAAGAAGGCCCCAGGAAATGCTCTATGAATTTGTATTAGAATAAAGGAGATGGAAAAGGTAGTGTGTGGAATGGGCAGACAACTAATGAGATTCAATTCATTCTGTATCTGGAGATACTTTGATTTAGAGGAGAAAAACATAAAATTTTCAAAATCCTCCAACTGAGTTTGTTTCACCTGTTAACCAGTGATCCACAGCCTGCATTAACAACCACTTTACTGGGTGTTCTCAGAGAAAAGTTGCTGCTTTCCTCTGTGTGTGAATTGTCTTTCTTGAGTTTGTTTAGCTTTACGTTTTTCTGTGTATCTCCCTTTAATCAAAAATTCACATGGTGGCAGCCAAAGGTGTGTTTGCTGAGGTGGTGCTGGCAGTACTTAGTACTCTCTAATCAGAGGGATCACATCAAACTTGTGACAATTAGAGACAGCAATTCTGAGGTCCTGCTTAGCTGTACTAAACTCCTCGGCTGCAGATTTCAGGATGGCACAGGCTTGTTCCATGTTAGGTCAGAAATGCTGACTTACAGAACAATTAACCTGAATTGTTATATTAGTGCTTTAAGGAATCTGATTAGTTCAGAAGCTTGGACTTGCAACTCTTCGTAGCAGTATGAAGCTCTTCTTAGTGAGATCACAGGAATCTTAAGAGGGTCTGAAGCAGAAACAGATCTAATATTTTTGCTGTCTTAACAGAACATAGAAAAAATCCCACCCAACAGCACAAACATCTTTTTTCTCTCAGTGGAAGTTCTTTTATTAGTAAAAAATCTGCATTTGCTCAAGGACAGGATGGTTTCAGAGTGCTGGAAAAGTTGGCAAAGGCTTGAAAGAGCATTCCAGTTCTTGGAGTTAAGTTTTCAAAGCCTTGGATTTAATCTCTTTCTGAATCTCCACTCTGGATGTGGCGTCACACCGATGTTTCTGCTTAGGAGACCAGGAGGTGAGAGTGTGTGTGTGTGTGAGAGAGAGAGAGGTGGCAGATCTGCTCAGAGGGAATTTGTACCTGTAGTTCTTACAGGCACAGACACTTAAGTTGGGTCTGCAAGGAAGATGTTAGACATCCAGATCAGTGTTAGCAGTGATCCAGTGGGTGTGTGCCAAGGGAATAAAGCATTGGAATTGCTCCCAAGACAAGTAAACATATGGATTTTAAGGCTAGAAATTTCATTACGTTAATCTCTCCTGATGCTTCCCATAATGGAAGCCAGACAATTTCATGCATGGTCGCTGCATCAAAAAATCATTGGTTTTGGTTGAAACAACCCATTTTTAAAGAAGGATTGTTTTGATTTGGCAGTTTTGATTTTCAGATGTTGGACAGCGGGAAATCTGCCACGTTGGTTGGCAAGTTGTTCTAAAGTTTTGTCTTTACAAGTGCATCCAGTTACTTTAGTCTGAATTAATTTTGGTTTAGTCTCCTGTGATGGATTTTGCTGTTCTGTTTAATGCTGGGCTGTGGCTCTGGTGCTGTCAGGATACTTTCAGTGTGGGGATGGAGACTTTGTGGTCTCTCACGATATCAGCGCACAGCTCTGGTTTTTGGATCTGCCTCTCTGAGGCAGATTTTCCTGACCTTGCTTCATTCTCCCTGTCCTTTCAGATAGATTTTCAATTTTTCAGATTGAAAAATTGAAGCCTAAATATCATTAGACATCCCTCCCCCCCCAGTTCTGGTTCCAGTCACGCTGAGTGTTCAAGGACTGCCATGACCTGTGGTTGTAAATCATCACGGGGTCCTTTTGTGCTCGTGGGTGTCCTGATGGTGACCATGCACTGTAAAACTTAAACTTAATTGAGAGATGTCTGTTTTAAAGTGTTGTCTGTGATGGCTGCACTGCAAATGCAGCTGCTCCTGTGTCACCTGTACCAGCACCACGAGATGGCACCATTACACAGCGTAACTGTGCCATCATCTCCTGGGGGCTTGAGACCCTGCCCAGGATTTACATGCATCACTCGCTGGCTTGACTTCTTCAGATGGAGGATGAGGGTGTGGTAAAGCTTGTCTTGTGTTTGTCATTCAGGCTCATTTGTCTGTGGAGATTTTATTTTTTTAAAATATTTGTGAAGCCAAGGAGAAGTCAGAGTGGGACAAAATGCAAATTGCATCCAGACTGTGCCCCTCTGTTCTCTTGTCTCATCGTGGGGAGGTGGGGGGACACACACACTTTCCGTGTAGTATCTCATTGTTTCCCAGNTCATGTTTTACATGTAGTATCTGTGTAGTATCTCATTGTTTCCCAGCAGATGATTCTGTCTCTGTTGTTCAGCAGATAAATTGAGAATCTAATTTTTCACTTCTGTCCCTTCTCTAACACACAGAAAACTACTGAGCACTTTCTTTCATGTAACAGCAGCTGCCATGTAATATTCAGTTAATATTCCCAGCATCAGAAAAGAAAGGATGGTCTGTAGGAGCCCTAAAGGTTACATTTTCTTCCTTTGCTACTGTGTTTTACATGTTACCATTTCAAAGGAGAGAAGGGCAATTACGTAAGCAGGTGATTTAATCTAAATTTTATTTTTAAATTTTTGGAAATGTTTATTGTTTAGTTAAATTGATAAAACAAAACTTCAGTGCAAAGATAAAGTTGTAATTAAAGGCAGGTCTCCATCCTAATCAAAGTTTGCAATACAAACGTTTCAAAGCAAGTTGTTCTCTGTTCTTTCACTTGCTATTAGAAAGCCCAGTGCTAACTCTATTTTTGGGGTGTTTCCCAGTTCTCCAGGCCTGCAGTATCACTCCATGATTACTGTGGCATGATACATCTCCCTGCTAAGTATCAGGAGCTCTGTTCAACTCTGAGTTTATCACAACAGTAACTTGGGCCAATATCCTTCCCTCCCATCTCTATAATGACATTAATGTATTATGGGATCTGTTTGGACACTCCTTGAATTCTCTTGAAGGATCTGCTAGGAGTCACCTTATTGAAATTTCTGGTGCCTTCTTTCTGCTGTGGTTTTTGCATACAAAATTTAGAGGTTTGGGAATAGAAATGAAACACTAAATAACCACTTCTGACTTGTATTACTCAATTCTGAGAAGTGAGTGATCCAGAAGACTACCTAACAAGTAGGTGTCAAAGCACAAAAGAATCAGGGATATTTAAATCCACGTTTTAGTGTGCTTTCCTGTGGATAAAGAAGGGAGGGAACAGTCTGAATTCAGCTACCTGGATCCTTGTTAACATTTGCATATTAAGGATGTTGCAGAAAAAGAGGAAATTAATGTGTCCAAATGAAATTTTTGGTTTGTCAAATTTATTGCTTAACTGCATAAACAAAGAATGCATTCAGCTGTAGTTCATTGTCTGGTACTGATTTAGGCCTTCCTTTATGTATTTCTTGTTACAGATGAGAATGCAGTAAAGTATAAGTATGTGGGAGACAAAATTAGGAGTTTGTAATTAGCCTGCTTTGGAATTGCTTTCCTCTTGCAGTGCAAGTTGATGGTGAAGTCTCACTTTAATCTCCTCTGTTTGCCCTAGACTTTATCCTTGATTTATTGAATTTTTCTATCTTGAAGGTTGTTGGGGTTTTTCTTCAGTGGTGTGTTTTTTGAGAAATCTTTTTGGTTTTAATTTAAACTGAAGGCTCCATTTTTGGAAGATCAATGAATTCCATCTGGGAGAATTCTTTTCTCCCAGCCACCTGACACTTAGATGAAGTTGAACTTTTTTTTTTCCCTTCTCGGGGAGGAGATCAGAGGTTGCATTCACCATGATGAGTACATTTGGGATGTCGGTGTTCATTCACCAACACTGGATTTGTAAATTAATAGCTCAGCCTCTCTGGACTGTGGAATGTTAAAGGTCAGCGACCACGAGAGGAGAAACACTTCAGAGCTCTGTGTGCCCTCTGGCCAACACAGTGGCCTTGGCTTAATGGCATTAATTTCATGCTGTTTTTAAAAGATACAGATGTGCAGCATACCTTCAATCCTCCTACCTGGAACCACTAATCCCATCCTGGCTTTCTGCAGGGAGTGGGGAGGGAGAAGAGCAAAACCCTTCCTGAAAGGATTAGTTCCACTGACTAATTTTCTGAGTTTCTCCTTGCTTGGCATGTCCCCTCTCCTCCAAGCCTTTGATAAGTATCTTAACTAAGATGCATTTTGGTAAATGCTGTCTTCAAGCAGCATGATATAAAAGAGCCTTCTGATTCCTCCGCCCTCTCCAGATCTTGGGGCTGGTTCAATCTTTTTTAAAGCTATTTCACTTGTGCTGCATGCAGAGCCCATCTGCTGTAATACAGACTGAAATGCTGCTTTTATCCTTGTTTGCGTGGAAGGTTGGTGGGTAAATCAATTGGAGTGAAAGACACATTGTCCCTCTTTGCTCCATGTCACAAGCACAAATATCTTCCTTTTAAAGTGCCTCTTGGTAGAAGCCAAAGCCTTTGGCACAAGCCACCTCTGCTAGTTTGACCTCTTTTGTGCATCTGGGATGGAGGAGCAGCTCTGAGAAGCACAGAACAAAACCAGCAAAATAGCAAGAGAAAAGGTCAAGAAGGGGTCTTGCTCCCTGTAGACATCAGAAGTTTCTGCAAGATGATATTTAGCATGTCCTGCCTGAACAGTTAAGGCATCAAAGGCATGAGCACTTCGATAGGTAATATCCTCGTGAGTTGTCAAATAGATTGCAGAGCACGTTGCTCTGCCACGCTGGGGGTGGGAGGGAGGGACCTTCTCTCTTTCTACTCATTGAGGTAACTGAGACTGGGAGCTTCAGAGAGCCTTTGCTTCCACAGATGGATATTCCATGCTGTGCTCTGTCCTTGCCTGGCTTTTGACTTACAGGCCCACGCTCACAGAGTGGTGCTGTGGCCCTACAGGGGAAGGGGAAGGCAGGTTTCTACCAAAGACAGAGCTGACATCAGTTCCAAGTAACAGAAGTGCTTGATTTTTGCCTCTGTGTTTCTGCCTGGTTGCAGCCTTGCAGTGACTTACTCTCAGACCAGCCAGTCTCTTTGATGCAGCATCATTACAGTGACAGAGATGATTCCCTGTACCTTCCCATTCCAGCAACGGGATGTGAAGGGGAGGTAAGACATACTTGGGTAATTCACCTCTCAACATAGCAGGGTCAGAACAACCAGTATTGCCTGTCCTAGCCAAGGGTATTAGCAATCCAGGAGGCAGACAGTGTCCTGCTGTTCAGGACCTGGAAATGCAGGGAAATACAACCCTGGCAGCTTTGATGCTGGATTATTCTCTATTTGTGGCAGTGGCTTGGTGTAACTCTGATCAGAAAGAGTCGTCTCTACTAAATCCCGTGGTTGAACTGCTGCCCAGGACAATAAGCTCACATGGTGAAGGCATGGGCCGTGTTCTTCACTGTTGTTATGGATTTTTCACAGTCCCCTGGTTTCATCTGCAATTTTTGGTGCACAGGCGCAGTTCTGCCTCTCCCCTCCTGTGCAGGGGTAGCTCGGAGCCTCAGAGCACTCTGCTCTCCCTCACAAAACCCTGCCAGTGTCTGCCATCGATCCAGAGCGAGTTTCCCGGGATTCACTTGTCCTTACTTAAAAATAAACATGGACTGGCAGGTTTTAGATATAATGCCTCAGAAAAAGAAAAGAAACAAGTGAGCACAGAAGAGAACTCAGTTGATAGAGAAGCACATGATACAGTGCCAGTTTGGCTGCAGTTTTTTCTCATCCGTGGTGAAACTCACTGTGTTGCTGCTTTCTGATGCTGACCTTGCTCATTCAGCAATTGGGGCTCATCAGTCCTGACTTCTTGATCCCAGCCTCTGGGTAGTTTGAGCCCCACTGTGTCCTGACAGTGGATATTCCTGGGAGCCAGTATCCCACATAGTGCACTGAGGGAGCAGCTTGAACCCAGAGGTGCTCAGGCTGTAGTTAGTGAGCAACTAATAGTACCATTTGTTGAGAAATAGCAACTGAATCTGTGGCTTCTGGTGCTGAGGAGTGAACTCATTGGGAGGAAGAATTAGCCAGGATGTATTTTGGGCTTTATTGAATTCCTTTAGAGCTTTCCAAGTCATTTGCAAAGGCATGGATGAGAGCTTTAGCAAGATGGTAGGTTAAGGAAGAGAATGAGACTGTTGGCTTGGAGAAAGGGGGGGAGGAATTAAAGCTCCTTTGTGGAAGTAAGTCTCTTTCTTCATCAAACTCTGGTTTTGACCTTCCTAATTAATGTTGTTGTTTTTCTTCTTACTGCAGTGCAAGCTGTCCCAGCCTGACCTGTTGGTTCACAAGATGAAAGGGGTTAACTCATCAGAATGGAGATCCCCTCTACTGGCTTATCCAAATCTTTAGTAAAAGTGTGATATATCCATGAACACAAATAGAACAACACATCTAAGAGTTATGTATCTGGGAGTTTAAAGGAGGGGAGTGAAAAAAGGAAGAAAGTCTGTGTTGCTTTGAGGTTATTTTAAAAACTGAAACTGAATAGGTCAATACCCCTTAAGCTTTTTGGTCTTTAATTCTCTTAATGGTATGGCAGAAATCGTTAATTGTATTATTAAAAAAACTTTGAAGACTGTATTAATGTAATGTGACCTCGGATCAGTCAAGATCACATTTTCATTATGATTAAAAGATTCCTTGTCCTGAAACATTGATCTCATCTCCAGCTGGCTGTGTCAGCCAGAGAGGGGCTGGCTGCATGGCAGGGCAGTAGATGGCAATATTGCCTTTCATTCTGCAGCTGCTCTGGGAGAAATGCTCACCTCGGGAAGGGGCCGTGAACTTTTCCCCTCAGCTTCCAAGAGGAGGTTTGCACTGACAGGCTGTGTTAAATATTCCAGAAGCCAGATAATTCGGATTTCCATTTTGAATCTGAATTTCTTCAGTTACTGGTGTCAAGTTCCTGAGTTACAAACTGCAGCAGCCAAGCAGGCCTGATCCTGCATGTCAGCTCTGAGAATGGGCATTTATTTACATGTTGGGGACCAGCAGCATTGTCTTGTAGCAGGGATTCACTGAGGCAGTATATGACCCCTGGCAGTGACATCTCCAGCTTGGCTACTGTGATCTGTTCAGGTTTTCATTGAGTTTTGCTCCTTTCTGGTTCATTTTCCTCCTTTTCAGTGAGTTTTTCACCTTGGCATCAAGAGAGTGAAAACTGTATCAACTCCTTTAGTTCATACCATGACTGGGGAGGATCAGAAAGGTAACATGGCCAACATGCTGTCTTCCTTTGCACTGTAATATTTGGCCAGACCTCACAGAAGATGGGAAGAGACGCTTAGCAAAGAGGCAGGACAGAGGAAGGTGTGTGTTACAGGGTCTCACACACACTGGCTGTGCTGTGCCCTCATGTGCTGTGCTGCTGAGTAGGTGGACAAGGATTTCAGAAGGCAAGTGACATCTGGGGTCAGGGATTTATGGAAATGAAATCTGCTGTCGCAGCTCGAGGATATGGTATGTGTAAAGTGCTACTCCTTGCCTGTCCTGTGGGCATATGCCAAGTGTCTCCACAGTTGTGTGAGGTACCAAGGTAATTGCCTGAAAAGCCCTTGCCATGCAGGGTGTTGCAGGATGGTAGCACACTCTCCGAGTGATGGGAAGCAGAGGGGTGTGCTGGCTGGTGTTAAAGCTTCAGTGCTGCTGACTTTTCTATAAATAACTGCTGTCTGCTGTAATTGCTTGTATCACAGTCCATGGTGATCTTTTATATTATTGCTGTCTGCTGGAAAACTCCTGGAGGCGTAAAATAGATACCGGGAAGTTCCTGCACCCAGCCCCGTGTTCCCCCATGCAGCACAACAGGCTAGAGCAGAAATAGTGTTTATCAGGAGCTGATGGAGAATTTTCTGCAGCAGGAAGGATGGAAAAAAGAAGAAGAGATTGCACCTCTAAAATGATAGCAGCAGGCCATCTCTCCTGCAGGATATTGCTGGGTGTGTTGGAAAGAGAAAATCTTCGTAGGGTTTCTAGTGTGGAAGTGAATGGGTATTATTATTTGTCTCTGACTTACTTATGGGTATTTTTCAGCTCTCCATAAAATAACAGTGTCTTGCAAGAGATTGAAAACTAGAGAAAAATGTCAGTAGTTGACTTGTGTAAGGTGTGTGTGTTTAAAATGTGTAGTGTTTTCTTATCCTGAAGGATTCAGAACCCTTCACAGACCAGGAATGCTGAATCCTCTGTGACAACCCCCTTAAATACAGCCATCTGTATTTGATATGAAGCAAAACACTAAGGTGAAGCTGCCCAGCACCTGAAATTGATGTTTTTATTGAGAGAGGGCAGAAAAGCACTGGACTTAGATGTTCAGGAAAGGATTTGAGTGGAAAGGGTTGAATTGCCAAGCTTCGCTCAGCAGCGAGCATTTGAAACAATGAGTGGCTCTAAGGCCAGCAGGTGAGTGTGGGTTGTGTCCCCCACACTGGTTTCATTTCTACCTCTGTCTTAAGCTGCATTTGCCCCTCAACAACACAGTGTGGTACCCTGCATGCATCACAGAATCCATGCTTCACTGGCCTCATAAAAACTTTGCTCGTGTTGACAAAGGATTTAGTAAAACTGAAATCAGCATTACACAGAAGCTGGCACAGAGAACAGCACTGTGGAGGGACTTGTCAACAGCTTCTCAATTGACTTTTGCTGACTGATATTTCAAGATTAGATGCTGTTGTAGGGTATGTAATGTAAGAAATTGCTGGGAGGTCTTAGCTTCTGTCCTGGTTATTTGCTGTTGGTGGGAACTCCTTGGTTGCAGCAGTTTGGTTCTTTGTGATGTGGAAGAAACATTGAAAGTCCACATCGCATTGAGTCAGAAATGTATTTTCCTTCAAGATATGCCAAGAAAGTGTCAGTGTGACAGAAGCAGGGTGAGAAGTCTACAGGGAAGAGAACAGCAGGATACTTTCTGTGGCCTCAGACAGCCCCACCAAGTGCTTCCTGGGGCCTGGCTTGGAATTGAGCTGTGGTGGTTGGTGTAAGAAGGCAGATACTGAACCAAAGCCATTGCTCACTGATGGAAAGGTCTCAGCTATTCTGGCCTGAATCTACTCCTCCAGGAAAGAATGTCCATGCTGGGAATGGGCAGGATGCCCAGTTGGAGTAGGACATTATCTGCTCTGGAGACTGAAGTCTCCAAAGCAATGAGGAATCTGGCCCTTGTGCAGCACAGCACTCCAGTGACACCAGACTAGGCTGGGACTTACTGCTGCTGATCTTCAGCCTTGGTGTCAGCCTGGCTGTGTGACAGCGACAGTTTTTGTGAGTGAAGATACGTACCCAGGGTCTGATTCAGACCACCTGATCATGTTAAACTTCCATTGGTTTCCCTTCTTCCAGCCAGGATCCCCTGACTCCATAGTGAGTGCTCCCAATTGTTCACTGTGCTCATGAAGTGACACGCCTGCATTTATCTCAGGTGCCATCATAACCAACCTGCATGTGGCCTGTGTGTATGGGCTGGTCTTAAAATACTGCAACAAGAATTTAATGCCTAAAAAACCAACCAACCAAACTAGAAAAATTACAGATGCAATTGATAGAATATTATGGAGAAATGGAGGAAAATCTTTAGTAATACCTGAAAATCCAGAGAATTTCAGATGTTTGCCTTCATTTGAATACTGTGTAGGCAGAGTCCTCAAACTAAAAGTGAACAATGTTTAGTGAAGACAGTTCTCATTCAGACAACAGCAGAGATAGTGAGAAGAAGGATAGCTCTGAGAGTGTAAAATCCCAGCTAAAAATGATGCTGCAGCCAAGGAAATGAGCACATCTGGCGCAGCTCCTGAGTCCCAGCAGTGATCTGGAGTGACCCATTTGTACTGGGAGAAGATACAACAAAACAGAGAGTTGTGCCTGGAGAAGACTGTAGTCTTCAAACAGCAGTACAGAAGCTTTACCACCTGCCTTTGAGGACTCTGCACCAGCAAAGAGCCCCTCCAATCTTCTGGAGGCAAACTGGTGCTTTCCACGCTCCTCTGTGCTGCTCTGGCACCTTGCAGGAAGATAAAGGTAAGCTGGTGAGACACCTTGTGCCTCTTTCTCTTATTCAAGCACTTCTTTCTCCTTCAGATTACTAGTTCTCACTATGAGGAGCTAAATTTGGGCAAGAAGGGGAGGTTCAACCCCTGGATTGCTGGTGTGGAGTTAGATTTTTGTTTCACCAACAGTTATTTTTTCTTTTGCTCTGGCCCTCAAGTTCTGAGAGGAAAAAATGAGCAAACCCCTCTGACACCAGTTTTCACCCTGACAGTAATTTGAGTAGAAACGGCTGTGCTGGCAAATAAATAAATAAATATTATATGAAAAGCTTTGGATGGAGCTGCCATGTTCGTTCTTGTTTCTAAAGCCCCCACAGGCCATGTCACATATGTGGGTCATGGGGTCTATCGATTATGTGTCAGACCCTTAGGTGTCAGTAATCAATAACACTAACCTGCAGAAAATGCAGCAGAGGTTTGCTAAACCAACTCTTCACATTGTTCTTTTTCTTGTCTTTTAAGTTTTCTGTGCCTCACTAACAATAACAGAATTCACACCAGCAAGGGCAGGGCAGACAAAAAACCTCATTTGGCTGCCAACTCATTTACTGTCCGTTTCCATCTGATTCTGCCTGGCTCTTGGTGAGAAGGCAGGATGAGGAGGGGCAAGACAGGAAAGGGTATTTCCAATTGAATGGCTTCTGAGAAGTAGAAATGAAAGTGATTGAGTCAGGAGGACCTAAACATTTTGACCCCGACAGCTTATTAATATTTAACAAGGTGCCAGATTTGTCTTTGACACTGGAAATTGTTGCGACTGTCTGTCTCCAGCAGACTGAGTCTGCTTTCTCAGTCCACCATATCTAATGTACCTGCTTCCAGTCATGAATAGTCCTTATTCACAAATGCTTCCCTTTATTTGCTATTTCTGAGAAGAAAGAAGGTAGTTTGGCAGATTAAGCTGTGAATTGTTTTCATTCAAACTTCATATCTCTGTATGTTCTCAATGGGTCACTGAGCAGACTGTGGTTTTCTTGTGTTGATTGTGGTTTTTAGAATCATTCCTCAAATAACTTTTAACAAAACATTTATTTGCCTTTTTAGTTTGCAGATTGCTTGTGAGCTGTTCACTGTGACAGTTACATCTTTTAAATGTAAGCAGCTCTGATGAGATAAATATAACAATTTTGAATTCATATTCTCACTTTTATTTGTATTAATGCAATACTTCAGGGTGGTTTATGAAATTGGGATCCTGTTGGGGGTGGGAGAAAAGTCTGCCATAAAGATAATGCAGCATTGAACAAGCAATACTCAATAGAGGAGATGAAGAGTAGAAGAAAATAATATGTTTATGTATTATTTAGGTGGTCTGCATCCCCACTCTTTTGGTGCCTGTCTCTGTCTCCCTGCATTATCTCCATGGATTAGCTTCCTAATGGGATGCACAGACCTAAATGACTTTGCCAAGGTCACACAGAAAATTTGTGGCAGAGCTGGATATTGAATTGCTTTGCCAAATCTCAGTCCAGTGTCCTGAATAATAATTAAAAAAATAATTAAAAAAAGGACTTCTAAACATCCATAAGCATTTATCGTTTTCCACTCCCAGTTAAATTAAAAAATTTCCTTTGCTAAAAGGTTAGAGTCAAATGGATAGAGAGGATCCCTAGATAAGAGAGTTGTTGGGTTTAGCTTTAGGAATTTCCAGTCCATGAGTTCTCTATGTCATTTTTGTGAATCCCCCACAACATGGATGTAAACTTTGTGATCTCTAAGTATTTAGGATTTTCTCTTGCAGATACCTGTCTGTCTACTTTAGTAATGTTTTCATTGAAACCTCAGGATTGATGTCAAGGAACTTCTGCCTTTTTGGCTTGTTTCAAGAGTAGTCCAGAATATCTTTTAAAATTTTATTTTATTTTTTACTGTTCCAGCTGCTCTGTAAAGTCTGATTCTGGTAATTCATCTGCTCCCCTTAATAGAACTAGGCAAACGTGATTTGAGTTTACAGTCTGTATTTATGCCTTGCCACTGGGGAATCAGTTTCCATTTTTGCATTTAGAAAGTTTTAAAATGAAACCTGAAAATATTTCCCCTCTCTTTACAATGTTTAAATTGCAAAGCACCCTGTTGCTGCCTTGAGCTTTCTGCATTGGGTAAAATCAGTCATTTCCATGATAATCCACTTACAACTGTGCTCAATTACCCACTTGGGCTGTGAGTTGCCAAGTATTTGCCTACTTGCAGAGGATAAAACCTATTTGGAAAAAAAAATGGGAAAAAAGTGAATGCCAGGAGGGGTAAACCTGGAGGGAAAGGCTACCAGGGGAGGAGGAATGCTTAGGGTTGAGAACAGAGGCACTGGTGGAGAGAGAAAAAACATGGGGAATGCTGGAAAGGCAGAGAATCATGAAAGGAAAAAAAAAAAAAAAAGATCAAGAAGAGAGAAGTTGGTGGATGAGATCTGGTCTAGCAGATGGAGGAAGAGATTTATTCCCAGCTTTGCATCTGAACTTCCGGATGCCCATGGACCATTTGTATCACCTCCTTGTCCTCAGCTTCACCTTCTGCAGAACAGGTCCTGTGGTACTTACCCTCCTCTGAGATGTGTGGATGGGAAAGGCTAGACAAGAGCTGCAGTAACAATGGGTGTCCTGATTTATTGGTTTTCCTTTGCTAAGCCAGCATTTAGCCAATGGCACTGTGCCCTTTTGTGTGTAGGAGATCTAGAAACCTAAAGAAAGAAAAACACACTGCTCCTTAGCTCTGTTTCGGGAAAGGAGGGAGGCTTTTAATTATTTAAGCATCTCCTTTTCAAGTTGCTTCTGGTTTTTGAATCCTTATCATTATAGTTGTTAAGGTTATAGGCTCTACATAAATCATTTAAATAATAAATAAGTCATATCATTAAGTAATACAGTGGTATTTTTTTATGGCTGTAGGGAGAGGGTAAGACTATTGTGGATGAGATTGTGTTTAAAGTGAAAAGAAGCCTTTGTGGGGCTCATAATTTGAAACACTTCCTTCTGGACTTATGGCATTAGCTTTTGGAAACTGTCCTGGGACATGGATTTGGATGCTCCATCCCTGGAAGTGTTTCAGGCCAGGTTGGATGGGGCCCTGAGCAGCCTGATGTAGTGAGTGGAACGAGGGTTTGGAACTGGATGATCTCTAAGGTCCCTTCAGATCAATTCTATGATTTCCTCTGAATGAATTAGCACCAAGTTGTCTGTCTCTGATCCTGCTGTCCACTGAGCACATCAGGTGTCCCGTGGTTTGCTCCTACAAGGCCCTGTCTCCCAGACCTTGTCCCATGTGTCCCTGATGTTTCTCTCCAGAAGGACCAAAGGTCTGGTGTCAGGAGCCCTCAGCATCATGGGATTTGGGATGGCAGTGCTACCTGTTGTCAGGCCTCACACATGGAGCACTGACTCCAAGTCACACCTCTGCTTATGAGGATGAAGCCCTGATATTTACTGGGCTGTTGTGAAAGTCTTGTCTCACAGCCTCATCACTGAAATCCTCTCTCCACCAGTAAAACCAGAGATAGTGATTTCAAGCTGGAACATATACATTTATAATACGTGTTTGTAAATAAAGGTAGGAAGGTATCACTTGAAAAAAACCTTATTTCTGCAGGGAAAAATCAAATTAATTTTTAATATATTGTAGTTAGTGTTCTACTTTATTTTTGCTTTGAGTTTTTGTTTGTCTGTTTATTTCTCCTTGGCTGAATTTTCCGCACAATTTGAGCATTTGAAAGAAAAAAAATAATTGTCCCAGCTAGTCTTGCTTGTGGATCATCATTGCCAAGTGGCTGGGAACACATCAGTTCTGTAATTTCATAAAAATAAGCAAGACAGTTACAGAAGAATTATCAGTGGGTGATGAGAAGTATAATTTTAATAATAATTATATTTCTGTGCAGGGTGATAAGACTTACCTTCTACAGAACTAGAGGAGTATAGTTTTCCTCTGGCAAGTCCTGTCTTAAGGGTGTGTAAACATGATTTCCTGATCACTGCTTTCGAATTACCTGGGTGGACCTGGCTCTGGTGAGGTGGAAAAACTCTGAGTTTCTTTTCCCCTGGGGCAGAAGCCACCCAACTGCCAGTGAGAAACACCACCAAGTCCTCATGACCAAGAGGCAGAAACCTGCTGCTGTCCTTGGCCTTGGTGCACATCCCCAGCTGGGACCTCAGCTCTCTGCACTAAATGCATTTAACCAGCGCTTTTCTGCTCCCTCACCCAACCCCACCAATCACTGCTGAAGTTTCCTTATGCTTATTCTAAATTGGCTTTAATTTTCTTTTAAATAATTCTTAAGTGTGACTTTTTCAGTACGAGACTGGGAACTATGACTAATTATAAAATCATTACATGATTAAACTCAATTAACTTCAAATAACCCTTGAAATTTGCTTAATGTCAGCCCTTGGCCCTGCTTAAACCAATAAATATTGCTCACCTTTTGTAAAGGGGATGAGAAGAGGTGGTTGCAGAGCGTGATTCTTCAGAGTCAGCTGAGCCAGGGAATGCCTTAGAGAACTGGGTTAAACTGGTCCCACAGAATTAATGTGCCACCCTGAGAAGGGGAGCAGAGTCTCCTGCCCCTGACTGGGATATTTTTTCCCCCCAATATTTTTTCTCTCAAGTACTAAAGCTTTGAAAATTCTATTCAGCCTTCCATTCAATGGTCCCAGTCTGCTTTGCAAATGTTAATAAGGGTTAAACCTCGCAAAACCACCAAGGCATGGGAAAGTACTGTCATCCTCATTTAGACAGGGGAGATGGATCAGTGGCAGGAGCAAAATCCTGAGTTCTGATGTCCTATTTTATATTTTAGCCAAAGCTGTTTCTTGCATGATGCTGCAAGTTTCTTACAGCTGCACGAGAGGAAGGGACTGTTTTCCCAGTTAGCGGTCACATCTGGTCAGTGGGGTTTTTGGTGTGGGTTTGTTTGTTTGTTTGTTTGTTTTTCCCTTTATGAAGCCATCTCTGGATCCAGTCTGTTTTACTGCTAGATCCTGGCAAGAATGTTGGCAGAAGTGTGCAGAAGAATCCCAGCAGCTATATTTTCTGTGTTCAGTTCCTGGAGGACAGAAGGGGATGTCATTATTGCTGCTGTTCCTGGCAGCCTGCTCTGACTGGGAAACTGGAGCGGACACTTGCATTGTTCTCACTGAAGGTAGTCAGCAGATGATGGATAGAATTTTTCCAAGAGGTAATTAGATGGGCATGGTAACTAGACAGTCATAAAGATGCCTGATCATTGACTCACAAACATCCCTTGTATGGTGTGCTGGCCGTGAAATGTTCTCCAAATTTTATTGACTTCCAGCCCTTCCTGATGCAAAATTTTATTGACTTCCAGCCCTTCCTGATGCAAAATCTCAGTGTTCTTGCTGGATCCTGCCTGAAAATTGATTTAGAGGATCTTGGGGGAAAGATTTCACTTCTCCCACCCCTTTCTTTTTTCCTCCCTTCTTATTTCTTTGTCCTGGAGTCTGCAGTTGCTGTTGAAATAATAGTATTTGGGAACGGGCTGTTGAGGAAGTGGAAGAACAATTGATTAATGCACCTATGTGCAATAAGGCAGGGTAGTTGGCATTCAGAATTTATACAGTAAAGCAGTATATTTGGCATTCAGAATTTTGAACATTTAATTTTTTTTGGCATTTATAATGAATGCAAGTGACACATTGGTGTGGACTAGTAACAGTGTCCTTTTGATTGCTGGAACTCTTGAAGGACATCACATACGGTCTAAACCCATTTATTAAACTACAGAAGTAGTGAGAGAGACAGGATGTAAACACTAAACATGAGTGTTTTTATCCCCACTTGCTGTTTCAGTCTGGTTTCATGACTGGGAGTGCCCTCAGACCATCATTGAGCAGCTTGTTCGACTGTGACTCCTGAATGATGAATGTCTCCACTTAAATTACAGATCAGTGCCCCGTAACAAAAATCAGCAGCATTATTGGCCTCTGCAGGGGCACCAGAGAGTGGCTGGGCAGTGGTGCAGGGCTTCACCTGCTACAGCACTGCTTGCTCCCTGACAGCAAATGGGCATTTGTCAGCAGTCTGTTCTCTAGGATGTGTGGTGGGGAAGTTTGGCTCAGCACTTGCCGTTCTGTCTTCTTCCTGTAGACAGTTTTCCTGTCTGTGGTACTGCCCAGTTAGGGTCAAGAGCTTAATACTTGGATTTTTGACCTTGAATGAACCTTACAAAAAATAAAGGCAGGGAAGTCACTTCTGCAGTGCTCTGTCCAATCCTTAAAGATGGATTTGAACGTCAGAGGATGTTCTTGAAAGCAGAGACATAGTTGTGTTCTTGATATCAGAAGAGTGTATAAATTCCCCTCATCTCTTGGGGGAAGAAACATCCCCCACAGGTCTAGTTCATGTTTGCTAGTTCTCCTTTTGCCGTGAAAAGTCCTAATAAAAATAACAGGAACAAGTTGGGGTCCAATATGGCTGGGAAGGGAAGGGACCATTCCCTGTCCCTACTTGCATTAAAACAGTTTGTAGACTGGAATGTCTGTCACCCTGTTTAGATAAAAGCAGACCAGGTTATCACAGCCTGTTCCTGGTTTAGCTGCTGGGGGCTAAGTGAGGTCCTGTTTGCCCCTCAAAGATGAGCCAGTGCAGCACAGGCAGCCATGGTGGGTGTGCAGTCCCAATTTGGGCTGTTCTGGAATGTGCTGCAGCCACTGCAGAGTTGAGGCTGTGATTTCCTCCAGCACCCTGCAGACCCCCCCGCATCAGCCAGGCAAGAGCCAGTTGCAGTGGTAATTCCTCCCTGCTGCCCCTGACAGATTGATTTTGACCCTCAACTTCCCCTTCCACCTGCTAATTACTCGGTCACATTCTCTCCCAAAGCGCTTTCTACCTGGCAGTGGCCTGGTTTTGTCATTCTCCGGTTCTGCTCTTGCCCTCTCCACCTCTTGGCTATTTGTTCTTAAAACCCTGCCCTCCTCACTACCTTCCTCCTCTTCCTGGCCATCCAAAGTTCATCATTAATATCCAAAAAATGGATACCCAAAATTCTTTTGGATTTTGCTGACTCACAGGAATCTGGTCTCTAATGCCTCCTGGTTGGTAGGGGGGAGGGGGTGAAAATCAGGGTTTTCCCTTTTAATCTGTGCTTTGTCGCTGCTGGCATGACCTTTAATCAGGTGTCTGACTGTTGTTTGCTTGCTGATGGTTTTTACAGAATGGTCCCTTGTAAATATATACAGAAAGGGCAAGAGAGTAACTGGAGATTGTAACCACACTTTTATTTCCTGGGAGCCTATTAAAGATGGTTTCAAGTTTATTCATCCGTCTCTTTGTCAAGCTGCCTCCTGTGTCTGTCCACTTGTGCATTTATTTAGGAGTATATTAGGTACTGTATCATCCTCCAGGATGGTAACAGTGTGTTCCAGGATAAAGCCAGAGATGCAAAGTGCACTGAACCCATTATAAAAAAATAAAAGGGCTTTCCTTGATGGCATTTAGCTCAATAAACACAGTTTGTCAGGGATGTCTTTATCTCCTTACATTTAAGCGATTAAATGTTGGTAAAAATAGCTTCAGAAATAAAAAATGAAGAGAGCTTCTGGCAAAGCCCTGTCCAGTTTAATTCATACATTAAATACTTGCTAGTAGGGTCAAAAGCTGAATGCTTAGATATTTTGCCCTTTGAATGAACCTAGCTAAAATAAAGACAAGGAAATCGGTTCTGCAGAAGCTGTCTCCAGAATACCAGGATCAATTTAAACATCAAAGGATGGAGAGATCATACGGACAGTCAGCCATATTATTCTGCACAATTAATACTCAGAGAGGTGTTTCCTGAATTCAGAATCTTGTGCGGGGAAGATAATGGGAAAATTTCAGATTTTTAATTATGTAAAAGACAGTCCTTGATCCTTCGCTCCCAAAAACCAGAGCAGTTTATTTTGCATTAATGAATGTAGAAAACATCCCCCAGCCTGAATCTCTGCCTTGATGCAATCTTTTTTACAGTCAAATTAGCATTTATATTTCTGAAGGTAATTTTTAGACAACACAATAAATAAATGATACGCCAGGAACCTCCCGGTGGATAAAGTGGTGCTCACAGGGTATTTCCAATGCAAATTGGCAGAAGATGACTTAATGGTTGGCTGTGCTGATTTTGGGCAGCAGGGAGGGGTGAGGGGAATTCTGGGTCCAGTGCTGGGTTTCACAGCCCTGCAGCTCCTCCTGCCTTGGCAGGAATGTCCCATCAGGAATTAGCTCCTGAGCATACAAAGATTTGTGTTTTGTATTTCCTCTCCTGGCCTTAGGTTTGTACAGGGTCTGTATCTCAGACCTCTGGGTTCAAAATGCACTATCAATAGGTGCTGTAGAGTTAAAGTCTGGAAAGGTTTCTCCCAACTGGGCCTTATTTATTTTGGGGTTGAGCTCTTTGGTCCTAAGAGGAAGGGAGAGAGCAACAGCCACTTGCTGTGTGGAATTGGAGCTAAAACTTCCCTGAAGTCTGCTGGAAGTCTGTGCAGCTCCTCAGAGGCTGCAAGTCACACTTGGGGATTTGTGTTTTGTATTTTGTGTATTTTGTGATAGAGGCTTTAATCTGGTTTAATAATTTCTATACATGCCTTACTTTAACAACATGTTGACTGTGTTTTCTGGATTGAAGGGATTGATTATTATAGTTCAGAATTATCATTTTAGTATTGGGATTTTTTGATGGTTACTAAACTAACCTGAACTTTCTTTAATCACTGTCTTTAAATAAGTGTCTTCATTTTTGTTACGTGCTTTCAAGAGCTCCTGTGCTGTTAAAGACCATACCATGACTTATTAAGTTGCCTCACTGAAGTATCAATCTTTCAAAAATCTTAGCCATGATTATTTTATCACTGTGTGTGTCCAAAATCTGTTTGCTTTTTAAGTAGAGGACAGAATTGCATCATGTGGATTTTACCATATCGTTGAGTTTGGATGGTAAATAATATTCAGAATGGATTGAAGTAAATAAAATAAGGCCCAAGATCCTGATCTTTGTCCATGGAAATAAAGGAAAATGTTATCATTTGCTTCTGTTGGGTCTATCAGAGAAATCCAGTGAGGTGATGAAGTATTTGCTTAGTTTGGCTCATGTGGCAGGCAATGGGGTGAGTTCAGCAGCAGAGCTGTACGTAATTAACATCACAGAGCTGTGGGTTCTGCATGTGAAAATCCAGGCTATTGTCAGTTGTGGTTTCCTTGCCAACCATATCTCAGCTCTCCCACTTCTGTAGTTGTCTCTATGATGCTTTGTGCAGTATTATTACCCCTCACCTAATACTGGAGCCGGATGGAGCTGCAAAATCTGGCTATTATTCTTTCCATTTGAAACACATTAATACAAAAATAAAAATAAAATCTAAGATGTTTCACTTCCCAAGTAATTCTATTCCGGAAACATTAAAATAAGCAGACTTGACATTGGGAATGTTTCAAAAATACGTATTTTTTTTGGCAAGTGCTCGTAGCTAATGAATTTGCATTCATAAATGTAAGCATTTACAGCAGGATCGTGATTAAAGCATTAAAATCGACTCGTCTGCCAGACTGTAGGTCATAGAGCTTGAATTTCATGTTTTGAAAATTTCATACTTGGAGCGAACTGCTTGCCAGAAAATTACAGGCCAAGACTTACTCCCAAGAATTACTTTCTGGTGAAGCTCAAATAATGAATATATGTTTATGTCTGTGGAACGGGAGGAAGATCATTTCACTACTGGTGTCTTTCACTGAATATTATTTGGGCAAATGGCCATAGAGAAAGCTTTCATGAATTTCGTCTTGTTTCTCTTTGGCTTCATCCCCAGAAGGTACTGATCTGGCTGGATCTGCAGCTGTGGGCAGGGTTCATTGGTTCTCAACAAATTTTTGCATGTTCTTGGCAGTGTTTTCTGATTTGGAATTGTCTGTTCAAAATGCCAGGAAGAGCTGCAAGGAGTCCCAGAGCAAATGTTCTTCTTGTCTGTGCTTAAGGTATAAGCAAGACCTTAGTCCTGCTCCTTCCTTGTTGAGACAATAGTTTGCCTTGCTTGTTTCCTTGTTGTTTTCATTTAATACATAGATTGGGAGGTAAATCTTGTGTCTTCTCTATCGAGGTCTCTTTGTACATGGAAAACCTCTCTGATCCAGCTTATGCCATTCAAAGAATCACAGAGTATGCCCCGTTGGAAGGGGCCCACAAGGATCATAGAGTCCAACTTCTGGCCCTGGAATCATTTAGGTTGAGAAAGGCCTCCAAGATCATCGAGTCCAACCTTTGACCCATCACCACCTTGTCAACAAAGTGCCACCTCCAGTCATTCCTTGAACACCTCCAGGGATGGTAACTCCACCACCTTCCTGGGCAGCCCCTTCCAATGCTTAACAACTCTTTCCATGAAGAAATCCCTCCTGAAATTCTCCTGCATGATCCCCTAGGACGCTTATGTGAAGGCATGCCTAGGGATGAGTGGAATATCATGGCCTTCCTCCCTCAGGAAAACGCGGTACCTCCTCACCAGTGTGGTGCAATTGCACCTTAAACCTCAAGGGAAGAGAGCAGGATCTGGCACCACTCTTGTCAAATCAGATCCTCTTTGTTCTGATTCCTTCCCGGTCCAGACTGGGTAAGACAGAGGGTTTGGGCAAGGCTTTTGAAGCTTAGTTCCTGGATTGCAGTTCAGCACTTAGTCCTGAGGAAGAGCAAAGGAGGGGATAGTGGGTTGTCCTGTGAGGACAGGGCCAAGGAGGGAGAGCTTGGAAGACCTTAGGCTGGTCCTGCTGCCAAGAGCAATATATTGTCATACTATGGCCTAATTTTCTTACCCACGGTGTGTTTAAAGAGGGATTGGCATCAGGAACAGGCCATTAAGCAATTGAAACTCTAATAGAAAAACATAACCTTATCACAGACTTTTTTAAAAAACCCTCAGAAAATAGCTCAAATATAAGGTTAATTGGAGCCAGAAATGTCAAACTAATGTAGCAATTTACCCTGGGAGACTGCCCTGGCCTTTGAGTATAGCAATAGTACAGACTACTGAGTAGAATAGTGAAGAAATATAATAGGATTTTATGTAGTCCCCTGTCATATTAAACGTTCTTTGCAATTAATTTCTTGTTGCAATGTTATTTTCACTGACCTATTTTTTTTTGACCTCCTACAATCTTGAAGCTACCGAAGTAGGGCATACGGGAATTCACATTTCCTAAAAAAAAGGAAAAAAAATAATTAAAAAAATCTTAACTTAAACCACTATCAGGATACACACTGCAGTGTGGACTAATATTAACTCAGAGTAGGATAAAAATGCCATTGGCTCATTCTAGAATAGCCTTTAGTCTGGCAGCTGTGCTGATCCATTCAGGAAAATGCTGCTTTTGAACAGCTCGTTCAGAAACAAGTGGGAGTTTTCTTGGACTGAGAGTTGGAGGATGTCTGCCCAGAGAATGAAACACGATTGGTGGTCCCTCTTTTCCTCCTTCTGCTTCCTGGCTCTGTTCCTTCTACCGTTAACTGGATGTCAGACTGAGATGGCTGGGTATTGTGATCTGGTCTGATTAATCCAAAGCTGCTGGACTCAAAATGATAAAGTCCCAAAGTTGTGGAATAAGCAGGGAAACCGGGTAGATTCCCACTGTTCTGACTGAATGAATTGCTTTCCACCTAGTTTGGATACATAATCCATTTTCATTTTTTTAATCAAACATCACTGAAGCGATTTGCTCTCTCTATTTTTACACAGCTTCCACAGTTTACTACAGAAATGTTGGTATATCTCTGGAGGTCTGACGTTTCCTGACAGCATCTCTTTGTCTGAAGGAGTGAGTGGGTAGGATAGTTAAATCCCAAAATAGAGGAGCATGAAACCTCCATCACAGAGACAAACAGATGTTTGCTAGAAACAATCAGGTGATTTGGGAGGGAGGGGGAGTGACATGGTCTCTGGCAGTCCCTTTCACTCCTGTTTTTTTATTGTCCTGAAAGATGGAAAGTTGTACCCCAGGAGAGTGTACCTGGTGTCCAGGCTTGCAGTCAAGGTGACCAGCTCAAAGGAGAGAGAACAATACAGGCAGGAAAACTTTCTGATCTTGAATAAAAACTCTTAACATAAGCCCAAGTGTTTTCCAAGCAAGTGTCCTTAGTATTTCTCCCTGTGGTAGTAAGGATTTTTTATTTTTAAAGTGGAGCTGGAACCAAATATCATTGAATCAAAGAAGCCAACATTAATCAAAGCACATCAAAGATGTTCCTCATCAGTTGCCTGGAGCAACAGAATCTACTGTGTATCATCTTTCTTATGCTAAGCTGGAGGAATTCAGAGAAGAGAATTCTGTCTGTTTGCTCTCAAATGAACACAGAAATAGTATTTTAAAGGTTTCTTTAATAGTTCAGTGATTTGGTCCCTTCAGCCATCATAATTTCCAAGTCCACACTTAGATTTCCCAGGAACATTTTTCATAAGAAAATCAATCAAGCGAGCCTTTAAAACTAAATAGTTGGTGAGTTGCTTCTCCAGACAAAGTCACAGGAAGTGCTTCCCTCTCTTACATTGCCTCTTCTGTTCCCTCTCTCTCTCCAGGTCATGGCAATGGTACCCCATGGACCTTTGTTGCCTCGCTGCAGATGCATTTTACTCCTATTTCACAGTACCTACAAGGAGCAAGCAACTCAACTGGATGAACACACATGGCTTCCTGTTCAAGTAAGAAATTTTGCCCTTAGTTCAATATTTTCTGCTGTTCCCTGATAATACGGAAATTAAGGCTGCTTGTATTTGCTCTCTATTTCCAGAAGATCCAGTTGTTACCTAAAAACTGTGGACACTGAGTCCAACCAAGGCGTGAAAAGGCCTGAATTTTAGATCTTGGCTGGACTGATTCTTACACTTGAGCACTCGATAAAACACTCACTAGCAAAACCTCTTGGTCCAGCCTCAGGACAGCACTGTAGACACCCAGCGCTTTCCTGTGGGTTGCACTGGCCGAAACGAAACCCAGCACCGTGTGCGTGTGTGACCAAGCTGCAGAACCACCGAGGTTGGAGCTGGGTTTTTATGGTTTTCTTTTTCTTTACTAACGAGTCCCAGGGCCTTTTGCAGAATGCACATTGTACCCATGGGCTGAGCCCCGTGCCCGGTTCGGGGCCGGGACGTGTTGGCATTTCAGCGCCAGCGACACTTTGCTCTGGTTGTTACAAGAGGAAGCGAAGAACAGAAGTTCCCCGTCTGAAACTGCGGGGGGAAATTTAGTGTGGGAGAATGTAATTATCCAAACTGGAACATGGCCAGGATCCTGGAGTTAATAACACCCTCTGCTCTTGCAAAATGTGTCATAGGATCTTTAATGACTGTTAGTGGTCAGCGGGCTTCGCATCACATCTCCAAGACTGATACTGAACAGATCAGGAGTGTGGGGATTTCAGTCTGTCGTGTAACACAAATATTTCTGCATGGCCTGTGGCTGCAGCCTTCAGGTTGAGGAGGGAATTGAGCTAAACAGCCAGGGAGGAGCCATTAGTCTTAATGAAAATGATCCTATTAAAGGCAGATGACATGCAATTGGTGAAGAACAGATGAGATGTTCACTGAAGTGTCAATAACGTTGTGTTTGAGTCCACGAAATCACCAAATCTTCAGTGACCATCAACATGGTGTAGTTTGGAGGAATGGAACAAAAAAAAGGTTTATAACATCCTGTGTGTAATAGGGTCAACTCCTGTGGAAATCTGTAGTATGAGTTTACTCTGATTTCTGTAGTGATCATCTTTTATGTGCAAATGAGTTGGGAAGTGGGTGTAAGTGGTGAGATTACATTGTGCTAATTAGCCTGGCATTGATGAACTGTACAAAGCCTGGGAACTTCCACAGCAGGAAAGAGAGCACATCACAGAGAATCCCTTTCGTCACAACTGACTTGTGCCATGGGACTTCAATTAAAAACCAGACCAGGCCACTTTTAATCGCTTTAATGAGAAATTAGTCTTTTAAAAAAGATCATCTTTTTTAAGCTCTCTGTCTACTTCTAGCAGTGCAGCCCATCATGATGGGAGATGAGGTGCTAATTATCTGTCTTGGCTGCTTCTTCTGAGCACAAGGTTTGTTATTCTATCCTGCACCTGGCACCACAGGCTCTGGTGTTTGGGATCAGTGGGCATTACTACAGTGCCAGCTGTAATAAAGAGTAGAAGGCCAGTGATCCTGTATGTTGTTAAAATGAAGGAAGACTTGCACAGTTCTCCCCCTTGGTACATCCCAGTACATTGGTACTTACACCATAACAGTATTATCTCAGGGAATATAAGTCTGCTACAGGATATTGCCACTTTAACCACCTGAACTGCCTTTTAGTTCCAGTTTCAACTCGGTGTCAAAAATATTACCCTGTTTAAGATTAATTTGTGACAAAATGTCATATTAATACAGCTATATTTCCCAGGGGATAAATATGGCCTTTTGAAGAGCAGCCATGGCTGAGTGCTATATAGGACTACAGAGAATTATCAACAGGCTTTTGCCTTAGCAAATGTCATGCTACCAGAAGAATGGAGCAGTTTGCAGGTAAGTACAGTGTACGAACTGTTTTATTGTAAGAGGGAGCTTATGATATTTTCTTCCTATTAATCCATATCTCATCCCTAATTATATTAGCACCTCTCGGTGAGACCTGATTAAGAACCTGAGGAGGAAACTGTCAGTTGCCTATAAATCCATCAGCGTTGTATTATGTTTATTTTTGGCATCACAGCTATTTTGGGAGGTTGATGTTTACCTCGAGGGTTGTGTATCATTGGTAGAATTACTTCTGATTTACACCAATGGGTGTGCAATCACGGCTGAGCTCCATGTGATGCTGAGGAGTTTGCTTGTAAGGGGCTAAATCCAGCACCAGTTGTAAGCAACTGTAATTCCAGTGAAACCAATAACAGCTGCACCTGCATGTGCTAAGCCTGACTTTGAAACAGTTTATCAGGTATTTTCTTTGTAGTGAAGTAGAATAAACTTTGTATTTCATTGCACCTTCGGTACCTGTAGTACGCCTTGGATATGTCTGAGCTATTGAAACCAAACTTCTTAACAGCCCTCAGATGTAAAGAAAAAGAAGATGAAAAAAAGTCCTAAAACTAATCTCTTGCCTCACAGCATTCCACCAAGATGACTCAGAAAATGACAAGGGAACCAGACTGCAAATTAGGCTCTAGTGCTTGTTGAAGACATTTGCCACCGGTTAAAATGAGTTATTGAAACAGTAAAGCTGAGGACTTCAGAGAAACTTTGATTGACAACAATAATTACAGCTATTCTTGTTCTTATAAGAAATACAGTGCAGGCTAGGCATAATAAATGTATGAAAATGATATTCAAAATCTGAGCAGAAGTAGATGCAGGTCCAAACAGTTTAAGTGTCTTCTGTACAAATTTCTGTGCATTTTTATGTGTTTAAAGTAACAGTAGTTACAAGGCAGGTGTGTAGATTGGCTTTACATGGCTAGCCAGCTAAAGAAGCCTCTGTGAATAAAGGCTGCTTGCACCCCAGCTGGGCTGTGTGGCAGAAGGCTCAGGCTGGGGGTTCTGCAGACAAAATGCAGTTCATGGGGCACTTCCACCTGACCTTCATGTGCTGTCTCTGGAGGAGATGCCTGATGATTGTTTGAGGCACATCCAGATGTTGCCAGATTGGTCAAATTATTTCTCTTGTACCTGAGGACAAGACTGTGCTCAGCCTGAGCTTCCACAGTGTTCCTCATAGGCAGGGAGGAGATAGAGTTGATGTGTGTGGTCTTCTTTATCCACACTCAGCTTGGTGCCTTGGGTGGGGAACTGCTGCAAAGATCTGAAACCAGGAGTGCTTCTTTTTGGCTGACCAGGCTTACTCACATCTGACAGGTATGTGCTGCCAAGATCAGGCTTTTTTTGCTACCAAGAACAGGTGTGGGCACAAAAGGGTCAGGACTACTTGAGTCTTAGATGTTCTTGTGTGTCTGTGTCAACTAGTGCCATGATGGACTAACATGTGAGAATATAAAGCAGTGTTTTGTAGCCAGTAACCTTTAGTTTTGTCTCCCTGACTTGATACCTGCCTTGCATTTCCTGCTGCTGCTGCTGCTGCAATTATTAGGGTTACCAAAAGCCCCTGTATCCCTCCCACCCCCTCACCCAGTGAAGGCAGGCTTGTAGCTGTGCTCTGCTAGCAGGTGGTTCCAATTGCTGCACTAGATGTTTCTGCTGTGAGAAAATCACTTTTTCCCTCTTCCCTGTCCTGGTCTGAGAGCTGAGTTCATTTTATGACACCAGGCAAAGGGTGGAAGGAGACAGCACTGTAGCTGACCCTTCTGGCAAGGCCACAGCGGTGCCAACAAAGTGACTGGAGACCAGGGCTTGTTTTTATTGAGCCTGTTAAATCTTGTTGCTGGGAGTTGTTCAGCAGGATTAACATTCACAGGGAGAGGGAAAACAAGGAGTTGGTCAATCCACAAATGCCAAGAAAGAGTTAAATTAATGGAAGAAAAGGAGAAAAAAAGACTCTTAATGCTGGAGAAGGACTCTGCTGGCTTACTTATCAGGTTCATGCTGAGCCCAGTCGTAATTGGAATGTACCCTTTGTAAAGTTTATTGGGTCCTGGGGCAGCTTGTTACTGAACCGGTCAATTAATCTATTTTTTTTTTTAATGAGTTAGGGGATTTCCTTTTGTGGAAAATCACCAGGAAACCTGACCAAATGCCCACAGCTTGGGGAAAGCGTGGCCTTAACATGTAGAAAACCCTTCCTCCACAATTAGGAGAGGAAATAGACACCTCCCCTTATGGGCAACATATTTGACCAATCCAGGGACAAAATAAACCACTGACTTGCAGGTTGTCGAAGGAGGATCACCATGAAACAAGATTACATGAATGCAGCTTGGTGTTGAAGGAAATAAAACTGTTGAGTCTCCCTGCTGAGAGACAAATGATTTCCATTTAAAAACCTGTTTGTTCCATGCTGTAACTCCCAATGTAGCAATAATTAATGATATCAGAAGGTTACGAAAGACATTCTGTTGTGCTTGCTCTCTTCTAGGCATGAAATTGGATTAACATGAAGATAAACTTAGACTTTAAATCTGTTGAGGAAATCAGTAATTATGTCAAAATTCACAAATACTAATCTGTTTAACTGTGGCAGGGAACTGTTCATCTACCAGCACAACATCCTGCCTTGTCAGAATTCCCCTGAAAGGTTAATTTCTTAAGATACTTGGGTTTTCCAATGATAGAATTTTGTGAAGATGCAGCTTATTGAGTAAACACAAACAATCTTACCTCTGGAAACATGGTTATTTCTGTTTCAGTGGCATCCAGCCAGTACCCTCTCATGAGGAAGAATCAATTTGCAAGGTATTGAGGAAGTCCTTGGGCTGTGCTGTGGAGAGGTGACCACCCATGAAAGCAACTGACATGAAAAAAATGCAAGGTATGGCAGTGCATACTTATTAAAAGTGCACCTTTGCTGCAAATGAGCACATGGAAACACTATTGGCTTTAGGGACAAGCAACAGGGACAGTTAAAGGCTCTGAAATTAATTTAGGTAGAAATTCACTGAATGGTTGGAAGGGGAAGGGAGTCCATCGCTTCTCAATTATTTCATGACTCCAGTGCTGGCCCTGGCTCTGCTGTAGCTAGTTTTAATCTGGCTGCTGTAAAAAACCCACAGAGTTGTGTGAATATGTGTGCAGTGATTGAGCCTGCAGTGAAACCTGCTCAGGTGTAGCTTTGTTGCTGCTGATCCTCCTGGGATGCAAGCTGGGCTTGGTACAGCTACTAAAATCGCAGTTGTACCTTCCCATTGCAATTTAGATTTACCCTGAGGGAACACAGTTAGCTTTGAGTGCCCATTTAATTAAGTAGCCTGATAGTGCAATTGTATTAGAAATAGAAAAAGTAACCTTCAGTGCTAGATTCCCTTCTCAGTGGAAATGGAGGTAGTGAGCACATGTATAAATTTATTAGGAACGGTCCTCAATAACACCGACCATGAAATGTGCATCTAAAACCACTTGAGGCTTAGAAATCTATCTAGTGCAAGGAAATTACAGTAGTTTCATTCTTTCTCCACTCATTTAAAAATGGAGGAAAAAAAAGGTTTCAGATCAGAAACATGTTTAGGAGAATAAGAAAGCCATTTTTATAGTCAGGTGTTGATGGGGCATCACAGAGGTGATATCATCTGGCAACTCTCTTAGGAAAATGTTAGTTTCCTTTTGTGCACGAAAAAGTGTGTAGCATCCAGTGTGTAACAGGTGAGAAAGGCGAGTTTTGCAGCTGCTGATTGTTAGGAAAACTTAAGTTGGAGGCTAACAGGTAACTCCGGTATTTTGCTGAGCAGGTCTTGGAGCAGAAAAATGGATTTTTTTGCCCTTAGGTATAAAAAAATAAGGAAATATTTTTACAAGTAATAAGCATTTTAATGTGTTTGCATAAAGTCAAACAAACAAACAGAAAACTTTTTATATGTACACCAGCCATGTCTACCCTCTTCACCTCTTCTTCACAGAAGAAGTGAAGTGCATGGTAAAAGAGAGTATACAGCCTCCATTGGTATTTCTTGTATCCATGCAGTGGTTTCTCAGCTCCTCAAAATCTCTTATTCTGCTTAACTGCACATAAAGCTGACTCCTTTTTCAAGTGTGGGATTACCTGGTTGTTTTACTTTAAAAATCCCTTTCACTTTTTTGAAGTTGTTTATCAAATCTCCCTCTTCTGTTTTCTGGATGAGGTGTCATCGTGGTAAACGTGAAGAAAGAGGGGATGAAAGCACAGAGTGGATGTGGGTGTATTTTCCACTGGGATGCAGGGACAGGCAGGGACAGGTCTGGTCTTTGCATGTGGCTGATCCATGGACAGAACATGGCTTTTCCATTTTCTGGCTCAAGGAGTCAAACCAACACCCCCCCCGTGCTGTGCCACGTGGGTATTTCTGCACAGAAACTGGAAGGATGAGGACAGACTTAACCTGTGGTGACAATTGCAAGACACTTCTTGCTGTTGTTGACTTTAATGAGAGCTAGAAAATGTTTGTGTGGGGGAATTTTTTAAGTTTCTAATGTTTTTAAAATATCCAGACCTGTTTATATGAAATACTATGATGACCAAGTCAAACATAAAGGTACTTGCTTCGTTATTTTTCATTTTACTCTATACTACTTCTCTTTACCAATTTCTTTTCAATTTTTTCCTATGCCCCTCTTTTCTTTTTCGTAGGCTGCTAGTATGGGCTCAGCCATAAAATCCTCTCTCTCTAAAAGAAACATCCTTCTATTTATTGTGTCTATTTTTCATGACGACTTTTACTTTGAATTTATTTTATTTAACAATACTCTATTTCTTTCCTTTCAGTACATTGTAACTGCTCCTTCCTGTGTCATTTGGAACTGGCCAAAGTTGGCAGATCTCAAATTTCTTTTGCCTCTTTGAAACGTGCAGATTCTTTCTCCTTCAGTGATAATGGGCATTGTGTTTCCTTAGAAATATTTTTGGGGCCTATTATTCCTCAGCCACTTCAGTTGGCAAACTGAAGGCTTGGAAACAAATTAGCTTGGATGGCAGCCCAAGCTGTCAAAATGAGCCTTCCATTCATTACTGAATCATCCACCTCCTGCATTTAGATCTTCAGCCCCACTTTTCCAGTAAGCTGCTCAGTTGAGTTCTTGGGATTCTTTTTTCTGTCACTTTTGAACTGACTACTCCAGTCTACTTCATTTACGACCACACGGCAAAGCTACTTCCCCATTATCTGAGAGGAGTGAACTAATACACCAGTAGAGAGGGCACAGCTGGTCATTGGTTTTGGTAGAAGACATTACAATTATATTTTTCTCACATATTATTTCTCTATGAGTTACCTGAGGCCGAGGCCTTCATCATTTTGTCAGGCAAGAAATTCCAGGTAGGAAAACTGATTCCTACATGAGTGTCATTAAAATCATATTGTTAGTCTTGCTCTGAAATGATTTGGGAATGAGGTAGGTAGGTCTTGTATATTTTTGTCCCTTAAACATTCTCCCTCACTTCTTTCTGGGTTTTGGGTTGGGGTTTTTTGTATGTTTTTTTCTGCCTTTTTTTTTTGTTTCTCCCCTGTCTTTGCCAACAAACATTTTCTCAGAGGAATAAATCTTTCAGAAATATTGTGTAGCACCTTTCCCCTTCTTCTCCCTTAGTGTCAATATGGGCTTTGTAAAGGGAATTTTCAGAAAGAAATGTTTTGGTCTCAGATATGAATTTCCCTACCACCACCACCAATTTAGGCAACTTTTTCGTGTTTCTATTTCAAGCAGTACTTTTTAAAATAGAAAAATTATTCCGATTGCTAGTGAAAGGTAGTTAAAGCAAGTTAACAAGTTTGAAGGTTCCAGTATGACATGGAAATAAGGTGAACTGGGCTGGAGAATTTGTGGAGGAGAGTAGTACAGAGGGAAAGGCATATCTTTGACACTCTTTCTATGGGGTAGACAAGGAGAGCTGGTGTAGAACTTGTTACATCTTACCCCATCAGGAAAGACGAGGAGCCTTCAGATTTCTACTGAAAATTTCTCACAAAACCTTATGAAATTACCCTTGATTATATGGTGCAGTTCTATCTGAATGAAATCCAACAGAAGGCAGGGAAAAGAAGCAAATTTCTTGGCTGAAACCCACATTTTCAACACGTCGTGTTAATATTAAAGAATCTGGAGAAATTTCCCCTGGCAATGCAGCTGTTGGGATGGGATGTACAGGAAGGAACAAGTGTCAAACCTTGTAAAGTTTTAAAAGATAAAGTTAGGAAAAATGCATATATTTATGACAGAAAGTGACCTTTAGTCCTTCATTACTCAGTGTGAGGCTGGTACAGAAAAGATCTTAGATTTTTTTCATGGGAAGGGTCTCAGCTTTGTTTCTTATTTATCTCTAGAATCATGTAGACCAGCATGAATTGGGACTTGAACAATGAGAGCCTTGGACCACAAGGACTCAGATACCTGGAGAGAGGTGGGGAGGATTTCTAGGCTGTGTAAGTCTGAAGAAGGAACCTGTTCCTTGGCCCCTACTGCCTTGTTTTGCTCTCAGGCAACATTTTAGTACTTGCTGATCTTCCTAAGCCCAGGTTGGGCCAGTAACCCCAGCAATTCCACTTTTGCTGTGCTTGTCAACAGGGAAGTGAAGAATAAGCTGAAAAAAGTGCTTTTTAGATTCAAGTTCAGTTGTAAATAGCTGCTGCTGTACACAAAAAATCAGCATAATGATGGCATGGGATGAGCTGAATATTGCACAAAGTGTAATAAACCTTGATTTTTTCTAAATAGCAGGACTCTTGAGAGATAGTAAAAGCAGATCATGAAGAAACAAGACACCCACAGGCCTCTCTGTCACTGTCAATAGCAGGAGAGTTATCCACAGATGTGGCCTGAAACAGGTTCAATGTCAAGGCAGCAAGAGCTTGAGGTTTCTGTGATTCTGCCATCAGGTGACAACAAATGAATTAAGCATCAAATTGATAGGGAGAAGACAAGCACAGCGAGGCAAAGAGAGGTTTTCTGTGATGTATTGAGTAAAACTGAGGTAATTTTCTAAGCCGTTTTTACTATTCCCACGTAAAGATGGACACTTGCACAACAGTGAGTTAGCAAGGAAAATTTGATTGCTGTTGCACTTCTTGTGATGAAACTTTATCTCTTTTTTCCTTAACCAACTTCTCTGGAATTCTGACACAATTATAATTCTGTTACAAAAATAATTGAAAAAAAAAGTTCCTGGAAAATTTTATAGGGTTGTTCTTCTAAGTGAGGTAAGCCTATTTCCCTTTTTTGTCATGCAAGAATGTTGCCTCCCCAAATTAAATAGGCATTTAGCATAAATACACTGTGGTGATTATTGCAATTCAGGGACTAACGATTTCCTTTTTCTCCAGCTTTCCTGCTATGCAGTTGGTTGTGTTTCCACACTTATGGTGGTGAATTAACTCCCTGTGGATAATAGAGCTTCACTTGCAGCAGATGTCAAGACTCTTAATCAGAATTTAAGTAGCTTCAATTACATTTACTTAATTCACTTTGGAAGTGAAGTAAGTTAAATTGAATTAGGCCTGCTTTAATTCTGAATGAGTCCACACAGATATTCAATGCATTTTAGCTAATCTGTTCTAAAAATTAATTCAGATTCTGTTTGCAAGTGCTCTCCAAAGTAGATACAGAGTCTGTGGGTGCTGGAGATAAGGAGTAGGGAGGGACAGGCAATGCTGGGTATGAAAGAAGTGCTTGAGAACATTTAGGTGCAATGATGAGTGTAATTCTGTAGCAAACATGAACTGTATTTGGCCACAGTGCAGAAAATCTGGATCTTTTTGTTCCACCTTAGAATGAAATGAATTCAAATTGCAGCTGCCTTAAGCCTGGGTTTGAAAGCAGCGGGCTCTATGGGATGCAACTGTGATTAAAGTCATTGAAATTGTAACACATAGACAGGCAGGATGGTGTATGAAACCAAAAATGTATCTGTTCCTTCATCTGTTAACAACAGTGGTCAACTCAGAGCTTCTGAGAAGGATAAAACTATATACTAATTCCTGGTACATTCCTCTGGCAAAAGTTAGCAGGGGCTCAGGATTTCCTGAGGCAGAAACGGAGCTTTGGAGCAATTATTAATTGCTTATAATGGATTTTCCCCCATGAATTGCACTTTAGCACTTTACTAAAACAGAAATGTTTGTTCTTATCTGTATTATTTCTGTCATTTGTATTCCCTGCCCATCCTTTGTATGTAGAATGCAGTTCTGGAATTAACCCTACAGGTATGTGGCCAGTGTGACTATTTCCTGAAAATGTCCTTATGCAGCTTGCAAAGTTCTGATCCACCCATGTCTTGAAGGAGCACAGAGTCCTGGTCATCCTCTCCCAAAAAGGATATGATAGAAAAAGAGAAGGTACAGAGGAGGGCAACGAGGATGTGCCAAGTTGTAAAATTACTTTCTGAGAGGATTAAATAAAATAGGCTAGTTCAGTTTGGAAGAGAGACAAGTAATACAGGTGTGTGTAAAGTCATAAATGGCATGGGAAAAATGAACTGGAAATGACTGTTCCCTGTTACAATGTAAGACTAAAGGGGCAGTGAAGGGAATCTTAAGGCAGCTCCTTTAGACCAGAACAAATAGAAGTGCTTTTTCACACAGGGCATAATTCAGTTGTGGAACTTATTGCTGACAGATATGGATTCAAGAAGCAATTAGACAAATTCATGGAAAATAGGTCCAGCAGGGGCTATTAAACACACTGATGCAGATGCAACCTCTGGCTCAGGAAATCCCCTCATGGCAGATTGCCAGGATCTGGAAGGTGGAAGAAGCAGCACTCCAGGCCTGATGTGCTCCTCTGTTCTTTCCCTGAGTGACCACTTTGGGTTGCTGCTTAGGGTGGGTTTCAGGCCTCGAGGGAAGATTGTGCCTCTCCAGCTTTTACTTATCCTTTCTTGGGCATTGCTTGTATCCCACTTATTACGTCATATAATTCCCTTTCTTTACAGGGCTGTGTTATATTTTAGGGATTTGATGTTTGACAACAGTGGAATTGTACAGTATGAAACATGAAGTATCAGCCTGCTTTCATGACAGTACAGTGATGCATAAGCCACCATAATTAACCCTGTGGCAAAACACATGGGTTCCACATCCCCATCCCTGCCCACATGGATGAAATGAGAAAGATTAGCATTTCAGTGCTTACAGGAAGCTCTGCAATTGAGGGTCTGGCAGAAAAACAGAGGGAATGAATTCCAAAGTACCTCCATCCTTTTAAACCACCAGAGATTACCAGTCACTGGTGGGACTGCCCAGACTGCCTAGCGCCATTATAAAGAAAGGTGATGCATTTCTTGACTTCACTTTCCTCTCATAATTTCCAGTTTGGATTGCATTAATTCATCTGTAGAGGCTGAGTTAAAGCAGAGAGATTGTTTGGCTGGAATCATGCCCCTGAAATGGAGAGCAGCAGGGAAGTGGCCCCTGCCACAGCTGTGTGATAGGAATGGGTAACACCAGGTACAGTCATGGAGATACAAAGCCAGCTCCTGCCTCAAGCTAATTTCTTGCACAGCATCAAGAAAATCCTCTGTCCTTCAAAGAAACTGGTTCCCAAGGGTGAATATACCTCTGTATCATCAGGTGTAGAAAGACCACAGCTTCATCCCTTTGTCTGCCTTTTCATTTCTCTTGGGTTTGGGCTTCACAGAGCTCCACAAACCCACCAACTATAGATCAATGTGCCTGATACTCTTATTAATGCTGTATTCAGGTTCCCATTCTATGCTGAATGATACCCCACTGGTTCTGGGGGAAAATCTTTGTCTTTTTCCTTCTGTGAGTAAGAAATGGCTCGTGGTACATTGAGCTCATAGATTCTCTTTGATTGCAAGTGTAACCTTTCAGCGTGAGGCTGCTGGTGCAAGTGAAATCAAAAAGCCTTTGTGAAAGTGTCTTAACAAGCCATGGTGTGATCCTGTAAGCTCTCACCTGGTTCCCAGGCAGCCCAAGCTTGACCAGGTTCTTATATATTCCAGTAGGCTGCTAAAAGGTGGTTTCAGGCATATTGTGCTTTCTGATTACTTGACACAAAATAATTAAAACCTTGGTTTTGCACTCCCAAGTTGTTTGTCCCTAACACTGCCTAAATGAATCACATGCTGTTTTTCTTAACCCAAAGGGGATAGATTTGGAGTCACACTGTGATAACTCCTGAGTACAATAAACAGGAAAAAATAAAGGCAACCCCCTTTTCTCATCACAGCCTCCTGAAGGGAAAACCGCAAGTGCTTGACTGACTTTGCAGAATGAAAACAATTGATACCCAGAGCCTGCTCTAAGTGTGGGAGAATAAGAAAAACTATATTCAGGATGAATAAAAGTGAGATATCTGCCATATACATGAACCTGTTCCTCAGGGAGGAACCACTTTACTCTCTAATACCTATATGCACCAGCCTGCCTTCATCCTGAATGCTTGCAGCTTTTGCATTTTTGTCATCTAAAAGCTGCTGCTCTGTCTTCACAGCACTAAGGAAGAATGGAAAGCTCTTCTGTGGCTGTAAAAGTGCCTAAATCAATCAATAAATATTGGTTTTAATGAGTGTTAGGTGCTCCACAAGCCATATTGATGTGAACTGGGGAGAAAAAGAAAAGCCTTGAGAGATGCAGGTCTGTTCCCCCAGGAGGTGTTCAAGTGTACTTACTTTCCTGTACTTTTGGCTTTTATAATGAAAATAAGCCCCTAAATTCCTTTAAAGAGCTGAGCTTCTATTAATTTAATAGGAAGAGATGTTGGTGTCTGTATAAGGCTGCTGCTAGGGCCACATTAATAACTTATTTTTTCCAGCTGATCTTCCTGTTTGTCAGGGTTTAGAATAGTGATAGTGGGGGTCAGTGACTTTCCAGAGATCCCACAGTGGGACTGTTGTAGGACTGTAGTAGGGACTGTTGTAGGACTGTAAGAACTAGTAAGAACCCAGGTCCATCATTTCTGAGGTCTGAGCACATTCTGTTTCTTTTCAGGCTGGCTGTTGATTTAAAATACAATAATTGCCAATAATTAGGGAATGCTAATGAGGCATCTTGCAGGACGGTGAGCTGGGTAAAAGCAATCTGTAATGAATGAGTCCTACTCAGTTCAAACAAATCCACCTGCTCTGTTGTGTACAGAAGAGAAGATTTTCTATCCGTGGGTGAACCCTGCCAGATTCCAAAGGGAGATACTGAGGAAAGGGAAAGAGGATTGGGCTGTCAGATTCAGACTCTTGTGCAGCGTAGAGGGGAAGAGTAGCAGATATGTGCAGTGCATGTTCATGAGCAAAGGTGTCTCTTAGTTTAATTATTAAGGCCAAAAATACATTGTCTTTTCTGCCTTGGAAAAAGTGGTAAGATGAGCTTGGCTCTCGTGGGCTCGGTGAGGAGAGCAGGCCTGGGTGCCCTGGTGAGATGGGGCACTCAGAGAAGGCCACCTGCAAAGAGTCTCCAGTTCTGAGGCTCTGCTCCCAACAGTTCAGCTGCTTAGCATGTTGCAAAAATAATAATTATTGTTTATTACGAGCCTATCCATCAGCTGATGCCTCAGGTACCTCTTGAGATTAGACTATAAAGCAAATTGGGCTGCTGCACTCAATAAAGAGATTTTTAATTTGTTTCAGAGCAACTGTGTGACACTGAAGTCATTCTAAGGTTAAGTGGGAAGGAGTTCCTGGGAGCTGAGATTGTAGGAGAAGTATATGTACAAACAGTGTCTTTCTTCAAATAAAACCAGTTTTGAGGGTTATGCCTGTGCTTATTAAGGCAGAACAGTATGAAGAGAGTTTGAAGATTGGAAGCAGATCTTAGTGCTGCCCATTAAATGCCTGAGATGTGAGAACCAACTTTTTAAACTCTACTTTCATGATTGTCAAGTCTGTGACAGGTCACTGTTTAGTCTATTATCTTATCAGCTCGTGGCTACATATTCATTGGAGAGAGATGAGCTGTCCATTATATGTATTTTGTACTTTTATGATGAAAGATAATTTGTGTAAAAGCATCCAGAGCGTAGGCATTTTGGGATGCTTTTAACATATCAAAAGAATCTGATCTGTATCTGTCTTTTTCCTCCAGCCAAATTACTCACCAGGAATACTGATTCTTTTATTTCCTTTGCATTCACTTTCCATGCAGTCTGTGTTAAACACTTTTAAAAAAAATTTAATTTAATGTAATGTTATTTTTTTATATAAAGGGAGCAGAACAGGGAGTGGAGGGTAAGGCAAAAAACAAAGACATAGAAATAGGAGCATTTTGGATTATCTTTTAAAAAATACTTCTAATTATTTATTACATCAAGTATTGATACAGAGGAAACATTTTTTTATTTGTTTGTTTATTTGCAGATGGGAAAAATTTAAAGGAGCAAAAAATCTGGAAGAGACTGACTTCCTTATAAATCTCTACTTTGTCTTAGCCTAATGTTGAATGAATTAATCTTAGTATATGTCTCCAGTTGTCCGATAGAGAAGATGCTTCTGAAGCTGCCAGATTGGAAACTTGGGAGCAGTGTTAAGTAGCGCAGTGGGTCAGGTCTTGGGGTTGCAAGTCTCCTTTTTCTGGAGATGTTTTTGATGAAGCCAGAGTAGTTTGGAATGGTGTGCATTCTTCCCAATCACATGGGATGATGGAGATAGGGCACAATAAATTCTTTGACCAGAAAAAGATACTATTTCACTGGGGAACTGTTTTCCACCCCTCCTCTGTTTCCACGTGAGGAAATACACGGTTGCCATGGAGTTGTAGCAGCCTGGTCTACTCATTTTGCAAGCCTCTCAAAGTTTTAACCCTTTTTAATATGTCAATTGTCCCCTTTTTCTTCTTGGATGGGAACTCTCGAGTTCAAGCCTTTTGTCAACTCTCTTACTTTCTTTCTCTTTTTTTTTTAAGTTAAATTTCATAGATGTGTTTCCAAAGAAGCCATGGATACCCAGGGCTCTGAAGACCAGAGATTAAAACGGTCATATAAAAGACCTAGGAAAGTTCAGAGCATATTAGCCTGGTAATGATTATTTCAATGGTTATTTTATTTACTTTCAGATGTTTTACAGAGCATATGCAATGTGTTTAATATGTTGTCTTGAGGAATATATCAGGGATATATCATAGAAATGTCTCATACATGGTTTCATATAGCAATGAAATTCATAGCTGTGAGCTTCAAGTGTTTTTTTTAATGCTCAGGGTCTTTGTGTTTTAAGAAAATGCTTCATGCCCTTGTAGCACCTTTTGCTCCCAAGGCCCTGCTCCTGATCTATCAAGGTGAGCAGTAGCTACTTGATTTCAGTCAGAGATTCATGGCAGTGTAAATCCATGGCGAGATCAGTCACTGCCTCAATCAGCTGAGTTTTCCCAAGAAGCTTTAACTGAGGTCTGCAGGAGCCAGCCAGGAAAAAGGAATCATTTCAGTGGGAAAAGAAGGATAGTGAACTTCCTCTGCTCTGGGTCCTTCCCCCCTCCTTTCCCTCTGGTTTGGGTTGACAATCACAGTGTTCTCCCTCAGTCTCATCTTCCCACCATGTTGCTTTTCCTGATTTCTGGTTCTCCCTGCTCCTATTTCTGCATTTGTTGACATTTGGCTTTGCAACTCGGTTCCCTTATCCCTGTTCTCCCTTCTCATCCCAAAGACACAGAGTTATCACCTCAGGCTGCTCCCTGAGTTCACCCTTGCTCTCCCCCAGTGTACTTGCAGCCCAGGGACGATTCTGTAGCTCTTCCTAAGCTCCTTTTAACTCCCTATGGCTCATTTCTTGTTGAATCCAATCTCGTACTCATTGGCCTTTTGGGTTTGCCTGAGGTTTTGGACTGGCTTCTCCAGTTATTACCTTCATTCAGAGAGCCATCCATCACAACAATTAACCAGGTCTCCTTCCCATTCCAGTCAGGAGGAAAGGTGTTCCAATCACTCCATAAGTGCTTGCTTTACATGCAAAAGTGCATGTCTGCATTTTGCCTTCAGTAAATGCTGCATTTTTAATGAGCTTGTCCCTAAGTAACAGATTGTGCCACCAAATGCTTTAAATTTCTGTCTTTTCAGATTCTAAAATAAGTTTTTGCTGACTTTTTGTTGGTAATGGCTGAAGGGGATGGTTTTCAAAATATGCATGGCTGGCACCAGCTGAAGATTGCTTTTTATTTTACTCATGCTGAGTGTGCTGGCTCTTTTCTCTCATTTATCCCAGGGAAGCTTGTTTAAATGTCCCTTGCATGCTGTAATTGAATCCACTGTAGGATCTCAGGCTTGTAGCATCTTTCTCTGGGCCTCTGGAACTTCCTGGGGGTGAAAATCTGCGTTTAATGATGAACTTTGCAGTCTGAAGCCTTGTGTGAGAGACTACCCAAGGAGTGAGACAGGAAATATGTTGCTGTGCTCTGTTCTAATTCACGAGGTAAATGAGGGCACCGTGGGTCATGGCCATAGGTGTCAGCTTGAGGCTGAAATGCTCAGCAGTTTGAACAACAGCACATGTGCAGCCTCTGCCCAGAGCTTGTTCTGAGCTGAGAAATCGGTGTGAAGAGAAACATGCTCTTACTCTTTAGTTTCTGAAGGAGATTTGGCAATGTAAAGTCCCAAGGGTGCAGTGGTGCCTTTTGAATTAAACTCAGAACCAGTGAGTTGAGTCTATTCAAATGTTCAGTTGTGGGGCCAACTTGCCATCTGATGTTACTGAACACGTTTTAATAAAGCCAGTTATCCTTCATGGATGTCAACAAAGCCATACCAATACCAGCTCGTGCTTTTTAAGAATCCTTACAAATATTTCATTTTAAGGGCTGTAATATGGAAATACATGTTAAGATACTTTTTCAAAATAGGGAACTAGAAGAGTTTTGGGTGAAATGTAAGAGGAAGCAGGTTTCAGGGAGATTTTTAGGGGGGTTTTAATGCATAGCATCATGTATAACCCTAATGTTAGGCCCAGAAGGTGTGAGGCCCGAGAAGAACAGCTTGTCACCTGAAGCCAAGGTGACAAGGTGACAAGGTGTTTTTTAGCCAAGTGAGCACAAGGCTGGGATGTAACTGAAGGAAGCAGGAAAGCATAGCATTAATTTTATTTTTCATGGTGGTAATGGTTATTTTAATGTTTCAAAGTGAGGAAGAACTAAACTGACTCATAGACATATGAGCTATGGATCTGACCTGGTAGAGTTCTGTAGCCTGATTGGGTTTCTGGCATATACAAGAAACTCTGGTATGAGACTGGAAGAAAGTCATGAACAAATTGTCTCCTGGGAGAGCTGAGGAGGGCCAGGATGAAAGGGAAAAGAGGGGGAAGTGGAGAGGGAAAAAAAAAAGAAGTTGTGCAAGGTGCTGAATGTGAAAACAATAAGCTTTGATGTGATGAACATTGGCTGGGAAGCAGAAGGATCTGAGGATGGCAGAGAAGGTAGGTGACTCTGGATAAATGGACTGGAGGGGATGAGGGCAGAAGCCTGGAGGGGAGAAAGCTTCAGTGAGATGAGGCGTGAGATGAGCGAGCCTTGGCTGAAAGGCTTCAGCATTGTAAATTGGGCAGGCGGATTTAATGGGAGCTTTGACTCTGGGAGAAGAGGGAGGAAGAGCTGCAAATGCCCCTAAGAATATGGGTCTGTGAGAAGGACATCGCCACTGGCAATGTGGAAAGGAAGGAGAAAACGCATTAACCCCCCCAAGGCTGACGGTTCAGAGGCTGAAATTCTGAGAACACACAGGGGGGAGGCAGCGAGCACCGACTGCCCCATTAAAGCCCCTCTGGAGCTGGTGTAGCTTTTCCTTCAGTGGGAGGAGGGAGGGTCACACTTGTGTCAGGGCACTGTGCCAGCCACGGGACTCACCAGAGAGGTGGGAAGTAGGTATTTTAAGGCTAAAGTGTATTCCTACTCCCAGAGCAAAAGGGGATGTCAGGGAAATAATGTGGCTGTTTGTGATACCAATTTACTCTGCACCTGAAGTATTGTTCTCATCTCTTCCAGGGCTCTGCCCTGGAGCTCTGTCTATCCTGGCTGACTAACCCTGGTCCAGCTGCCTTCCAGGGCTGGATGTGTTTGTGTCCATGGGGAAGGTGTGCCAAGGCAGTGCCTTCCCTCTATTGTGTGTGATACTGCTGTCCCTTGAGTGCTTCTTTCCCTTTCTCTTCACCCCACCTGGTGAGGAGAATCTGGTCCTCGTTTTAAAGCTCTAAATCTGATTTGGTGCTTTGAGAGAGATCCTTATCCCCATCGTGTTATGGGGCCTGGGAGTGTGCACGTACAAGGACATTCACTGGGAAGGCCTTGGGAACTCTGCTCCCCTTCTGGCACCACCCAGAGTTTTTCTATCCTTTGGGTACACCACAAACAGCATGTTTTTCTTCTTTTTTCCTTTTTTTTTTTAAGTGTTTTGTGGTGCTTCTTAGACCATCTGTGGTGCATAGTATAGAATGTCAGCTGTGAGGAGGAGACTAAGGTTGACCTGAGGAGCCAGAACTTTGTGTACCTTTTTGATATGGATTTTCCAGGCTGTGACTGTAACAAATCTGGAGATCCCTTTTCCCTGCTCCTTCTCCAGAACTGGTGTGTTTGCTCTGGTTCACGTGGACCAGAGGCTGCCCCTCTCCTTCATCCAAAAATGCACCACGGCATCTGTGCCTGGTCCTGCCCAACCTGAGATTGACAGAGAGGGCGCTCATTTTTGGTGCAGCAGTTGTCAGTCTGGGTCTTTTAAACTCAAATTTTGATGCCCACAACGCGTCAGTGCTTTCGAAAAGCTTGGCTAAATGGCTTTTAAATGCAAGGGAATAAGATGGCAAATGTCAATATGGCGAAAATGTGAGTGTTCAGGGATATTAAAGGGTGGCATTTCACAGGGAGCCTCTCCCACTCCTTTTTTCTTTTCTAAGAATGCCCCAATTTTTCAACAAGCCACTTTTCAATGCAGACATTGCAAGATCCTGGGTTAAATTTATCCCCTCCACAGCTCCACCAACTTCAATAGAGTTGCACCAACACTTGTCCCGTCCTTTGTGGCTGATTAATTTATGTTCATTTTACTTCTCCGGTGCCAATGAAAGAATTTAATAGACTCTTATTGTTCCCTGCAGATCCCCCTCTCTGTGCAGAGAGGCATCAAGCTCTGCTGTGGGTTGGCATTGTTGTTCTTTTTCTTTTTGATTTCCTTCATGGAACAGAAAGAGATTACACCAGGGGAGCTAACTGTGTACTTGGCTCTCCAGGGAATTCAATACACGCCCGCAATTAACCTGCATTGAACTGGACATTGGATGTTGCTATTCCTCCACAATAAACACAGATGGGAGGCAGTTTTGACTGAGTATTTGTATACTGCAGGTTGGCAGAGCTCAAGTCAAAATAAATACAATTTCCAGACGGTTCAGATCCTTGCCTCTCCTTTCTGCTTTTATTTTTTTTTTTTTTTGACAGAGGAAGGGAAAAATCTGAATAGTATCCAAAAAACCTTCTTGTTTGGCCCCCAAAATAAATATTTCACCTAAAAGCTGAGTTGATTTCAGATCTCAGCCCCATCAGTCTGTCAGGGAGACAGTAAAAGGGGAGAAAAATTTTAATCAGGATTTAGCAGGGAAAGCAATTCAGTGGGAGGGAAAGTACAGTTTGAATTGCACTTAATATCACAAGCTTTCATCTTGCTGGTGCTTGGAACATTGCACAGCTTTACTCCTCTCATGGGCAGCTTGAGTTCTGAGGATTAAAATAAGATTCTGAAAGTTTGTGGGCGAAAATACATCTTTATGTGTTTCTCAGTCTACAAAGTGAAGAGAATATGTTCCAACTGGAATAGGTTTTTTTTTCCTTGTTTGAGGGGGGAAGGCTGTGGGTTGGAAGAAGCACCTCATTAACTATTAATTATTTTCCTCATTCACAAAACCAAGAGGTGTCTTTCATTCCCAAAAATGGGCTGTCATTGGGAAAACCTGAGCTCTGGGAAGATTTAAAAAAAAAAAAAAAAAAAAAAAGAAAAGAAAAGGCAAAACAAAGCCCAGTTGTTAAGTTTAAAGAAATTGAGCTAAGCATATAAAAAAATCTGCCACCAGGGTCAGACTTGATGCCATGTGTATTTTTTTTTTTCATTAAAGGAGTGCAGATTTTGAGCCGGAGCTATTATTTCAGGTGACTTGAGGCCCTCCGGGGGCAGCAGTGAAATGGAAAAGAGCACGGCAGCCTGCTCTTGGAACTGATGCTCACTGAATCTGAAAGGTCATGTCATGTTTTCTGGCAATTGACTCAATGGGTTTGGATTCTACAACATAAGGTCGGGCCGTTTTCACTCAGCACATGTTTACTGGGGAATGTGCCTTCCAGTTGTTTTCACATTGACCTTATTACCCTGCCACACTGATGAGCCTGGCACAAAACCTACTTTTTGTATTGCTGTGTGCACCACATCCCCTCTCCCTTTCCTGCCCCACAACGTTGTTCCTTTGGGCTGCAGATGGAGGCTTTGGTGGGTGCATTTCCCCCCCTGTCCTAAGCCCCTGCTTCCCGTGCCTCTGCTCCAGTAGATGTGCAGAATCCCATTGGCTGCACACTTTGGAAGGTCAAGAGGGTGCAATGGGATTGACTGATGTTTGGTTCCCAGATTTAGCTGGGGAGGAGAGGAGATGCAGGCTCAGGGCTGTAAACTCAAGCAGGAGGGTTTAGAGCATCTGATGTAACATCCCTTCCCAGTGCTCCTGCAGTAGAGTTGGATACCCTGGGAGGGCTCACAGCCTGGGGCTGGGCTGGGCTCCACGCTGAACAATGTTAAAAGGGATGGAGACAGCACTTCCCTCTCCTCCTGGTAAATCTGCTCCTTCATGCAAAATAGACTGGCTGAGCTTTAGAGGGATAAATAAAATGCTGCTGCTATTTCTGCAGGCGCATTGGCAGCTCGCTCTCCTTGCAGCCACAGAAGTTCCTGTGCTGAGAACACAATATGCGTCTCCACCACCTTTTGAGGCTTGAAAAAGTGTTATGGGCTTCTGTCAATTTTAGGAGTTATAAATTAAAGACAAGGAGTTTATTATTACTTGGAAAGCTCCCATGTCTTAAGCAGTTTGAGACAAAAAGGAGCTCAGACATTTGGAAAAAGTCATTGATAGAGGGAAGGAAATAAGCCTGTGAGTGCTTTCTTATGAATGCATTGCTTAACCTTGTCCTGCCACCCACTTGTCAACCCTGGCTGCCCCAAGAAGAAAAAAGTGCTGCAGTGCTTCATCATTGTTTGGATATTGCTCTTTCAGTAAGGTCAGAACAGACTTGCAGCAAATCTACGAGTCAGAGAGTGAGGCGCACTGTGATGTTACATGGGAGTGTCAGGACCTTCAGAGATGAGAGGTTTGGTTCTGGCTTGGACTTTGCTGTCTGAGCATGGCACTGACAGGTTATTTTTGGAGACAACTTCACAGTCTGCTGATCAGAAATACCGTGTAAGATCTAGGGATCAGTTATTACCTTGGGCATGTTTCTGTCAATAAAATGAGAGCCTGCTTTGAGAGAGGCTTCCAGAGTGGCTGTTACAGCCACCAGGACGAGGGCAGTGTCACTGGTCCTTGCCACTGACCAGCTTGATTTAAAAGCAAAAAATGTCCTAGTCATTATTTGCCATCAGGATAGCTTCTGTCTGTGTGTTGCACTTTAGGAGGAAACTTGCTGGAGAATTGTGCAGGAGGCTTTCTTGATGCTGTGGCTTGACTGGATTCCTAGTGCAGCCATCTCCTGTATCACGTGCTCCATGCTGCTGGTTTCAGTATATATTTTCAGGGTATAAAGCATCATGCAGATATATCCAGTGTAGTACTGGAACAGGATCACAGGGCCATGTCAGCCTGTTGCTGTGCCCCAGATCCACAAACAGGCTCAAGGGGTGATGATTGCTGAGGAGGAGGAGGGTTAACACATTGGCTCAGCTTGGGAGGTGCTGATCATGCTGTGTAGACACACCAGCCTGTTTGGCACCGGCTCCATTGCCACCAAACCAGTGGGCAGTGTAGAAAACCGTGCCATGACAGATTGTTCCCGAAGTCTCACCAGGGATGGGGCTGCTCATGTAGTTTTTAGAACCTTAATTTTGTGAGACATGCAAGCCCATCTGGTTTTGCAAGTCCATCTTGTTTAAACCACTGCCTGACTTAAACCCTCGAGTCAAGCTTTCTTGAACAAAGTCCTGGCTTTTTTCTTCACATAGTGAATGCTGTGCACTGAAAAGCATGGACAGTGCAAGCTCCAGAAAATGCTTCTAAAATTGTATTTGTTAAAGTCTGGAAATTAGTATTCATCTCAGCTACAGGACCAAGGCAAGGCTTGAGAAACACATGTCCATTTTAAACTGGAATAGAAGGGCTGTGATATGCTGGTTCTGTGTGAATTTCCCTTGTTTTACAATCAGATCCATTAGTTTATTTGCTTTGATTCATATAGTTCCAATCTGTTTTCCCAACACTTTTGTAGCTCTGCATACATATTCACTTTGAGTGGGAACCATTTTAATGGATCAGCCTGCTGATTTCATGAGAGCCTGAAGGGTAAAACTCCTTGGAAGAGTGTTCAAAACTCAAGTATTTTGTGTTGGAAGGAAAAATCCAGTTTAAATGGTGCAATACCCTTTCTTAAATAACATTTCAAATGCCCTGTGGCTGTTCTGTTCTCACTTTAGGTGATGGCTGTGGATTAAGAGCCTGAGGCCTTGGCCAACATCTATAGGCAAAGCAATGCATCCCCAGGGCCTAATTCAAGGAAAGTTGTGCAGGTGTCATAATTAGCAGTTTCCTGTTAAAGCTCCACAAATAAGCTCTAATCCTCAAGGCACTAGTCTCCGAAACCCCTTGCAGGTTTGTTTTCAGACCCAGTAATATTCATCTGTAACCTTTTTTTTTTTTTTAATTGCCCAAGCTGCACATTTAACTACCCTGGGCCCACTGGCCTAGATTTTGCCAAAAATCAGATGTGAACAGGGATTAATGGTTCCAGTTGCTCACACTGCCTACCCACCATGCCCAGTGCAACTTGCCCTTAAATGAGGCTGAGGTGTACAATAGTTGAGTCAGAGCTGAACGGAGAACTTTGGTTTCCTCTGTTACCCCTCCCTGCCCTTCTAGGCCAATAAACATGTCATAAAGGGAGGAAAACGTGTGAAAAGGTAGGAAGCAAAACACAACCCTTAATGGTCTCTACATGTGCTGCAGCCACCTTCAAGTGAAAGTTGAGGTACCAGATTTTTTAGCACTCGGACAAAGCTCCCCCTTCCAACCACAACGGAGCAGGGACTCCCAGCACAAGCATTCCAGGACAAAATAACATTGGCAGTGCACGTGTGTGTGTGTGTGTTCATCTGCAGAGAGGGAAAAGAGAGGGAGGGGTGTGTTAATTGCAGTGTGAGCACATGTCAGGCAGGGAAGGGAAAGTTTCTCAGATCCCATGATCAGCAGGGCATCTGAGGACTTTAATGTTTTTCACAGTACAATAAAACTACCAGTGCCAGCTGGAGTCTCCAGCCAAACCGTATGCCTTGGAGCTTAGATGTTTCACATCACTGAAGGCTACATAATACTTTCAGCTGGCATTGCCTTCCGTTTGATATGTCTGGGGATGGAGATAGTTAGTTAAATAATCACATGGGCCGATGCGTTAGCTCAAACAATGGGCCCTCCCCCCCTCTTGCCAAACACATTTTTGGGGAATATTAGTTTGGGAAGAGGGGCACAAAAGCTTTTCATCCCTGCTTTCTTGATCTGTTCCTTTCTTTGTTTAGCCTCTAAGTGTTGACAGGTTGTGATGATGTTACTTCTCTTGGCGTGAATTTTTGTGAGACAAAAGGAAGGATCTGGTCAGGTTTTTTCAAACAGATCAGAGATAAGTCAGAGAGAAATGAGAGCTTTAAGGCTTGTTTATTCTGAAGGGGAGAATTTCACCTCAGTATTGGATATTGTGGATTAGGGGGGTTGAATAGGAAACCATTTAAAACAAACTCAGTATGTGCTATCTCTTCAAGTTGCAAGTAAAAAAACCCAGAAGTTATAAGCATGCAAAGAACATGGCAACAGAATCGTAATTTTACTATTTAAATTTAAATAAAATATACTTTGGCCAGCCAGGAAAAATCTTTCGCCTTCAAAAGTCCCTTTAAACCATGAAAGCAGTACTTGGAGTACTGAGGTACTTATGGAAATGTCTACCTGGTGTTGTGACTCTGTGTCAGGTTTCGGTTGTGCCATTGTTTAGGTGATCATAAGCCAAGCAGAAATGGAGAGGGAGCTGCTGCAGGGATGTGTGACTAATCATCACAAATAGTCCTCTAGCACTGTATTTTCTAGAGCTTTTGTTAAAGATGTGGTTTTCAGTGTTCCAAATGTGCAGAATTGTAATTCTGGAGATATGTATGGCTTTGTGGCTTTTGGTGCATGGAACTGGAGGTGATGGATAGCATGGGAAAGGTTAAAAATAAGATAGATAAAAATTGGGTTGGTTCATTTTGACAGGGATGTCTGTATTATCTACCAGATTTTACCAGTATATCTGGAACTGGATTTGTTTGGAAGGATGATCTTGCACAACAAAGATTTCTCAGTTTGACAGAGGCTTTGGAGAGACTTTGCATCCACTTTGCCAGCACAAGGAGCATCGGTCATGCAGCTGGTTGAGTCCAAGGCTCAAAGAGGGTCATGGAAGCCAGGCTCAAGAACACCTGGATACCCCAAAAAGGCCCCTCTGTGCCTTCCCGGAAGGCAGTGAGGCACCTGACATTCAACAGGGGTTTCACTGAATGCAGGGAACATCCATCACGCCAGTGGAAATTTTAACAGGGAAAAAGTCTTTTGAGGAACCTATCCTGACAGAACCTTAAAAGTAGAAGCAGGTTAGAGCTTCTTTAGTGAGCTCTAGGAAGAGAAAAGAGGAATGTTATTGGGATGTAATGAATCCTACTCTTGAGTCTCCATATGCAAAACTGCTTTGCTTCCCAGTTCTTGTAGAGATTACTGTGCTTGTCTGCATAAGTTGCTCAAAGCCTTTCACTCCAGGTGATCTCAACCAGCCTTCTTACCATTAAAACAGCAGTAGATGATCCTTAATCTTGTAACTTTATGTGTCACATACAGCAAAAAGCCTGAGCAGATGGACAGGAACATATTCCAGCTCAGCTGGGCACCTGCAGGGCAAATGTAACATCCTGTGTTCATTTCCTCTTTACACTTTGGGAAGTAGCAGTAGGAATGCTTGGGTAGTGGGAAAGATTTTCCTATGGAAAAGAATAAGAATGAAGGACAATTTAGGATTTAAGTATCTGCTTTTATTCCTGTAATGTTACAAATGAGTAGGCAAGAGATAAGGTTCCCTTTTCTTGCTGGGATGCTAAAACTGGGGAGTTTTGTCTAGTTTAATTCCCAGACCAGAAACCACAAGTAGGGCAGAACTGTTGGGATTTGCTGTGCATGTAGTAATACAGGAAGGATAAGGTGTGTGAAATGGAATGGTCCCTCCACTCTCCTGCTTACCCGGTGCTGGAAAGGGATTTCACATCATAAATTCCATACTCCGACATGGAGCCTTTGCTTTCAGAAGTACTGAACTACCTGATTGTCTGCATCAGCAGGATTGTCTAGCTGTGTCTTTTCTTTCTTCTACAGTTTTCATATGAGAATTTTGACAACCTAGACAGGTGACATAAAAGAAGCTTTCTAGCTTGGTGCATTCTTGAACTTGCTTCTATTTATTTCCTTCATGGCTCCAGACTTTATGTTGCTAAAACATCAGTTGCAAGTGTGCACTTTTCACTGACAGAGAATTTTCTTGCAAACTTCTGACAAGGTGATAAAACCTGTTTTCTTGTCCCCCCTTTGTTGTGCAGTGCTGTGTGGGTGCATGTAACTGATGATGATACACTGGGATCTCTAAACTGATGTTATGCAAACAATTCTACACCTTCCTGTTGCTTTTCTGAGCAGGAAATCACTCTCATAAACAAACACAAATTGTTGCTATAGTTCTGTGACACACTGAGACTATTGACACTGCCTGTAAATGATTAGGTTAGGAGGGGAGTTCCTCTTTGCTTCCTATAAGCTGAACTTGCTTTTAATATCAGGTCTTAAATCATACTTTGAAAAAGCTTGTGTCTTTCCACTCTTAGTTAGTGAATGCAATCACCCAGGTGAGACACCACACTCCTGCTGAATTTAGGTGATGCCCATTCCCCCATCTTTCAGTTCTGTCTATCCCCTCCACACCTGTCTGAGAGACTGAAACATTCATCTGATTACAAAGAGAATTCTGTGAAGAGAATGAGGGGTTTCAATGAAGAAAGCACATGTTTGAAGTTATTAATCTCCCACAGCAGTGGCCACTCAGTGCCTGCATTGCTGACTACACTGTGTCACACAGTGAAACCACCTTTGCACATGCAATCACAAGCTCTCTTGATTTGTAAGGTATGATGTCATACTTAAAAAAACGCATTAAGAGTTATTCAGGAGGGACAGCATCCTTCCGGTTTCCTGGCAGCCCTTCAAGTCTTGACCTCGTTCCAGAAAGAAAACAACCTGTGAAAACATCAGCTCCTGTCAGCACCTGCAACTCAGAGAGCAGCACGTGCTCTGTGTGCTGCAGGAGCTGTGAAAATCCACAGGGCACCATGTGCTTGCACTTAAAAAGCAGCTGTCCTTATACCTCCCCTCTGATGGCAGTGTAAGTGTTTCCTCAGTATTTCCCAGCCCCTTGGTGTGGGCACTGGGAATGCCACAGGTGGAAGATGAGTGAGACTTTGGAGAGTTGGAACTTCCTCCCCACAGGTTTTCAGCAGTTGTACAAACCATCAAAGACCCTCCCTTTCAAGGTAAATATTGAAGTGATCGATTCCCCCCTTCATCTTCCACCTGGAAGTTACTGAAGGACAGCAGTGGAGAGAAGTTGGTGAGGTGGTGCCATATCACACAGGTCTGAAGAAGGACCTGGGATTGTCTCAGTTCACCCTCTGTGGAACTGGGAATATCTTCTTCAAACTTCAGCAGCTTGTCACACTAGGCTATATTATGTGCAGTTATGTCACTCTGGAACCCTATCAGATGCCCTTTATATTTTTGCACTGACTGATTTAAAAGGGTCAGTCAATGAAATCAATGGCTGTGAACATGGGGCAGCGAAAAAGAAATGCTTTCTCACGCAGCACAGGAACTTGCTGTCACAGGAGGTTACAGAAGCAAATGCTGTGGATGAATATCTGTTTAGGGAGATTGCTGATCTTTGGAAAAAGTTGCTCTCACAGAAGTATCTCTGTCTCTTCTGTTCTGCCATTGCTTCTTGGTCGTGCCTCCTTTTTTTTTTTTTCTTTTAGTATTGTGTAGCACAACATATGTTAAGGGTGATTTGTTTTGTTCTGAAACTTGAGGCATGGGTTGCTTTGAGAGGCAGGTCAATGGACTTCATGCCCCCCAGAGCATGAAGGGGGGAAATATGATGTTCCAAAACCTTCTGTTGTCTCTTTAGTGCAAGAACATTTTTTTGCCCCTACATGATCTACACTAAACATCCCCCCTCTGTCACTACATTACTGAGAAATTCTGTGCAGCAAAAGGTACCTTTCAGTGAGTGCACAATGTTCCTCTTGAAGTGAACAATAAGCCATTTCCCCTGAGTTCCATAATGAAAATGCCCTTTTGAATACCTAAATACACGCTGTGTTGAGTAACTGTTGACAACTTTGAGTTATTCAGTACCTCTCTGCATCTACTTGAGCTCTTTGGAAGTTCATGAAGCTGTTGTGATAGACTGGAAGTTATCCTGCCCTGACCTAGATGCTGTTTTGCTCCAGGCTCAGTGTGTCCCTTGTTATTAATCTTATCGTAGGAAGTCTTGAATAACCTGACTGGAGTCTCTCAGTGATGAACAGTACCAGGTTATGCTCCATTTTGGTCGTGAACTCTTGTACATGAAAATACCCTGGGAGTGTTGGCTTTGACTCTTTGTATGTGCAGAATTAAAAACCCCACAGTTTCTGCCTTCTGGATTTACAGGGATAAATCTTAAATTTAGTGGAGAATTCTACATTTTTTTTTAATTCCACACCCCCCTCTGAATTATCTTCCAGCTAGTTAAACAAGGCCTCTTATTAGAAACAAGCAATACTTTATGGATCTTCAGAATTCCTTCTCCCTAAAATTGGTGTGTTGCTACATAAACACACTTCCCCCATGCACTTCTGTCTTGAGGTGCTTCCAGGTGCTCTTAATTTCAGAGAAGAACTAACTTGTCTCACAGGTGATTTCTGTTTTGCTTAAGCCTCCTTCTCGTGCTTGAATACTACTACTCTCAAAGTTGTTGAAATCCCCTTTGAAGTCCTTAATTATTGTATCAGTATGTGACCACTTCTTACATTAAATTCCAGGCATAAGAGGCAAAATTGAGAAGAAGAGCCATCTTTACCTGATCCCTGCCCTTGATAACCACAGGCTCTGGCATTTTGGGCAGTCAGGAGACAGAGGTACCACTTAACAGTGAAAACAAGGAAAACTGTTTGGAATCAGGTGATATGCTACATACTGGGAAAAATGTACTGGCAGGCACTAGATCTGGAGTCACTGAAAGAGGTGGATAAATTCAGAAACTCTGGACTGGATCTCTCTTCCCAATCATGGCCCAGCCTCCCTTGAAGTCCTGTAAATTCTTTGTGTTCATAATGCCTTTGGTGGAGTTCCACACATTTGTTTTCCGTTACTTGAAGAACAACCTCCTTTTGCCTGTTGGAATGTACTTTTCACAGGCTTTATCTCACCCTTATATTGGAAGAAAGGGGGACAGTCTGTTTCTGTCCCACCCCTCCACACAACTCCTGATTTTATAGACTCCTAAAATAAATTCTGTGTCATCTCTTTTTGAAGCTAAAGTTCTAAAGAGTCTGTAGGAGCCTTCCTCATACAGGTTTTCCCTACTGTCTCTCTGAATCTTTTCCAATTCTATTAGACCCCTTTCTGACATGAATTGTCCTCATTGGAGAAAAGTGAGATTAGAATCTGGATCTTCTTCTTGTGGGTTTTAATTATAAGGATGTCCCCTTTGATATCTACATGTCTACATTTATGTTCTGAAGAGTCCTGTGTTGGTGGTGAGGGATAACCTCTTCATCAGTGTTTTAGGAAACAGAGGCAACCCAAAGGAAGATGAAGGCAAAAGCTCCAATTACATCATGATCACAAAGCCTTGAAAACGAGCTGGGGCTGCTGATGGTTTTTAAATTGGGATATACTAATGGCCTTAGCAGGTTTGATCCCTGAGCCAGTTTTACAAGCAATCCTTTTGAATTGTTTCAGCAGGCCCTGCTAACCAAGGAACATCTGCAGTGTGGATGTGCCATGCACAAGGTAAACTCAGTTTGTTTTCTGAACTCTGGTTTCAACCATCTGCAACCATTTATCTTGGTTCCATCCCTTTGCACACAAAACACTGTAAAAATGCAAAAGCCTACAACTGGCACAGTGTTATTTTTCTGCTGCCAGTACATCCCCAGAATGTGGACTTAGTGCCCTAGGGTGTTTTTTTTTTCTATGGGAGACTTCATTCCATAGCAACCAAAACACATTTGGATCCCAAAAAACATCCGAAGTATTAAAAGACTCTGGCTTGTCTGCTACTAATGGAATCCCCAGCTCCTATGCTACTTGTTAAAACCCTTAAACTAATAAAGCACTCATCCAAACTCTGACCTTGGGCTGACAAATACATATAATCATCCAAACCTGATCAAACTCAGTTTAAAAATTGAATTCTGGCACAATTAAAAAGATAAATAGCTGAAACTTAAACATAAAGGCATAGCCTAAGGTAATGTTCACTGTTTAAAACTCGAACTTTTCATGGCAAAGACAATTTTTTAGCTTTACTACTAGCAGTGGAAGTTAGTCTCACTCTTACTTGCCTGAATAAGATGACTTGCATCTGGCATCTCTTGAATAATTTTGAAAAGCAACCCTGGCATTAAGGACCAAGAAAACCTGGGGTTGTTTCCGTAATAACCTCTCCTGATAAAATGAGAGAGATGAGGAATAAAAGGGTTCAGAAATGAAGGTCATTGTATGGATCACTCTGACTATCTTTTCTCTGCTTCTGAATCTTCTTTGGGACTAGGAAATGTTATTGCAGTTTTCAGATTTAGGGACAAAACATGAACAAACAATGCCCCAAACTGCTGCCTGCAATTCTAATCAGCCACATGCCACTGGACTTAGAAAAGGTATTTCTGGCTTTTTTTTTTTCACAGCTGAATTTTTTCCAGTCTCAGTTGTGTTTGGGGACAATCCACAGATTGGTGATGTAGGGTGCTCTGAGAGGCACCTCATCTTGACTCTTCTTCTGAATTCTTTTCAGTGCTGGCTGGGCAAGACTTGCATGGACTTAGAGCAGCTGCTTGTAACCCCTTTTCCACTTCATCAGGCACGGAGGTATTTCAGTTTCCTCAGCCATCCTTCAATCTCAAGGTAAGACAGGAAAACACATCACCTGCCTCGTGTGTTCTGTGTGCTCTAAACATTGTGCTGAAATGATTGCCAGTTATTAGAAGCTCTTTGCCAATTATTAGAAGCTCTGTGAGGTCCAGGTTCCCAAAACACTGTATTCAGCTGTCCTTTTCAGAGTCTCTGCTTCTTCAGAGCCCACACTCACTTTATGTCACCAGTTTGGCTCTGAACTGCTTAGTTGTTCCCTCCATGTTGGGTTTTATTTGCCTGTTTTGAGGTGCCCTCTCCTTACATCACAACCTTGTGTTTCCATTGCGTTGCTTGCCTGACTTGCCCTGCAATCCTTGCTGGGACATCTGTACTGTACATTCATTTCTGACCCCAGAATCCTGGAGAAGATTAGGCTGCTCCATGACAGTACTGGTACAAACCTATTTCTGCAGAAATAACATCAGTAATAAAGTAATGTGTTCTCTGCAGAGGCTTTGCCAAAAGTAACGTTGTGACTGGCTGTTTATCAGAAGATAGATAGCTTCTAGAAGACAGATCTTCTAGAAGATAGCTTCTAGAGCTAGAAGCTATTTATTTGTGATGTTATCCACACCATCTTTTTTTTTTCCCTCAGGAAAAGGACATTTCTTTTGAAGCTTTCTTTTATTAAAACCCAAATCTCCACAGAACTCTTCTACATCCAACATGGGAAATTTTTAGCAAGTTCTACTTTTTCTTTATTTGTATCTGTAGACTTTATTCACTTGCTAATATTTGTTGCTACATGTGATGTTTTAGTCCTACTTCATTCAAATTATAACTAAGGCACTTGGGAAGACTTGTCTTAACTCCCACCTTTGCCAGAAATCAAGCACTCTCAGTTCTTGACCCTGAAATGAGGGACAGTAAGAATTCATGTGTTGTCTGGTCAGAGATTAGAAGAGGATTTCTCAAGCCTTTACACCTCCCCTGTCTCATGATATGTGTATGTGGTACCAAACTCAACAGAATTTCTGTTGTTGGTACTTCTGTGTGATGTGGTAACCTGAGCAATACTTACATAAGTTAACATGGGGTGTGCTTTAGTAAAGGGTGAAAAGTGAAGATGGCTCTTACCTTTCCTTGAGAGGTTAACATTTATAAGCTTTTCAGAGTCAGGATTCTCATAATTTTCTTTCAGAGGTGGCCAAAATTAGGGACAAAAGAGGGCAGTGGCTTGCACAGCCCCTGGCAGGATGTGCCGAGAAGTTTGGCATCCCAGTTTAGTCTGTAGTATTTATTTCACTGCAAAGTAGTTTCATGGCAAGCAGTTTCTTGCTGTCAGAGGCACTTTGCATTCACGTCATAAATTACTATGAGCTTTGACAAGTCCTTCAAATCTGGTTTCCCCTTTCCTCGCCCCAATGTGTTACAAAAATGGCTTGATGGATATTTTGAAAGTTGACAGGCCAGTAGATCTTTCGGAACTAAAATACATCCTGGGTTTAGTGGCATCACAGAAGCCAAGAGGGAGAAAAGGGAATAATGTGAAAAGGTGTTCAAGGATGGGGTTTTTTTCTACAGCCACAGACCGTGAGCTTTTGAATATTATCCTTGAAGAGAGGAGAAATCTGTGTTTAAAAACACAGTTCTGATATCAGTGAAGCTCTGTTGCTAATATAACTTGTGGTCTCTTTTTGTTTTTTCTTTTTTTTGCTTTATGACATTGTTTCATTTTGTACATATTTTGTATATTTAAAGCGGAACAATTCTTACTAATTGATTTTTAACTGTTGTCTCCCTGTGTTGCCTTGGAATCTTTTCCAGTAGTGTGTGCTCACTAATCCTGACTATTCAGAAATAATTCTGAGATTAGACTGTGATTTTAATTTTCTAATCTTGGTTCTCCTTTGGGTTGTTGGGTTTTTTTCTTTTTTTTTTTTTTTTTCCAAATGTATAATTTATTTGGTTCATTGTTATACGTCAGGAAGATGCCTGAGCTCTTGATTATCTTCTTGTCATCAAACCAGAGTGCATGTTCTTCTTATGAATCTATGCTTTGATGTCATTAAAATTACATTTTTCCCTTAGAAAAGATTTTCTTAAAGTTATCATTTCTTTTGACATGAATTTAATACATTAGACATCACTTTTATTAACGTAGCTGGATGCAACATATAATAAAATTCAGTGAGGTCAATGCCTAGCAAAGAATTTTATGAGAGAAGGCATTTGAAATGTGATTTTTAAAAGTATCTATTTATTTCCTTATCAGTGTTTCTAATAACAGTTTGGCACAACTGACAAGCTTGAGTGTACTCCTCAATTTAAACCTTAGTTCTAATATCTTGTGGTGTTTCAGCTTCAGTTGCCTTCCTGCTAAAGGCAGTGCTTGAACATGTTCTGACTGCAGTTGCCTCCAGAAATGGGGATTTTAGTAGGATAATGAATCAGGTAAGGGCAAGGGGAAATCCTCAACATTTACTGGGCATTTCACCCAAACAGAATCTGAGTAGGAACATCAGGATGTGCCCCGTGATCCAGAGTAATAATGATAAAGGAAACCAGCATCTGTTTTATGGGATACAGGACATAAAGCCCTGCTGTTCTGCTGTTCCGAGTATGGCTTTTTGGTCCGGACAGCAGCGTTGTCCCCTGTGCTTTGTGAAGAGTGTTGTGTGCCCTTTCGTGTCCCTCTGGATCATCAGGAGAAATCCATATTGGATGAGGTTTTAATTTTTCATTTGAAGAGTGTCATCTCCAGTATCAGCCTCACTTATCATAGTGCTGACACAGAGTCTTCTGGAGCTCGGTTTAGAGGGGAGTGAGGAGTTCCCAGTCAGCAATATCACAACTTTGTTTCCACATTTTCTTTCTTAGGTGCTTTAAAAACAAATCCTAATGCAGGGAAATGTGAATATGAAACATTACTTAGGTAAAAGAGTAAACTTCTCCTGGAGTTGGTGTAGTGGAGTATCAGCAGATGGAGAACAGAGCCCAGTCCCTGGTATTTGCCTGCTGAGAATCCATCCTGTTTTGTGCTTTGCTGCCCTTTTGTTCTATACATCTAAATGGAGGCTTTTCTTGTTGGTTTTTTTTTTCTTTTTTCTTTTTCTTTCTTGATTTTTTTATTACCCTGGCACTGCAGATTATAAGACTGGACAGCTTTCATAAAGCCCCTTGAGATGTCTCAGCCTGATGAGGTGCTAATTAAACAGAAGTTATTGTCAAAGTGGGAGAGGGAGTGAGAGTTCAGGGCTACCTGGTTTTTACACTACTTTAGTTGATGACTTCAGTGAAACTAAACAGGAAGGCTTCAGACACTTATGAAATCACAAAACTAATGCTAACTCCTATTAGATAATTCTCAGAGCTTTCTTGGTTCAGTTGGGATGAATCCTCAAATGCCAGGGATGGATCTTCGGTAAGATCTCTTGAGTCTCCAGGAGTGTGTAAAAACAATAGCTCTTCCAAGGTCTTGTGTATAGAGCTTGTCTTTCCTGCCTTCAGCACAGGGACAAATTTCACCAAAACTGTCCTCACCTTAACTCTTCTCTTTTGTGGCTGCACAAGAGTTTCATGTCTCATGCTGCTCTTAGCACTCTGCACAATCAAAAGGCCTTTGTTTTGGCTGCTGTTGAGAGCCAGCTGAAATTCTAAGGTCCAGGGAAGCTATTCAAGCATTTTACTTATTCATATCTCTAATCTCCTAGCAGTTCCTGGAATCACCTCTCACATTTGGCTTGTACATCTTACTTTACATAACGTTTAAGGTCACTCAGAACGTGTCACTAAATGTCACGCTCTTCACATCGTAATTGCAATCAAAAATATGTTACTTCTGTAAGGAGCTCTGTAAGGAGGAGGCAGAGCCACTTGTGCTCACCTGGTGCTTTGTAAACAGTTTTATCCTTGGGGTAGTCAACATAATGCCTTTAAATGAGGATGGAGATCACAACTTACTAGCTAATAAAAGGGTGAACACCCCTTACACTGAAAGCTTTATATAAAGCTGTATGTGAAGCTCTGAAGCCTTTTGTGAAGGACTTATGTGTGGGGTGTTTTTTTGAAATTTGTTTGTTAGAATTGGTTGTATAATTTAATGCAAAGTAGGTGGAGTAAGAAGATGAACTTTGTAAACTGCTTGAAGGACGTGAAATTGTCTTTCACTGAGGTGAAAAAAGAAAGAAGGAAAATGGTAAACTAATTACTTTGAGTCTTTGTTTTGAATTTGCTTTGAACTCCAGAGGGATTTTGCTGGTTGCTGAATTATTTCTTGCCATGCTACATCTAAAAAAAAAAAATCCAGCAATTTAATATTTGGTTTTATATCTCAGCAGTATTTGGAGCACTGATTCTGTAAGAAACCTAAGTTTGGCAGAACTAGCTTTGCTGCATAAAGAAGACTGGAAAAGGTAACACAGCCCATCTCTGTGCTTGGATGTGAAGCTTGGAACTAGGAGACCTGGACAGACAAAAGTGGCTTCACTTGCTGTGGCCTCTTAGCTGGAGAGAGTGGTTTGACCATCTGTAAATATATCTCCAGTGATACTGGCTGAGAAGGGCATCTTCCCTTTATTTATATAATCTAAGAACTAAGGAGTTTTGTTCTGGCATGTCAGAAAGATCAATGTAAACAATAGGTTGAAATGGCACAACCACAACATGTCATGTGAAAACCCAGGAACAGAAGTCAGGTGGAATTTGGGAGTCCACTTTGAATCTGCCACTGTTACTGGAGTTTGGGTCTAGCTTTAGTATGTTCCCTGCTCCCTGCAGGACCTGCACCTCCCCATCATCTTGTCTTCTTCGTGATGGATATTGCATTTGCACAAAGGAAAAAACAACCACATTGTAGTGAGAGGAAGCCAAGTGTATTTTTTTTTTTTCTTAATGCTGTTTTCAGGACCTGAAATCTTGTAGATACAGGGGCCCAGAGCTGTTACATGAGGACAGGATCGATTCAGTCAATCAGAGGGAAAACCTACTGTCAGACTCTCAGACCTTTAACCTGCTCCTCAGAATTATTAGAACTCCCAAATCTCTTTGCAGGCCTTTTCTATTAGACAGATATTCCCATGTTTTGATTTTTTTGCTCCAGAAGTAATTTTTTTTATAATTACCTTCATTGAACTGCACTTACCATCTGTGAAGTGAGAGGCACTTAAATGATTTATTAGCCTGAGTTCCTAAAATGTGCTGAACAGCACGGGATTGATCTGGGCTAGTGACAACCAGAGGATACATGACAATGGGTAGGTGGCCAGTGTTTGATGGAGCATCGTGCTGTGCTGTGGGGTCTTGCTCTGTGGGAGTGTGTTGGCTCCCTTCCACTTGTACAGTAGATCGATAAAAGGCAGGTGTGCCTGGGCTCAGAAATACAAAGAAATATCTTGAAGCACTGTTTTCCTCTTGAAGAAAAAAATCATAGGGCACACTGTATCTCTTGTTTCTGATGTACTCCACCCCAACCCCGTAGAAGCCTCTGTAAAGCTTTTTGGCAGCAAAGAAAACCTTTCTAGAGTGCAAAAATTGATTTGCATTTGTTGTGTTCTGTGCACTGATTGAAATCCTGAGGGCTGATTTTGGTCCTCACTCCATTTCTTTTCTTGGCAGTGGAATCCATGATAAGCAAGATGCTTTCCACAGGCTTTCCTCAGCCCTGTGCAAGGTGGTTAATGCTCAGTGGGGTTCAGCACAGTGAGGAGCACAAAGCTGAGCTGTGTGGATCCAGCTATGAACATCACTAGCAGGCTGTGAAAGGCTTAGGTATAAGCACTGCTTAAGAGGAGAATGTGGTTCCTAGCTAAGCAGGAGATGGGAAGGAGGAGTATCTGCCTTTCATGCAAGCAAAATCCTGTCTCTGGTAATAGGCGGGGGCTCCTGTCTTACATCTCCAGCTGCATTTTCATCTGAGCAGAGGCTATGAGACCCTGCTACTTGCAGAGCTTCCCCATGTAGCAGAGACACACAGCTTCTGCTGACCTCAGAACCCAGCAGGAGCTGAGATGAAGCAGCTCCAGCCCTTCACAGTGATGAGATGCCACCAAGCAGCTGATCTCGCAGATGCAAGTGACTGCAGGTGAGCCAGAGCCTGCTCTGTGCAGATTGCCTGCAGGGTCTTCACAGGAACGTTGGCAAGGAAGAGGAGGTTGCCAAGCTGACTTGAGTGCTGTGTTCCTGCTGGGGGTTAAGCATCTGCCTCCCTCCTTTGCTCAGCACAAACTGAGAGAGTAAAAAATCCAGTACAGACACTGTGTTAATCTTTTTTTTCACCCCCCAGTTTAACATATGCAGAGAAACACAGGACTGAGCTTAGAAGGAGAAACAAAAGGGATGTGTTGGTTTAATCCAAGCCATGGAATAGCTTGGACCAGCTCTGTGATTTAGCCAGAGGGTTCCAGATCTGGCTGTGTGTTGCAGTAGTGAACAGGAGCTGCTGTCCTGTGGCTGGCAGCTGGCAGAAGGATGACGTGAGGGGCTCTCTGAGGACAGTTTGCAGTAGCAGATAACTGAGTGGCTGGAATGATGCAAGTTGACAAGGATCAGCTACCAACCCACCCCAGGGCATTTCTGTGCCCCTGGCACTGCCCTGCAGCTGTGGGTAACACAGCCCACATAGAGTCCTGCCTGCCAGGGGAGGCACTGCCATAGGGAGGGCACGGAGCAAACTCAGGCAGCAAATAGGGGCCAAGAGGGGAAAAGGAGGTGTGAGGAGATGTTGGAGGGCTGCATGGAGAGGATGGGGTTGGTAGGGAGTTCTCCCTATGTCTAGGGCTCAGCTTTACTTTTCCAAGATGGTTGAAGGCCTGGAGGTGAGTAGGAGGAAAGCCCCACCAGGGGAAGTTGTGTAGTGTGTAGGGTCTGCTCTGGGCTCCTGAAATTTCTGGGATTCAGCTGTCGTTTAAAGCTGCATGAACTGGCATAGGTGTTACTGTGTTTGTACTCTGTATTTAAATGATCTTGAGCCAGGTTTTGGGATCTGAACACCCATATCTACCTAGATACAGGGCATTCCTCTGTCTTCTAGTGATTGTTCTCAGCAGCCCAGTTGCACCACTCTTACTTGAGGCAATATCCAGTTTCATATGCCAGACATATGAATGATGAATTGATGAATTTGTTCCTCCGCTTTTTCCACAGTTATCTTTCCTAAAATAAAGGTTCTCTTGTCTTGCACTACCTGCACTGTAGCTGTTTCTCCTCTGTCCTGAACTGCCCCAAACTTGGAGTTAGTTCAAACTCAGCACCATGTTTATGAGGGGTGGGAGAAGTGAGTCTTGGTTACCTTGAGGAAGCACAAAAAGAGTACTGGGAAAAGAAAACCTCAGGTAATGTTCCTCCCCACTGGCTGATCCATCCATATGCCCTAGAGTGGCATGTGGCCAAAAGGAGTTGGTGAGAAGCAGAGACAGATGGCAACATGTGATCTGGAAGGAGCACAGGGTTTGACACCCAGTCAGAGAAACTAAACCAGAGCCCTGAATATTCACAATTCTTCTGGTGTAGTTGACGTTGCCTGATTCGTTATACAGATATCAAGATTCAGGCTGGCCTCTATTCCAAGGATTAATTTTGGTTTCCTCTTTATCCTGGATCTGCCCTTCTGCCATATAATGCTGTTCCTTCTGACCTCCAAAGGAGGGAGTAGGTTTATTCATGGTGGACAAATAGCCCAGAGGAGCCACGTGGTGGAGAGGACAGATCTTTGCAGGTGGCATTGAAAATTTAAAGGATCTTCCAGCCAAAACTTAGACCTTGCCCCTTTTATTTCACAGATCCTCCCCTGGCTCCTTCTGGAGACATGTTTGCTGGAGGAATTGTTCCTGAGATATGGTTTCCTGAGGGACACAACACATTCCGTTCCTGGGAGAGTGATGGGCACGTCTCAGGTGAGAGGTGCAGGACTAAACAAACCTCCCTGAGCTTGACAGGGCTCCACACAGGAGGAGGTGTGAGTGGTGAGGAAGGATTGCTGCCAGCCTTGTTTGGGGTTCACTTGTGCTGTCCTCAGATTCAGAGGGCTTGGGAGTTCAAGGGAGAAAACAAAAGTAAAAATAAAGTGAGAAACAGCTAGAGAAAGGGAGCAAAATGTGTTTAAAGCTCTGTAACATCAACTCACGAGCGCTGAGTCTGCAGGGCATAGTCCAGGTTAAACTGTCTTTGGGAGGATAGCTCACTTATGCTTAATAATTAAAGGAGTGATCCTTTCCTACTTGCTGCACTGAAGATTAGTGAGGTTTTATCTCTGCCCTGCTAACAGTGCCAGTGACATGTTCATAATGCTGTAACACATTTCTCTGCACATACAGCGGAGAAGAGGGCTCGTGGCAGGGGGCCAGAACCACTTAGATTGTTTTACCAGGGGCACACCAGAGACCAGGGAACCCCAGCAAGTAGCTGCTGCTTCCAGTCTGTGGCACCCTATGTTGTGACATTCCTTGCACTGTTGTGTCCCCCCCAACTATGTCAGTTGACACAAAAAATCACTGATGTCTTTAGATAGAAAAATCAGTTTAACTGAAGCCAGGGTCAGACTGCTGTCAGTATTTTCAGATATATGTTTCAACTTAGTTTTGTCATCCTGTGAGCTGGAAAATTGCAGCTCTGGCTGAGGTGCAGTCAGGATTATAAACTTTTATTTGTGAGTATGAAACTAATCTGGTTTGCTCAGATACAGGTAATGTTGGGGATTTCCCCCCCTCTCTTCTCTATAGTGCAATCCTGCTTCTCTGTGCCAGTTTTAAATAATTCTGTTTTGCAAAACAGGAAGGCTTTAGAAATTTCAGAAGTAATGCAGGAAAAAGCAGTCTTTCATGCTGCTGGTGTCTGTGGGATTCTGCAGCATCCTGGTGTGATGTGTGGGGGTGTGTGTCCATGTGCTTTTTTTGTCCTTGCCTGCATGCACACACCCGCTCCCTGTATGAATTGATTATGTTACCCAAATACCTCCTAGGGAACTCTCTCTCTTTCTGGGGCTCTGGTACAATTTGTTCTTGAAATTACTCGAGGAATTGTCCAATCCTGTGTTAAACACCCCCACGCTGACACAGATTGAAAGCTGATGGGCATTAAAATGAAATGATGTTTAAGCGATTGTTTTTCTACTCTCAGAATACTTTCTCCTGATAGTTCCTTTCTCGGGAGTGATGCAGATCCTGTCTTAAGCCAGGAGGAAGAACTGGATGACCCCACATGAGGTCACTTAAAACTTGTGAATCTATAGTTTTAAACACAATAAAACCGGAGCTGTCCCAGCAGAGGCCAGGTCACCTCTCCTCAGTTCCACACCTCAGACCCAGCCACTCTCAGCTTGTGGTACAGGTGTCAGGGCTGGTTATCACAGAGATCACAGTGTGTGCACCATCCCAGAGGAACTGAACAGGGACAGCTGGCCCTGAGTGATGGTCTACTGGACATGAGGGATGCAGAAACCAAGGAGACAGAGTGGAGAAGCTCCTCAAAAGAGAACAGTGTTTCTTGTTGGCACAGGGAGAGGTGTAAAGACAAGGCTGTGCAAAGGTGTGAACTTGCAGACTCTCAGTTCCCCATGTCAATCACCATTTCAAGTACTGCTTCCTCATCTCCTGGGGCAGGACACCTGCTGTCTGGTAGCATATTGCCCACCGTGGGATGTTAACTTCTTACCTAGTGTATTATTTCTGGTTTATGGAATTAATGCTTTCCCAAAACTGTCAGAGTCTTTTCTCCAGCTCAAAACATTTGCCTTTAGCCTTTACTCTCCTGATAGCATAGAAAATGTGTTGCATTCAGCAGTGCCAACCCGTGCATGCTGAACACGACCCAGATGCTACTTAAAGGTGGCAGCATCTCCCAGGGGAGACACTGAGTGCACCCAGGCACAAGCCCTGTTATTGTGCCTTAACTCTGCTGCCAGAGCACTGCTGATGCATCTAGCATGGAGCAAATATTAGCCATTGGGCATTCCTCCCAGAATGTCTTCTCTTCTACATAGAGGGAATCACCCCATATTTATCTGACTTGGGCATAAATGGAGTGGGTGGTACATGGGGAGAATCTCTCAGATTGTCTTCTGTCCTCCAGCTTTCTGAAATACATGTTTAGTTGTTGTCCTCACGGAATGAAGACATTCCAGATTTCTCACTTATTAGATTTCTGGCATTTTGTATCATTTGTTTTGGTTCTCATAGTTCTTTGCACAAATGTCACCTACTCTGTTTTCTGTCCTTCTGTCTGACTTGTTCTGTTCCTTGTTGTGTCCTCTGTGTGAGGATACATGATTTCCATGGCTTTGTCCTCCAGCATCAGCCAAAGCTGTTTTGCACTTGTTTACTTCCCTCTGCTCTCCAGTGTAAAAGCCTGCTTGCAACTTTCCTGGTTTTGAAGTGCCCATAATACTACTGGGCAATGCATCAGAGTCATCTGTCCCTCTGACATGGGCCTCCTCTCTTCCAGAAGTGTCCTCAGTTCCTGACAAATCTGCTCTTTCAACCTTCTTCTCAGCCAGGTATTAAATCTTGGCTTTTTTGCCTCTCTTTCTAGTCCTGCATAGGAGTGTTTTCAGAGAATACTGGGAGTGTTTTCAAAGAATACTCATTGTCTCCAGTTTTCTTTCCCAGAGCCTAAATATTGCTTCCAGAATACTTTTTTTTTTTCTTCTGTGTATAATTTGTGTCAAAATGGATTAAGCTTTTCCCTGAAAATGGCTTTTTCTCCTGAAAGCCAGTTCAGACTCCCATGAGATCTGCTGCCTTGGCAGTCAGTCCCCATGTCATCCTCCCTGGAGTCACAGCCCCACCTGTCTATCTGCTGATGGTAGGAATCAGCTTCAAGCCTGGATTAGGGTCTCACAGAGGTGCCTCCTGTGTGCCTGTGCAAAGAGCCCAGGTTCCAGCTGTGTGCTCTTCCTTGGCATTCCTTGTCTTGGCTCTCATGTTTCCCCATCAAGTCTTTGCCAACAATGCACAGACACGAGCCTTTCCTCAATATTCTGCATTTTAGTTAAACCTGGACAGCCCAATGCCTAAGTCCTGTTCTTGAGCATTGACCTGACTGATTTGAAACCAGAATCAAGATTTGGAAAGACATCCTGATTGCTTTTGTCAGAAGGCCTTGGGTTAATGGGCCGAGCACTGTATATTCTGACTTCCAGCACTCCTGGAGCAGTAGCTCTTGCTTGGTTGTTCTACCAGCAGAAACCTCCAGCAGATGGGCACGAGGATGTCATGGACAGGCTCCACCTTACAAACACCTGGGGGGTGTCACAGCCTCACACCACCAGCTCTGGGGCTGATGCCTGACATCTCCTGTGTAGCAGGATGTGCAGCTGAGCTGTGAATTGAGCACATGGGTGTGTCCAAGGCAGTCACACATTCTGGTAGTCACTGGTTTGCTACATGACTTGGTTTTCCAGGTGTGTGCTGTTGTAGAGTTTCTGGCAACGTCCCATTGGGATGCATGGACTGTTAATTTTTATAAGGAGCTGACCTGTAGTCAGACATACCTAAATCAGAAGAGTCTCTTAATCTAAACTCCAAGGTGTAATTTACAGTCTTCTCCAGTTTGCAGTCACTTCAAGGTCTTCAAGACCCTCTGTTTTATGTGACAAATCTAAGTCAGTGTGCAGCTGCAGTTTTTCACATTTTTCTTGCTTTTTTATCTGCATGCTGTTCCCTTCCTCCAAACTGCAGGCTATGTATGGAGTCCCTGGCAAAGTCCTACCAGCCTTGAAGGCTCATTTGAATTCAGCACACCCCATTGTCCTGCTGAGTGTTCTATCAAAGTGCCAACTCCGCTGTATTAACCCAGGAGCAGGGGAAACTGCAGCTCAGTCAATCCTTGGGCCACAACAGGTTTGTTTTATTTAATGAAGTTTGAGTCATTTTATGGCAGAACTGGGCTGTAGTTCCAGCTGAGCCCTTTGGAGCCTGCACATTCCTCTCTGCTGCTCACCTCTGGGGTGTGCAGCCAAAAATGTAAATTAATGAAGACAAAGAGGAGAGATGTTCCTGACACAATTATTCTTCTCTCTTGTTAGGGCACTGATGCTCAGGCAATACTGGGAGAAGCTGCAATATTATCACTTCACTCATCAGACTAACATTGGTTTTTTTTCTTGGGGTGATCTGTGGCAAGAAGCTGTTGACCAGCTCAACATTTTCTAGAATTTCTGTCTCTCAATAAAATCACCTTTTCCTGCAGTGCTTTGGCATGAAATACTGTAAATTTTCTCATGAGATTTTTTTTCCCCTCTAGACATATCTAAAACATCAAAGGTATCTTGCTGGAAAAATAAGCCAAGAAACAATGGGTCAGAACTGGGGAAGTGCACAATGAGCACATGCCTGTGATGACTATGGCCCGAACTCATTTCTTTTTTAACTTTACCATCCTTCTCTGTCTCATGTAATCATAAGTAAGTACTTTGCAATCTGTGGAATGTGTTTTTTCACATGACCACCATCTGGGCTGCTATTTCTCTGCCCTGTTGTACCTCTCTGTTGTTTGGGTTACTGATAGTTGTCTGTCTGGTACTGTTTGATTTTAGCTTCCTCCCTTGGTCCTCAACAAGTTACAACTAGACACTTTCCCTAATTTTATCCTCGAGGTTTACACTTCTCTTAGCCCTAACAAATGTATCTGTTTATTCTACAGTTTTTTCCTGTCAATACACTGCAGCTTTTAAAAAGTTAGTGTTTGTCTACAGGAGGAGATATCAGTCAGGAATAAGTCTGGATTATCGCTCCATGGAAGCTCCTCTGCCCTTTGGAAATGGATGCAGAATATTTGCACTGTTATTCCGGAATCTGTGCCTTGTCAGGGAGCCTTCAGACATCCTTGGTTTTAATCTCTCCTGTTTGAACTCAGTGCCCTGTGTTGAACAAGCCCTAATTTCAGCCTGCATCAAACCTGCTTTCTCTTTCAGCTGAAATTTTTTCCAGGTGCAGTGGTACCTGAATTGTGGTGGAGATCCATCTGTCAGACTGGCTGTGTGCTAAGTGTTTTCTGAAGTTGATGGAAACTGCTCCCAGACTCCAGGGACAATTGGGCCAGTCCCTGAGAACACTGAACCAAATAATAACCAGCTGTATTCCCAGGCTGCCACTTCCTTAACCCTTCTTCTATTCAATTCCTCATCCCTGTAGTTATCAGAATATCTTTTTTTTTTTCCTTTTTCCTGAACAGTGGGTCCTTTTCTGGCTTTTATAATTCTAAGATGAGAACAGGTAATTTTGAACACTGAGTTACTCTCTCATGCCCAAGTACAAAATTTCTTCCCCCTCCAGCTCTTTCCTCTTCCCTTGTGAGCTTTTGTTTCCTCTCTACCCCCACCTTTATACTAATTCTTCCCATTTGCCTTTTGCATTTACTGGCACCTCACCTATAACTTATTCAACTTTTACTAGTCCAGGCTGTTGCTTTTAGGGAAGGGATTTGAACCTTGTGGGACTGGAGAGGTGAAGTCTTACTGCACATCACTGAAAGGTGGACATGGAGATCCTATGCTAGACTTGCTTCAGGAAGGATTGACAGAGGGTGCCTGACAAAAGGTGTTCACTTCCAGCATTTGTTACTATGCAGTGATTCAATGACCTTCACGTGTTGGGTAGGCTTGCTTTGATTTGAGTGTGCTCAGTGCTCATCCAGGCTCAAAGGGCAGGCCAAGGTTAGGAGATGCCCTGGGTCTGTCCCCTCCTGGCAGTGTGCTACAGTAGCTCCTGGGCTTCCAGGCTGGAGTTAAAAAGACATAGAATTAAGTAGCTTTTGAAGGACTGTGCTGAACACCTGCTGTTGAGCAGCAGGTTTGTTTAGTTGCTTGCAGACATCTGGGCTCTATAGGAAATAGATCCAAACCAGTTTGCTCAGTTCTCTGTTTTACCTTTCCACACTAACATTCTTCAGGGGTTTAGAAATTCGTTAAACTTCTGTGTGCCAACTGGTAAGAGAAGCAGATTGCTCTCAGAAGTGGGGAAGCAGAACATATAGAAAGAAGTGTTCCAGGCCAGGTTGGGTGGGGATTTGAGCACCCTGGTCTACTGGAAGATGTCCCTGCCCGGAATTAGATGATCTTTAAGGTACCGTCCAACCCAAACCAGTCTATTTTTCTATGATTAAGATCGACAGCTTCAGATTTTTGGGTACTTCTCAGGCATCTTGATGCGGTACCACGTGCAGCACAGCTGGAACAGCTTCGAGGAGTTGTGTTGTCGACTGACTTAAATAAACAGGGCTCCAGTAAGGTCAGTGGGAAGATCCCAGTGTGGCCGAACTGGGAAGCTGGTCACAGCCCTGGGACTCTGCCTAATCTGCGCTGCTGTCGGCAACACTAGAGGTCACTCTGTGACCAGGGATGGAGCCTGCCGGCGTTTGGGGGCCTTGGGAAGGTCAGCGGCTGCTAATCCGTATAAATTGCTGAACTACAAGCAAAATTTGTAGCTCGTTATGAAACACTTTGTTGCGGCATTGCTTCCACCCGAACTTCAGATGCCATTTTCCTACGGGGAAAACCCCCCTCCCTTCAGGGGCGTGTTCCTGCCAGCACCCAGAACAGGGACAGCTTTTTAGGCACATTTTGGGGACATTTGTGCTGCTCTGGGCAGGGTCCCTCACGTCACCTTTCCACGTGGATGTACCTGCTTCCCTGCTCTCCCCAGCAAGGCTGTCAGCTCCTTATCAGCAGCGTCAGGAACTCATTTAGCTGATGCTGCCTAGCAAGCCTGGGGGTAAAGATGGATTTAACACAGTCACTAGACAGCTGTGTGCTAAACTCACTGGCTGTGGAACCTATAACGAAAGGATTTAATTTTATTCCCTAATAATCCCTTTTCTCTCAAACAGGTCAGACTAGAGAGGCTGCTGCTACTGCTGGAGCTTTCAGCCTTGCTGTTGTTGTTGGTCTCAGGGCTGGTCAGTCAGGCAAGACATCTGTCTCATCTTGGGGAAAAATTTTCCTTTTAGTATTATTTTATTGAACTTGTTTACTTGGGGCACTCAAAAAAGAAAGCATCTCTGCTTTGCTGTTCCCTGAAATACCTCTGTAGAAGTTATTCTGAGTGAAGGATTTCAGAGATTTTTTTTCCTCCTACCCCTAAAGAAATCAATGATTTTGGGTCAGGTGAACCCATTTGGAAGTTGGTTGCATAGTTAGCAATTAATTCAGGTTGAAAAGTAAAGAATATAAAAAAAATTTAAAAATAATGTTAACATTTTCTGTTGCAAAATATGCCTCATTTTGACCAGTAAATAAAGCCTGTTCTCACCCTTTCCCCAGTCTTGCAAAGGATCAAAGGTGAAACACCTGATCTGAGACTGAACAAAACATTTACTTAACCTAAAGCGTTTTTGTGGAGTTTATTTTTTCACTTTGGCCATAAAAGGCAAAGCTGGTTTATTTGCACAGCTTTATTTGCAAGCCTTGTCTTAGCTCCTGTGGAGGCCAGGTGTCTGCTGGCAGGGGGAGGGAATATGCCCCACATCCCTTTTTCTCCATGGAACCATGCCATTAATGACCCAATTTTGCTGGAGGTTTCTAATGGTCTTACAAGGGTGTCGTGGCATGAAGAGGTTTTGCACTTCCCCCATCAGGGCAGGTACCTGGTTGTGGCTGGATTCCATGGCAGTGCAAACATCTCACAAATCTAGTCAGAAATAATTGGGATAACAGGGACTCCTTAGTCTTCATTCACTCGAGGGTCACAGGACGTCAGATTTGACTTTGCTATTGAAGTCAGCTAATGTACTGGAAATGCCTTCATTTTCTCCCTCTGGAGGCAGGGGTTCAAATCTGCCATAAATTACAAGTGACACAGGTTCAGTAGTCTTAATTAAATCCCACGAGGTTATTTTTGTGTGTCAACACTCCCCTTCTCCTCCCTTCTGCACCGTTTGGAGCAGCCAAAGGGCAGGGAGGACTCCAGCACCGTGGGTGGAAGTTCTGGGTGCAGGGTTCCAGTGCTGGAGTTGGGTACACCCACACCCTCAGCCTGCCTGGTATCAATCTCCATTGAGCTTGTGATGTAGTGGATATTCTTCGTAGATTTAAAGCATTCAATTCTGTGCAGGATCGTTATTCCTTGTAGGGAGATAACTGGCTATAGAGGATTTCTGTTACCCACAGCATCTCTCCAGCCTGGGATTCATTGATTTCCGATCTGCTTTGTAAAGGTGCAGAATAGGGGTGATCAATGCTGCAGTGCTGATGTGAATAAAGTGTGTCCCCTAATCTGCATTATCAACAGCCTACTTCTGATATCCTGAGCTGACCTGGTCATGACTGTCTCCTACACAGATAAATACACTGGCTTTTACTAACATGCCTTGAAAGCCTTTGGAATAGGAACGAATCAGATCCAGTGCAGCTTTTCCAGGGAGTGGCTAGGCTGATTCAAACCTCTTTTAAGCTAATGCTGTTGTAAAGGCACTGTATGTTGCTAACATTTCTCTTAGCTTGGATTTAAATTAAAACCTTTGATTGGTCTCCTGATTCTCCCAGCAGATTGTTTAAAAAAAGAAAAAAAAAAGAAAAAGCTAGAAATAAAACCCCGAAGTGACCTACATGCAATTCAGAGAAGAACTGTTTAGAGAGCAGGTTTTTATTTAATAAACAGTGATCAATTGAATTGATTAACCATGAACACATTACAGCAGAGTTTGTTGTTGCTGCTGATGATAATTGCAGTTCACGTGCATGAGAATATTAAATGGCTGTTTGCAGGATCATTTTCATGCTCTTTTCATTTAACAGAATGGAGAAAACAACAACTGTTGACAGTGATTTTGGTTAGGACTCGAGTGCTGCAGACTGTGCCCTCAGGATGCCTGTGCAATAACTCTATCAATTGTGGCCATTTACTCTGCACTTCCAGACATTTCTGCAAACCTTGCAGCTGTTTTTTTACTAATTTGCTTGGTAATTAGATCTTATCATGCTGGCTCCATGGCTTTACATAAACTGTAAGCATTTGGAGCTGCCATGTGAGACATTTTAGAGTTGTCTGTGTTGGTTTGTGCTGCTCTGCAAAGACCAAGGTGCTCTCAAAATACAGTAAAGACAGGGAAGCAGTTGTAACAAATGAGTTCCTGCTGATTTCAGGTTTCCACAGAGGATAAGAGTTTCTTCACTTAAATTAACAACTGGAAGCCAAGCAGCATGGATGGGTTCATCCTGCTGGATGCTGAGCACAAGCTGGGTTCTCTGCTTCTGCCCTCTGTTTCCCCCTCCAGTACACATCTTTGTTTTCAGTAGGAGTTGAAGGCTTCTGTAAAATTATGTTACCATTTTAGATCTCTCACAGATGTTCAGGAGAGAAATATCATGGTCCTGTGAGCTCAGGGTCAGGAGTTGGTTTCAGTCATGCCCAAATAACATGAATGGAAAGACAGTGAACCCTTTTGTGGCAGACAGACCACAAGCAACACAGCTTGGAATGGCTTCATACAGTGGTATGTGTAGTACAATTTGGGAACTGTGGATCTAGGTGCCACTGCTGGTGGAATGGCCTTGCCATGGTTCTGTGCTGTGCCAGGGAGAGGCAGAAGATGGTTTAGTGTCAGGGTCACTGAAACCCTTGTTTCATGTCTGTAAGTCATCTGGTTTTCTGTTTTGTACTCTCTGTGCTTTGCACTTTCCACTGGGAGGACAAGCCAGGTTTCAGAGAAGTGTCTTTGCTCTTAGGAATTGAGAGAGGTACCTGCAACATCAGTGAAGGTCCCATAAATGGAAACATTGCAAGGTTTGCATCTCTAGAGTTCCACCTAGTCAGGGATGAAACTCCATTAACAGGACCCCAAAGAGAGTTTGAGTGTAACAGGTGTCAGAGTAACATGTAACTCCTAAGCTTTTTCTTTTGTGTTTAAACAAATCATTAAAAATTTTGCAAGAAATTTCATGAAGGATGCAGAAATGTTATGGGAAGAGGCAGCTTTTCCAGATGGGCTTTGGTGCTTGTGTTTGTCAGGTGATACTGGCAGATGTCACCATAAAAGTACTTTTGCCACTTTTAAAAGCAGTGGTAGTAATGCAATAGCTGTGAAGGTCTAAGAGGTATGTGAGGCAATATCTATAGGGAGAAGGGACACATTTTATTGGGTAACTGATATAGTTGGGAAAAAAACATGAACTTTTGAGGACAGGAGTCCTACTTTCTGCAAGTTTTCTGGAGTTCTGAAAAGACACAGCTCGAGGGATGTATGGATCTTTCAAAATTCACCTTTGATAGCACAGTGAGGCTTTTAAAAGAGTTCTGTGCTTTTGGGCAATTTTTTGAAGCAAAACTCCTGTACCCTGTCCTTAAATTGATGCTTAAAAATTGGTGCTCCATTGGAGCTGATCTCTGAAGACTGACTAAGATCTCTTTGGGGTAAGATGGGGGAATGCCTTTGGGACCCCTAGAGCTGATCCTTCAGGGGAAGTTTTCCCTGATTCCCTGCTTGCCATGGAGGATACTGCTAAAAATGGCAGAGGTGTTCCATTAGAAAAGTCTGCACAGGTGATCTTTTCTCCTCCAGAACTTCATAAAAGCTGCTATGACATGTTTTGTATGGTATCATGGCTATAACTGAGTTTGTACTTGTGCCAAAAGTGATACTATGGGCCCTGGGATGAATTCACTGAATTTACACTGTAAAGTGTAATAATTTCAGAAACACACAAGTTTGGACCCAGTGAATATGCTCTGCATACAGTTGTGTTACAGACCTTGGCATTTGCCAGCAGCCCATCCAGTAATGCACCCCCGGGATTTGTGCATCCCCCTCAGGCTCAGTGCAGTAGGAATCTAAATGTTTTTTCCACCCTAGATAAATGAAGTAACTGGAAAAATGAGTGTATACATATATAGCTCTAGGTCTCTCAGATATTTGAAATTTCTTTCAATAATAAACCCTTGGGAGAAGTTTCACGTTCAGTGTCAAGCTTTGATCCAAGTATATATACCAAGTTTAAAAAAGTTTAGTTTGAAGTCTTTAAGTTAGCATTATATACCTCACAAATAAATCCTCAAAGTCACTAATGGCTGATGTGCTCATAAATTTCAGGGGTGGTGGTGAAGCAGACACTGCAGGTAGATGGATTTCAGGACAACTGAATGGTGACAGCAGCATATGCCATTGGGATTTTAATAACAGCAGCAATAATAATAACAATAATATCTATTTTAACATAAATATAATTTAAATAAGTGGGTTCAAATGTGTGGGGTGTATCTGTTCTGCAGAACACAGACATAGTTATCTTGGCTCTGGACAAGTGGTGATATGGGCAGACCTGCATGACAAATTAATTATCCCAGGAAGTAAATGCTGTAATTGGGAGGTAACTCTGTGCTCATACAGGACAAGGGCATCTATTTCTGTGTTGTGGAGATATCTTGGGTCATTTGAAGGGGCCTGGGACTTTAATTTGTGGCAGAACACTTCCCTGTGGATGTGGTTTTAGGCTCCAAGCCTGGCACTTTAATCAGCCACACATCTCCCCTTTGCTGCACAGTACCTGTGGTGGTGGGGAGGGTGCTCGTTCCTCCATTCTGTGGGAGCATGTGGAGAGGGAATTTACTCCTCAAGTTCTGAAAGCTCTGTGTGAACTTCAATATGACAGTGCCAATTTTAATCAAAGAAATGTACTGTGGATGTCACCTGCATTTTTATCCCGTTCTCTTTGACAGAAATAGAATTCAGAGTTCTGCTAGCGACAGAAAGGGCGGAAAAACCCACTCCTGGGCTCGTTCTGCCTGCTGTTATTCTGCTACCATAATTACCTCTAAACATAATTATGGGCAAGACAAATGACATTTTTAGCTTTGGTCTTTAAAGACAAGAGTTAATTTCAGGCTTTGACCAGAACTATGTTAATTAGCCTCTACTCACTCCCTTTGTATGGAATTACATCACCCAGGACTTAGCATAGGTTGCCTTTCCTGTATCTTTGAGTAATGAAAGGACACGGCATGGCAACCAAATCAAGGGCTGCTGCATTAACAATGCCACTTTTCTGCCCATTTATCATCTATTAAAGGTGCACTAGTTTGTAAAGTAACACCACCTTCAGCAGGGCCGCCAAGAACAGCTCCTCATTTATTTTCTGCATGGTTTAAGTTGGAGTTAGACCCACCTTGTAGCTCAGAGGTGACAGCCAGTAAGAAAAAGTACACTAATTGAGACATCTCAAGGGAGAAATAGCAGAAAACTGAAAAGGTAATTAGAATGAGAGGGTTTCAAGCTGGGTAAGTAAAATCGAATGGAGGTGCATATTAGGGGCTGTTACAGATGGGAAAGAAAGTACTTGGAGAATAAAAAAAGAAAAATGAATATTAGAGAACAGAGCACCCTTTTCACACTTGAAGAATAGAGGAGAGAGATAAAAAATAATGTAACAGTGGAGATACAGGCTGGGGGGAAAAAAAAAGCTCCAGAAGTATGAAGGACATATTTAAATGTAAGAGGGAAAGAATGGGAAAAATAATAGAGCAGATCAATTACTAGAGCTGTAGCCAAGGAAGGAGAAACTATCAGATGAATATTTCTGGAGCTGGAGAAAAGTATCCTTCCTTTGTGGGGGATGTAGCATGTGTTTGGTCTGTGTGGGAGGGGTTTCTTTTGGGGGCTAACTCAGTATTTGAATGTGCTGCAGTGTCAGTGTCCCAAATGGAGTGCTGGGGTGAATGCCTGCCTGGGTGGAATTGGGTTAATTAGATGTTGTTTGACATAGTTTATAGCTACTGCCAGACCTTCTTCTGGTGGTTGAAGTTTTAGCCCCTCAGTGATTTTCCCTGTGTGTCTGTTTTGCTTTGGTGTCCGTACTCAGGGACGTGTTAAGGTCCAATCTCAATTTTTCCCATTTTACACCTTCCCTTCCTTGCTGGAAAAGAATCACCCAGGTTACCCCCAGGTCATTTCCACCTCACGCATAGGGAAGCTGAAGTCCCAGTACAATCCCTCAGGGAGATGCACGCCCAAACCAAAGCAGCCACATGAAGAGAAACACTTTTTTGGTTAAGAGTGAAAGATGCCCATTGCTTTCCATTGTGGCCACAGATAGTTAGGCAGGATTTCTCCTTTTGCCTCTTCTGGAGGCAGGAGGTTGGAATCATCTTCGATGGTAGGTGGAGAAGTTGGAGCATGACTTCCTCTGGCTGCAAGGCAGGAATCCTGGAATGGTTTGGTTGGAAGTGACCTAAAGATCATCTCCTAGTTCCAACCCCCTGCCATGGGCAGAGACATTTTCCCCTATCCCAGGTTACTCCAAACTCTGTCCAACCTGGCCTTGAACACTTCCAGGGATGGGTCAGCCACAGCTTCTCTGGGCAAGCTGTGCCTCGCCCCCCTCACAGGGAAGAATTGATTCCCAATATCCAATCTAAATCCACACTCTTTCAGTTTGAAGGAATCTAAATCTTTCCCCTTTAGGGGAGGTGGTTTGAGGGAAATCAGTGGAGTTTCGTGTCTGGTTGTCTTGGTGGGACTGGACCAGCAGTGTTTGTCCTCCTTGTTTCTACAGTGCAGGGCCAGGAGTTGAACTCGATGATCCTTGTGGATCCCTTCCCACTCTGGATTTTCTATGATTCATCTAACACTGTTTGTAGCTACTAAGTTGTATCCTTGAAATTAATATCCACTCACTGTAGAAATGGAATTTTCTGAGCCAAGTACAGTATTTGTGGTTTTAATTGATAGTCTCACTAGAGCATTTTTCTTATGCATTGTCTGTTAGATTTTTCTTTTATAAGCTTCACTGATAAAATCGTCAGAAGAGGGTTTGTTACTTCCTAAAAGTTGTACTAGATTCTGCTGAAGATTTTGATTTTAATTATATTTCAGAGCCTGACTTTGTTCTTCCTGAGAAATAACTAGGGACACTTGAAAATTTGCTAAACTGAAAGAAGAAAAAGCACACCAAAGCTTTAAAAAAGTGAAACCTTCAGACATTTCAAAGAGCAAGTGTATCAGAAATTTAAAATAAAACAGAAAACCAGCTGGTGAAGTTAGATGTACCCTGGCTATTTCCCATTATTATAAAAGCCATTTGTAGGGCAGGAATGTTCATGGACAGTCAGGATTGAGTGTTTGGTACTAGATGCTGTCTGAAGAAAGAAAGAAAAAGGTAGAATCTTTGCCCCAAATTAATTACTTTAGTGATGGAAATCCTCTGACCATGTTCTCAGGATAACAAATGTGTTCCTTTATTTTGGAAGACATAGCCAGCCTTCTGCAGAAGGAAACGGTGGCAAGTTCAGTGGAAAACGACAGTGCTCTTAGTCCCAGAGTTTCAAAGATCACAAACTCCCTCTAAGGACTTAAAAAACAAAGAAAATCCTGTGACAGAGAATGTTCTTCATTCATCATTTGAAACCCAGCCTCTAAAAGTGTTAAGAACAAGTTATTTTCAATATGAGTTAGCCCCAGGGGATTTGATAAAAGGCGCTTTTCTTTTCCATCTGGCTAATCAAAAGTGGTCTGCAAAAGACCTCAGTGACTTGGATGGCAGTTCTGAGACTCCCCCAGCCTCAGCAAACTTGTCTGATCCAAGGAACGAAAAAAACCCAAAGATGTGTCACAGGCCTGACTGGATATGGGAGCTGGGAAGGCAGAACTCATTCATCAGGAAGCCTGGAAGTCTCCCAGGGAAAGGTGGAAAACAAATTAGTATCTCGTCTTGAAGCTCCTATGGGTTGTCCAGGACTGAACTGTTCCAAGTAAGGAAAACAGCTTTCATTTTCGGGAGACATCTGCCTTGCTTCCACTCCAGGTAGTGTTACACAGAGCTTTCTCAAAAAGAGAGCTAGTCAGGACTTAGGGTCTGCCTTTCTTAGGCAGATTTTTTCTCCTTCGTGCTAAATGAGCATTTACCAGAGCCACCTTCTGCGGTTGGTGTTGAAGATTTGGGATTTGCAAAGCTGGCTTTCCTCTCCTGGAAGGAAACGCAGACCCCTTTTGTCACATCCCTGAAAAAAATGTCCTGTTCTATTCCTTGTGGACATCTCCTCCTGGCACCAGCTGGTGATCCACTTAGAAGCGAGAAGATGGATAGCTCTGAGGAAAAGCCAGCAGGCACAAGTGACTGCTTTCCAAATGAAGGAGTCCTGAATGTAGAAATTGTTTCCTCTCATGTCAACAATTTTGTTATTTGCTTCCTCGTGTTGCTCGGGGGTCACCCTTTAGGCACTGTCCACTCAGTGTGTGGGATTCATTTGAACATACTTTAATTTTCTCCAGTATTGGTCCATGCAGCCAGACACCAATACCACTGTAGATGCCATAGGCATATATATATATATATATAAAATATACACATTCAAATTAGCTGTTCTATTGATAACGATCAATTAACGTGATTCCATTTTCAGTAATTGTTCCTTGGTTACACTCACAAAAACTCTGAATTGGAGCAACATGTGTCAGAATAGACCCAAAGTATTTCAAGGTTCACTTATGGTCCAATTTACATTTAATAATCAGGCAGTTGCTAAATGAACTTCACTGTTCTCAGAGCGGAATCTGCCTGGCAGGGACTGTGACCCTGTCACCAGCCTGTCCCTGGTAACACTCGCTTTCCGTGGAAGCTGTGAGCCACATTCCTCGAAAGCACCTCCTTTTTCCATCTGTCTCTTGTTATCTGTGTTTCTGCTAAGAAATTTCATCAACTATTTCCTAGTACTTGAGTTCTGCTTTTTATTTGGGTTTTATTTCTTATGTACAATCGTGCACGGTGTGTATATAAAATATGTATCTATGTTTATGTATTTATTTTCTCCATGCTGTGGTATTATTGTCTCTGTCCACATCCAGATCTAGGCAGAAAAATGAGATGAACAAATGGAAACCAGTGTCATTAAATGTCCCCAAAAGCTTCACCCAAATGTTCTAAGCAGGTGGAGAGAACAGATAACATGTATCCTCCCTGCTTTCACTGCTGGAGGGGGACACACACAATAGAGTTTGATGTCCTTCTGCAGATAATCCTGGGATTTCTCATTGCATCAAAAACTATGTCTGGTTTTTGAATTTCTGTTTGCCCTTTTGAAAAGTTTAGCTTAAACAACATTAGCCTAATAATTAATTAGGCTTTATAGTCCAATAATAATTACTAATACTTGGGCACCACTGCCTGTCAGCCTGTTTATTCCCAGATACCTCCTTGCCTTAGTGGTTCTGTCTCGTTATTTTTCTTTTTCTTTTTTTCTTTTTTTTCTCCTTCTAAGCAGTGGGAAAAACACCTGAATAATTCAGCAAGAACCTTTTACATTATGAAAAATATAATCAGCTGGCAGTGCTGAGATATCTTATTTCTACAGGATGCTAACTCAAGTATTACAAGTGACTGCAGGATTAATGCCAGAACGCTGAAGGTGTGGATACACATTGTCCTCTTTGTTCGAGGCAGTCTCAGCCTGTGTGGAGGGCTGAGAGAAGACCGTGTATTCCTCCCCGTGCCTACCTAGTGCCACTTAATAATTTAAATCCATTAATCGCTTAAGATGAACACTTAGTGTTGCTTGACTCACCACCACCAAGTGGAGGGTTTATCCAGCTTAAATATAAGATCTTAAAATTTTGGCGTCTTGCAAGGGCCACAGCTTTCCTTGTAAAAGGCTTCAGTCTTTGTTGGGGAGTGGTGGGGGTGTTACTATGCCAAAAGTGCTTAAGTAAACAATAATATCCATACATCATAAGTAGATGTCTGAGAGCATTAGCTGTTTGTTCCTCTGACGTGCTCTGAGGAGTCTATGGGGGGCTCTTGCAGGAGTCAGGACCTCAATGTAATATACAAGCTTTGATTCTGATATTTCCCTTGATAACCGTGCTCTACCATATTGGGGTCGGAAGTCAGCAAAGGTTCATTGGCTGTTGTAATGCTCACTGTCACCAGTAATAAGTACAAAGGACTTGCTTTAAAAGCTGGCTTATAAAACTTTAAGGAAACTTGGATTGCTTAAGTGAACTTCCAAGGCTCTTCAGGGGCCAAGTGCACTTTGGTTGTCTACTTATATTAATTTCACAGAGTTTAAAGGGTCAAGCAATGCAGTTGGTGATGCTTATTAATTTATGAAACACAGAACCTTGCGCTATCTCGCTTTGACCACTTTCCTTCTCCTTTTAGAAAATTTAATATACATTAAAGCTTGCTAGACAGGGGCGCCCTAAAGGATTAAGCCCAAAGTTCACAGCTGGACTAAAAGGTTCAAAGACGACGTATCCGCAACACTGATTTGATTCCAAGTGACGTTCAAACAACGGAACCAAATTGGAGATGTTTGAATGTGTAAGGAAACAGCAATTAGAGGAATACCACAGAATGGCAGAGGATTAGGATTTATTTTCCTTAACGTGGTAAAACTGATTACAGCCTTATTCTTTCTTTCGTGGTGGGGGGATGTGTTTGATCGCATCAGGTTTTGGGGTCACTGGTTGTCAAGAACATATTTTGGTGTTACAGCACAGCTTGCCAAGCTCTAGAGGTTTAGACAGACCCAGTAACTTTACAGAATATATTGGATTGTTGTGTCCATGTAAACTGAGTTCTGGGTAGGAAAATATTAACCAGAAGGGAAGAAGACAGGAAAGGGGACTGAAGAAACAAGGTTAGGATTTAGAAACCTGACATAAATTGTATTCAGAGGCATTTCTGCATTCTGTTTACTTGCTTTTGAATTGCTTTGGTGTCTTGTCCAGGGGAGATAATTCCAGAAGTCATTCATACCCAGGCTGCAAATTCGATACTGCATTCAGGTGACAAAGGGAACGTGATTGCAGAGCTACTCAGAAAATTGGAAATCAAATTGGCCGTGATGGTTGGTCTATGTCGTCTCCTTTCGGAATCAACCAGAGGGAGAAGAGAATGAAGGACAGGAAAATGAAGTGTGTCCTGCTGTATGGAAGACAAGTTTATGTAGCCAGAGTTTGTAAAGGGGGAAACAAATTTCACGTTATGCCAGCTCTGATTCCTGAGGCCTTGGGCAACGCTCACCTTGAGGAATGAGTTGTACTTCAGTGGAAATTTGCTGTTGCAAAGGGAGACCCTAAACCCTGTGAGGGAGTCCCAGTGGTGAAGACTGTTTATATTGCAGCTGGGCCCCAACAGCCTCAGAGCAGGTTGTGGTGCCTCACATGTGGGGAGAAAGTCTGACTGGAGAGAATTCACAGCTTTCCTGGGTGAAAAAGGACAAAAATATAGGGGGGGACAAAACAGCCGGGAAGAATTTTGTGTGATCCATGGCACTATGTTTCCATCCAGAGAACAGAACTCACAAGTCCAGGACTTCAGCAGCCTTACCCTTGCATTTTAAACCCTTTAAACAGACAGAACAATGCAGAAAATCCCAGAGCACACATGAGAAAGGGGGTTGTACCTAATCCCTTTATCATTTCTTTGCATTTACTTGCTAACAAAATATATTTTTCTTTAGAATGACCTCTGAGATTTTATACTATGGGGTATTTGGTTTAAAATGTACTGTAACCTTCTTTTTTTTTTAAATTGATCAGATCAGCCTTGAACACTCAAAGAAAAATCTGCCTGCTCTGAATATTGCCTGAGGATTTAGAAAGGTCTTTCTTGGAAACAGAAGAATAAGATGAAACAATTATCTGTAAAGCATGGTAAGAGAGAAAAAGAATAAAGGAATGAGTTATGTTTGACTTGTCTTCTTCCAAGAGATGATTTTTTTCTTGGTTTTTAGAGTAGACTTTAGATGTGGGAGATTTCCACTGTCTTGCTAGAACAAGTTTCAAAACATGGGCAGTTTTCCTCCTACTCTGGTAACTTGTAAATCAAAAAAAAAAAAATAATTCTTTGTTTTGGCAACTTGATTTGCAGTCAGACTGTGTTATTTATTACTGCTTCAGTTGTAGGAGAAACTTTTGTAACGACAGGTGTCAGTCAAATAAATGTTTGTTGTCTTCCACCTGAGCAGAAGCAACACTAACATTTCAACTGTGTTATTAATAAACAAGGAGCCAATGGACGTGAGAGCAATGGAAACCCTCTGATCACTTCCTCTGGAAGGGCTGATTGTCAGTCACACCTCGATGGCATCTGCGTGCAGATATAATGAAGAAAGATTATCATTGCTGTAAGTGACTGCAGTGACTCTGGTCAGCAAATAATAAAGACACTGTCTTGGGGATCAGCCCTGCCTCCCAGATGCTCACACTGTTAAGTGATATCTCAGTGGGACTTCGGGTCCTCATTTATGTAACTGCAATTGAAAACCAGACATAATTAATTTCATGCCGTTCCCTGCACTTCTAAACCAAAAACTCAGTCATGACCAAAGTTACCTTATTTCTGCACTGGTGGCTTAAAGAAGAAGCAGTGAAAGACCTTTAAAGCAAAGAGCTTGGTTTGGTATTGATAGATCAATGTAAAATGTTGGCTCTATATGAGTTTTGAGCAGAGCCTGCTTTGGATCGATATGGGGTGGAGGAATAGTGACCCATTAGCTGTGTCCTGTGGAAATAAAATATTCTCTCAGTGTTTCAGCTCTTCCTGGGGTGCTGCCTGCTCTTGGGAATTGTACCAAATCCTTCTGTGCCTGTCCTTGATTTGTAGCTTCAATTGTGTGTGAAAGGAGCTCAGATATATGTCCCCATCTTCATAAAAAGGGACAAAAGTGAATAGTAAAATGGACCAGCCCAGTTCTGTTGGAGCATAACTAAAGTGAGGAGCAAGGAAAACTTCTTGCCAAGGCTTGGTAAGCTAACTGGAAAAGGTAAAAGGTGCAAGAGAAGTCTTTGATTTTTAAAGCCTTTTAACATCCCCAAATTTCTCTTGTGGTCACAGATAATTCAATGCAGAGTTGATAAATTCACCTGCTCTTATATCAGGCAATTCTGTAAAATTTCTTTGGATTTCTTGCCTTTCTTGGTGCCCGTATTCCAGCTGAGTCCAGAACAAAGGGCTAAATCCTGCTGAAACAATCTGTCCCCAGGGGCTGGAGGCTACTGCCTCTAATGTACAGATAAAAGTCAGTCATACCAGCTGCAGATGAAATCACAGAAGAAATCCTGCTAATTAATTGCATGAACTTTGTTTCTGCTTGGTTTGAGATTCTCTCAGCCTTGCATAAAGACCTGGGCACCCATGCTGTACACCTCAACAGGGCTGTCGATTTTCCAGGGAAGACTAACAGGTTTTTTTGTGCCTAAAATAGCCCTGCAATTACTTCTGCTCACGTGGTCCCACAGTAACAAAATGGTTTCTGCAAACTGGGTTTGTTCACACGTGATTGAAAAGTTGCCCAACGTTGTTCTGCCAAGTTAGGCACTGATTCAGGTTTATGACCATATCATTAATATTTTAGTACTGCATCAGTAACTGGTTGCTATTAATATGTAGTGAAACAGTGATATAAAAAGGGAGATGTTCCCAGTCATTTGGCAGAATTTGCATTACAGCTGGATGAAATTTATAACACATCTTCTGCAACCTACCAGTCTGAACTCCTGTTATTAATTTCTGCTGTGTTTATTTCTCCTTTATGTTCACTTTGGGTGATATTCTATCAAGTTTCCTGGCAGGCACTACAGTGGATATAGCTAATTTCAGCTGACTGCAGGGGAAGGACTCTGTAGAAAGTGAATTTTGAATTAGCACTGGTATTTGCAGCAAAAAACTCCCCCTGAGAAGTCTATTCCCCTCGGCCTGGCGTCAGCAGCACTTAAGTGCATGTGAATAGCCCTATTGACTTCAGGTAGGCAGCTGTTTAATTACCTTCCTGAATCAAGGCCAGGACCAGGAAACAAGCTCCCAGCACGGACCTGGGTGCCGGCTCAAACAGCCTGTCTCCCGAATGCCCGACTTCTGTGAGTGACCCACAGATTGTTTGACTCGGTAATTTGGCAAATCCTTTCCAGTTGAGAATAAATTTGAGGAAATCATCATTTGACACACAGAGAGGTGAAATTTGTGCAGTGTATTTTTCATGACGAGGCAGCTATTGGCCGGATTTATTCAGCCTGCTTGGCTCTTCCTGTTTCAATAGGCCCAGCAATCACATTTTTTCCCCCCCACGTTTTATTTAGGAACTGTGAAATGACAGGTCTCTTGCCTTTCTACCAGGCAAGCAGTGTGCTGCACACAGCATGCTGCACGCAGGAGGAGGAGGATAAAGAATGACATGCTACTCTGTAAGTTACAACTATTTTTTTTCAGGCTCGCATCTGCTCTTGTCCCTCTTCTGTTCTCAGATCACTCTTCGGCTTCCCTGAGGAATCCAGCTGTGTCATCACATTGTGTGGCATCCTAATATTTCATACTAAGCTGTAAGCCAATTAGGAATGACTACTTACCATGCTGAATCATAGGAAGAGAAAAGGATAATGTGTCCTTCATATAACGAACCTCCTCTTTTTTGGCAAGACAGATCACCTACGCGTTATATTTATAAGCCCTGTGGCTTTTCACTCTACCCAATTAGGGTGCTGCTTCCCCTCACACTGCTGCAATATTTTAAGGGACTTATTTACAGATGGATGCTTATTGAAAATGCTGACCTGCTACCATTGTACCTCATGCCACCTTTCATCTTCAGAGGCTGAAACACTGGACAAAACTTGATGTTGTAATCACCTTTAACAGGATGAGAACACGAGTGCAGCAAAATATAAATACCTTGCCCTGAGTTCCTAAATGAACTGGTGACCCAGAATGAGGGGATAACATTATGGCATGCCACATAGGGTTGAGGGAGATGTTGATTCAAGTCAAGCTGTAAAATAAAGCCTGTTACATCTAAAAGGAAGAAGAATAAACCATTGATGTGAATTTGGGAATGCGTGAAGTGTTTAGTAATGAGCATTGAAGAGAAAGATATTCAAATATATTTCTCATGCTGAAGTAATTAATGTGCTATTGTGCCAGGTATCTGAGCTTCTCAGAGGTCTGGGATAAACAGTGTTCCAGCAGAGGATGCAAAGTATGATTTATTATTAAATGGAATGATGATAGTTGTAGTGGAGCCTTTAGGATGCCCCCTTTACTCCAACTGGTGTTTCTTTTTCTGAAGCTGCTTAAGGAGCTATCGATAGTGTTTATTGTCTAGGAAGAGATGTACTCCTTTAAATTTACCTTTGGATCCAAGCAGTGTTGCGAACTGAGGACTCTGGTGACCTGTGTCTGGTACCTGCCATCCTTCAAACTTTGCTTAGTCTTGTTAGCCCTCACTGCAAAACAAGGAGGGCAGCACAGAAGCCAGTTAAGTACCACCCTTAGGTGACATTCATGAAGAGCCCTGGCTGTGGATACATCCAGAGAGAAGAGATGGCCTCTCAGATTTGCCTCCCCAAACTGTATTTCCCAAACCAAATTCAGCCATTTTTGTTGCCTCTGCTGCTCAGAGAGGTTGTAGCTAAACAAAATGTGCATCTCTGGTTTCAGACATCAGCGAGGCTCAGCAGTTTCTGCTCTGCTGGTCACATCCTCTTGCTTTTCCTCAAAATACATCCGAGATAAGCAAGTTCTCCCATGACCTGCTGGGAAAGAGCAGTGGAGAGTCAAGGCTGAACATGTGGGGCTGAAAGCATAGAGGCAGGCAGCTGTAGGGAATCAGGGAGATCCTGTTTGCTTTCCAGGGTACCTAATCCCACCTGAGCATGTTAGAGGGCTCAGATCGACGTGGTGAACTCTGATGGTAAGGTAGGGTTAAAGATGCTGCACTATAAAGGCTGCTGCAAGTAGAGGAAAAAGGTTTATGGTATTTTTCTTGCTAGGAGCAACCTTCAGTAAGTTGAAGTTAGTTCTGGTGTAAGGGTTTTGTGCTTTATCTGGAATAATGCTTGTTTTATAAACATGAGGATTCAGAAACCTCTTGGCATTCAAGATAAAGTTGTTTGTTTAGGATCTGTACCTTTTTGTATTGTTATTCAAAAATGTTTCAGTTAATCATTGCAAAAGGCCTTGCCAGCCTGTGTTGCAAATTCCTTTTTTTTTAAAATGCAGGATGTTTGTAATTTATGTTGTTCCTCTCCACATAGATAAGGACTCATCTCAAATGTCAGGGTGGGGGAGGAACAGATACCTGACCCAGAGGGCAGGAATATTGAATGCACTGGTGTTGGACTTGATATTCCTCTAGTATTCCCTGTAAAAACATCAATCTCCAGGAACCCTCCTGATATAAATACAGAGCTGCTGTGCTTAATATATATTTCCAAAGGAATTTCATAGTAATTGAGCATTAAATGATGTCCACTTATCGTAAAGTGTTACTGTTTTTATTAAAAATTATTAATGGGCTTCAGCAGAACAGAATATACCAGATTCACACACCATCCCTATTAGTCTTTATGTTATAATTGTCATTGACTGCCTTTACTGTATTATTTCTAGATGGTTCATAATCTTCCCAGCTGAACAAATGAAGATTTGTGAGCAAAGAAAGGCACTGACTGGATTATGTGGTGCCATTGATTTTTATTCTCCTTTTTTCACAGAATACACTAAAAAAAAATCTTGCTGTCTCCGTGATGGGCCTTATTAGAACCTGGAGGAGCTGCTGTGAGCTGATGGCAGTAACACGTGTGCTGCTGTGGAAATCTCAGCTTGAGGAGAAGGAGATGGCAGAGCTGGCCCTGGGATACACCTGCTGGATGTCCAGGTATGACCTGAGCAGTCAGGATTTGGGGGGGGGGTTGTGTTTTTTCCCAGTGTGTGAGTTGCAGTCAACTATCACAAATCCCTGTCTGCGGAACTAGTGACCTGAGGGCTGCACAAAAGGAATGGGGCTGACTGTTTTGGAGGCAAAGAAGGGTGTGTATAGGAAATTGTGTCTCATTCAATAACATTTAATTCTGGAAAAGGTGGTGGCAGGTTGGACAGGGCTTGGAGCAACCTGGTCTAGTGGAAGGTGTCCCTGCCTGTGACAGGGAAATTGGGACTAGATGAGGTCCTTTCCAACTCAAATCCCTCTGACTCCATGAAATACTGGCATCTCCCTTGCTTTTGCACAGGTTATCAATGTACCCCCACCCACATTGCCTCTCTTCACTGTGACTTTCAAAGCTTTTCAAGTTTGAAGAACAAAACCAAAGTGAATGTCATGAGGGTTTGGTTCAGTTTGTGGGAAACGTTGGTTATTACACCTTGCTATATTTGGGGATGCTTGCACATTAAAAATTCCTGAAAAATGGGTTAACTATAGGATGGTTTCTAAGATCTGAAATGTCTTCTCAGATTTGAAAATTGAAAACTTATATTTATTTGCAAAATTTGACCCAAATCTATTAATTATCTTAGTCCTTCTAAGACTGTAAAATAGGTAATTAGGTGTTCACAGCAGAAAGGATCTTGCAGAACATTGCTACTTCATTTTATTGTCATCGAACAACAAATAATGAGACACCAGGAAATAGGAGGGGAATTGTGAATGGAAGTTATGGCAAGATTCATTATTTATGTGTATGTTCTTGAGGCTTGAATGAAATTATATGTGTGGGCTAGAAATACAGCTCTTTCTATCCTTCAGTCAAGTTTGGTGTGGTAGTATTTATCTTCTAGATGCCTGTGTCTTTAACTGGATCTTGGTGCATCATGTAGTTCAGATTAGTAATTTGGCTTTTTAATTAGCAGAGTTTCACTGTAGCCTGTTTGTCTCTGCTGCTGATCTTTGTATTATCTGTAGAACACAGCCCATGGGAAGATGACCAGGAATGTCTAAAACCTTGTACAAAGCATTAAGTGTTCTTTCTGGATCAGGAAAAGTGAACAGACCCTCTTATTCTGATATCTAAGTTCCTGGAATTCTATTACAACTAAATGGGGAAATGCCTGTCTGGTTAAAATAAAAGAAGATATTTTCTGACCATGGGAGTAAGGAGAGGTACAAATGCAGCCAAGTCTTTGCCCTGATTGTTTATTAATGCAGCCCCTGCTCCTCCTGAAAGCCATAACTGGCCTGTGTGTTCTGGTTTGTATAAGAAGTGACAGGAATTACACAGTCTCACTCCACAGACCAAACTTTTCACACAGCTCAGATAGAAATGAGCCCCTGGGGACTCGCAGGATGCTGCCTGTGCTCTGTGAGACTCTGTGATGGCAAAGCCAGCTCTCAGTTGTTAATCTCAACACATCATACAAGACACTTTCTATCTCACTCCTGTAATGTTAATGCAGCTGGAATTCCATAAATCAAATCTCAGCAGTAAAAAGGTTAATAAGTTTACACTATATAATTGAAAGCCATATTGGTGATTAAAAGGATTTTATATATCAGTTTTCTGGGTCACCAACTAATTATTTTTGGTGGCCTGTAATAAAACATAGCACCATAGGCAGAGAGAGGCTGTAATCACATAATATATGAAAAAAAGCATTTACATTTACTTGAGACGAGGTTGTGTACACCAGCTTGTTGAACAGCCTTTGAGGTACATCTCTCCTAGTTTGGAGACAATGGGAGAACTCATGTTCCATGTGCTTGGTCAGGTTCATCCAAAGTTATTGGATTGAGTTTTGAGGTCTGGTGCTCTCTCCCCAGAGCGAAGCCCAGGGGAACCAGCTGTCACCTGTGATGGAAAGGTTCTGCCGAGGCACTGGGGATCAGATTGCTATTATAATTCATTTTAATGCATTCTGCACATACTAATCATTTATTGGAACAGGATCTTCTGTAATAGGGACATGACTAGCAAGAGACAGAGATGATTGATCATCCTTGCCTAGAAGGGATAGTTAAAAAAAAATAAACAAAACCCCCCATACCTTCTGTACAAGGGGCAGGTGTGTGTGTCTATGTATGAGGGAGTGGGTATTCAGTGTGGAGATGCAGAAAAATTGAACTCAAAGCTTGAACTGAAATCTCTACAATAAGAAAGGAATCTTCTCTACAAGGGGCAGATGTGCATGTGGGCACGAAGGATCATGTATTCAGTGTGGAGACGGAGAACAACTGAACTCAAAACTTGAATTCAAATTTCTAGTGTTCTCTCAGGCTGAAATGCCTTTTGGAACTAAGAACCCAGGCACAGATGTTCCAAACTCATGCCTCTGTTTTGCAGGTTGTATCTCTTAGTGTATTTCTCTGATTGCATCAAGAAGCAGCTGAGGGCAAAGGCTGCTGTGGGGTGGGCAGAGAGGCATGTTTGCACAAATAGCTCAGGGGTCCCTTCTGTAGTCTCTGGGACCTCCTGTGATCCCGTGCGAGGTGACACAACCACAGCCTGTGTTATGGTTAAACAACCCACTGCTGATCTCAGTTGTTCTGCCTGTTAAGCAAAGGGCAAACAGCACGATACGCTGAGCACCGGGCACGTCGTTCCCACCGTCAGGGCAGGATCTGAGATGTGACCAGAAACAAATGACCTGATGTTCAAATCCCTCCTGGACAGTGCTCACAGAGCCGCTTTGGGGAGTGGGACCTTCTGTGACAAATATGTTTCTGTAATATTTTTTAAGATCTTTTTGCTACAGCTGTTAAATTGGCAAATCATTAACTCTTAAATGCCCATTGCATAAAATTGGTGCCATGACACATTGTGCTGTAATGAGCTAAGGTTCAAGTTCTCTGCTGCTAAAATAATTTGCTTGACGTCTACTTTATCTAAATAGGAGCTTTTCTGCACTGAAAAGAACATCTTTTTATTTAAATTAAACTCTTAAAGTGTTTCCTAGCAGCATAGCTAAGGGGATACTTGGTTTTAAACACAGGCTGGCGAGGTTAAAAGTGGAACAGCAGTTGGGTGAATAATGGCCTATGAGTCAGCTGCTGAACTTGACTTGACAACCTCCATGTCACCACAAGTCAGAAGTCGTTTGTGTGACAGTTTGATGGTAAAAAATAAACTGGTAGTTTCCGTGGGTAGAAGGCCATATCAGGGCTTTCTGAACAAAGACTGAGAAGGAGGAAAGCTAAGCAGCAATAGTGCAAATGAGGAGTGTAAGTATGAATTGCATCCATGGAGGTAATTCAAATACCTCAGTGCACCCCTCTCAAGTTCAGAGGAAAAGCAATGTGGTTAAAGAGTCTGACTGCTGGAGTCCTGGCTGACACTATGCAGGCCTCCCTCCCAGGGGTCTTTGCAGCTATAACTTGGTTAGATTTCATTTGAGCAATTTGGGGCTAAGAAAGAGCCAAGTAACACTTCTGCAATCTGCTGTTGTTACAGGGTGGAACAGCAGAACTGCTCGCCTTGCTGTCACTTTGTTCGGTCTCTCTCTTTGGAGAGATTTTTGTCACTGGATTGGTAATATCAGGAAGTTGTTATTTTTTCACACATAATCAGCAGCAGAAAGAGCACGGTCCTGTTTCAGCCTCCAGGTGCTTACAGACATCTTTGTTAAAACTGACGAGGAGGGTGAGAACCGAATCGAAAGAAATGACAAGGTGACTTAGACAAGGCTTAGTGGTAAGGGAGTGCGTGGGAAGAGAGGGATATCATGGCTTTCCTGGGAAAGGACTGCTGCCTCTAACACAGATAATCCAGTTCTTCTGAATAATAAAATGACAGCAATATCTGAAGGGAAATAATGTATTCTGCATAAGCCTTCGTGTTCGATAGCATTGATAGAGGTAATGAATTGCTGTGTATTGTTCACTCCTTGTGACATCTATGGAATGGTGTCCTCTGCATGGAGCTTCTGTCTGATGTATTTTAGGTAGCACAAGCAAGGAAGGGAGGATCCCAAAAACTATTCTGTACCTGACCTAGAACAAGAGGTCAGGACCATAATATGGCCTCTACTCCTCCTTGTCACTGAAATCCTTTCAATTCACGCCTTATTGCTTAAGTTCAATATACTTTTGGGCTAAAGCTCTCCCGAGCACTTAGCTCTCTAAACTCCCTACTCAGCAGGTGGCTTATTTAAATGTGGCTGTCAGCTTGGCCAGTGGCCAAAAGCAAATGGCTCGATGCGTGAACCGCAGTGTTTGGGTTTAATTCTGCGCTCGCTCCTGCCAGCACAATCCTCCTGGCTCCGGTGGGGTTGTGTGGGGTACAAGTGAGTGCAATATAGGGCTGTCTGCTCAACTGTTTGTCAAATAAATCTATGGCCAGTCATTTGCATTATGTCAGCTAAACATTTGCCTGGCACTTTTCTCATCTGCGAGCCAGGGAGGAATTCTGGGTTGCTTGAAATGAAAATCATCGCTGTCAGCTCTCGCTTAACCAGCGAGCGTTTCTCCCATCGCGTGTAAGTAACTTATTTTGCAACCCACAAGCCTCGAAGAGGAAATGTAAAGTTTTTCTAAACATCCAGTACAAATGGGGATATTAGGTGCTTAATTGAGTCTTCGAAATTCGGGTGTTATGGCTGAGCAAGTGAGATGGAGGGAGGAAGGAAGCACATGGTTTAAATTAAATACATGGAAAATAACTGCCGAATGATAAAAATGTATTTTAAAAGTAAGCAAACCTGTTTTCCCTCTGCCTCTCCATTAAATGTGTCAGGAAAAGGCCTTTACAACTAGGTGGTAATTAGAGAGGAAAAAGCACTGCTGGCAGAGCAGTCAATCTATCACATCCTCTGCTGCCTAAATGTTACCAGCAATTAAACAAGTTAGTGGGGGGAAAACTTGACAAGCAAGTTTTATCACAGAATCATCTTGGTGTCAAAGTATGGGGTGCTCTTATTAGATTCCCTTGTGCAACCCCAAAGATTTAAAATCCAACCCCAGGAATGCATGCTCAAACCAAAGCAACTATTTTCTTTCCCAGACTACCCAGGCGCAGGGAAGATTAGAATGCTAAAAATAAAACAACCTTTCCCACCTCCCCCTTCCTCTCCCCTCCAAAGTCAAATCTGTCCAGGTTGACTGCTCCATTAAATTCAAGAACAAAAAGTTATAAATTGAACATGGGGAGAGCAGTGCCTGTTCTTAAAGTGATGTTTCCTCGCCTTAATGGATTTAGCTATGGCAGGGAGTCAGAGAGAAGCTGTCTTAACTAAATCTTTGACTGATTATGCATTTTTTTTCCTATTCATACAAGATAGATTCATCATTCCAATTTGTCAAGCTGGCGAAGTTCCAATTAATTACACCAGGAAAAGCTCAAGCTGCATTAGGCCTCTGTCAGGCCTAATCTAGTGCTTCATTTACTGGAGCCCCAAATGAAGAGATATCAGAGGTGTTGTTCCTCTTGGTACTTAATTTGATGAATGCCCTAGCAGCACGATCGGTGGCAGAGGTGTGTACGTGTGTGTCTCTTCATCAGCCACCACTGCTGAAGTCGTCATGCTTTCTCTACTAATTTGAGGGCTCATCTGTATACTGGATGTTTTTTTGGAAGGTCTATTCTTCATCGACATGCCAAGAGGTTTCTTCTGTGTGTGCATGTGCCTGGGTGTGTTTCCAGATATGCAGGACCTGATTCTGATCTCAGTGGCTTGATGGGGTGGGATTCACGGCCTTAGATGTGAATGTAAAGCAATACAAGTTAGATTGGCTGCTACAAAGGGCTGTAAATTTTGACATCCCCGTTGCGTGTTTGCAGAGGAAGAATGGCTTTGCACGTTGCTTCATGTAGTGCTCATAAGAAACTGGGGGTTATCCTCCATACCCACTGTAAAGAAATGTTCAAAAGGCTTGAATAACCCAAACAATTTGTTTGCTCTGTGGATTTGAATCTTTGCTGTACATACATATGTGCTGTATCAATACAGTGAAGGAGTGTATGCAGGTACAGACAGACTCTGACACCACACTGGTGGGCTGCTATTGACTATATACATCCTATGCTAATTCTTAAATATTTTACAGTAAAGACACTATGGACCAAGAACATATGTTTCTTTTCTGCGGCACTTTACGTACGAACTATTCAGCATAAGGTGCCAGAATGCCAATATGTTTAGCTTACTTTTGGCTTTTAACCACTGCTGTGATTAAAGATGTAACTGCAGCAGTGCTGTCACTTTGCACGTAGGTTTAGGTGTCTCGGAAAGGATGCAGCATTAGCCAAGAGTAAAGTAGCTGTGTACCTTGGCTGAGTATAATGCTAAAAGTCTTCATTTGCCAGCAGTTACCATGCTGGGTTTCTGAGTTTATTTTCCACCGACTGTGTTTGAGGGACTGGTGTGTGCAATGATGATTTTTAATGGCAGCTATCAGACATGCATATGGTGCTCAGCAGGAGACTATTCAGAGCAACCAAGGAGAGAATTGATGCACTGATGACTGTAGTACGACAACTCTGTAGACAGTTTGGACCTCAACTGGTGCTCATTTTTTGGAAGGAGGGCCTTTGTATCTGCTAATACATCAAAGTTGCTTCTGCCATTAGTGTGTCAAAACGAGGTAAGCCCAGCTGTACTGGGGTAACACCCTAAATCTTCTCTTAGGTGAGATTTTTGTAAGCATTTCACTTTTGTTTCAGCACAGAATGAAATAAGGAAATTTAAACCCCCATGGGAAATGTCGAAGGGAGAGACAAACTGCAATTCTAATGATCTCTTCTCATTCTGCACAAGGAGGTTTTCCCTGGATGTATACATTTCAGGTTGGTTCTTAAATGTTCTGCTTAAGAAGCCACTAAGGACCAAAAGCATATGTTTCTTTTCTGCAGTACCTTATGTATGAATTATTCAGCATAAGGTGCCAGAATGCCAATATGTTTAGCTTACTTCTGGTTTTTAGCCTTATGTTTTATGTTAAGCAGGTTGTTTAAACTCACCTGTTGAACTTGAAATAACTAAAAGCCTTCATATAGTCTGGGCCAGACAACAGTGAGCTCCTGTGTTTTCCAAGTCTCTAGGCTGGGCCTTTGGCTGTTGTATTTGTACCCATCTGCTATGGGCTGACTTGGGATTGCACCTAGCAGTTCCTTTATGTTTGCTGATATTTGTCTTTGGTTTACAAGCCTACTGGGGTATTTTGTGAGTGGTTTCAATGTATGTTAATGCCAGGAGGTACCTGAGGCTGTCCTAAGCTGTCAAGAGCAATGTACCTGCTCTAGGTAGAGATTGTTTTGACTGGTTCTTTTTCATGTGCACCAGCAGGATGGTGCTGGAGTGAGCTCTATCCTTTAGAGAAATGAGGAATGTTTGTCCTTCTGCCGAGGAGACACAAGGTTGGAGGCTCAATAGATGTGTCCATGGGGTGTCTTCTCCTCTGATTGTGTGCTGATTGACCGCAGGGTTTAGCAGAAATGTGTCCCTGGAGGTGTATTGGACTTGTGCTGTTACAAATTAAAAGTAACCAGAGAGAATGTGCATAACATACCACCAAAGGATCACATTCACCCTTGCTTGGGGAACAAAATGAGGTTTTTTCACTGCTGAAGTCTCACCTGACCTTTGAGTATATAACCTACACAGTGCAATCATGGCACTCGGTGTCTTTAAAGAGTCTGACTCCTGAGTCATTTAGACAAGACAGAAGTGTCTTACAGACACAAGAAGTCCTGAAAAGGCCATAATCCACCCAAAATTTCTTTCTTCAAGGACGTGCCCTAGAAAGCTAAAGCTGTTCTTCCTTCTGTTCTCAATGAATTTTCATCTGCATCCAACACTGAATTCAAACTCTGCAGTAGTTTGGGTCATCACACAAGCATCTGTCTCCGAGGAATGATTACAGATGATGAGTTATTACCTTTAAATAAGGGGTAATTAATGCTTCCCACTCCGAGTTTAATGAAAGGTTTTCCTGATTGGGGGGGTGGGGGGCACACAAAGAATGTATTGTATCAGTAATGCCCCTTTGGGAGTTATTGGCACCAAGTCTACGGTCAATAATTTGAAGTAACAAATAAATATGGGCAACTTATGATATGTGTATGGAGAGAGAGGTGTCAAATTATTCATTATGAATTATTCTGCTAGTTCTGATGATGACCCAACGGTTGAGGAGGAAAAGAAAGCTGGATCTGTCAGTGCAGAGAGACCCTCTTGCAGTAATTCTATTCCTTTCAAATGGAAAAATATAAACTTCCTCTGAGAAGAGAAAATTAGATAAAACAAAAAGAATGCTCCAAACCCATTTTTTTTTTAGCTTAATGTACACTAATGGATAATAAAAATGGTTGATTAAGGAATGGCTGGCACACCAACCAGCTGAAAAAACACATTTTGGCAGTCAGCACTTGCAAAATCCATAGGTTAAGGACAAATTCAACCTGTGTCACTGCTCTCAATATGGTCAGGTGCCCTTACCCAGACAGGAGTGTTTTCATGAAGAAAGGCCAGACTCTGTGTGTGTGTGTGTATAGTATAAATGTGTATGTGTGAGTAGATGTAGACACGCTGCCAGCTACATCTTTAGGGAGATTTTTGTATAGTCTTTAGTTGTAATACCTGAAGAAACTTGGTTGAATGGCAAACCAGTGTCTGGCAACAAGGGAGCAAATCTGAGAGAGGTCAGTCCCAGGGCACACCCCCAAGTTGCCATCTGACTGTAAACAGGTTCCTGCTCCCTCCTTGGGCCTCTTCTCTTCCTCTTCTCAAAGGTAGTGGTGAAACATCTCCCATTAGCTGCTTTTCTGCCTTTTTGACAATGTGCTTTTTCTGAAATGATGATGCAATTAATACCTGTGTATGAACCCCATACCTTTTGTGAGAAATGATGCCTTGAGCCACCAAAACTGAAAGCGAGCAGAGGCTCTAAACTCTCCTGGAGTTGGTAACTTGGTCCCAAACTCTCTCACGGCACTGAAGGAGATTTTGGTCAGCTTTTCTAACCCTGAAGACACAGTTAAGGCAGCCTGAGCCAAAGCATTTAGTCTGAAACTACATGAGTCAAAAGAAAATAATTACCAGATTTCTGTAGGGCTTTGCCTTTAAATATGTGGGGAAGAAAATATCTCTGCTATGTGATGCTTGGTCAAGTTTAACACTCTCATGTCAAGGGGTCAGAAAACATTAATACTCCCTTACTGATGAGCCCTTTTCTGAAATATTAATAAACTCACCTGGCAGCCTGTGTGTCATCCCTGCTTTGTGTCTTGCACGTCGTGCTCACGTCTGATTAAAACGTGAGCTGTCCAGGGCAGGACCTGTGTTCGGTGCTGGCTTGCTTACTGGTGCTATTATAAATAATTAAGATAATTATTCAATATGTTTATGACAACTGACTGCTTTGGGTCGGCTTCTCTGAGGGCTCCTGTCATCAATGAAAATTCTGCAAATGGAGGGGTTTGCAGACTCTGGCGCCAAAGATGGATTACCTGGAAGCTTTCAGAGCTATAAACAATGCACTTTCCATTTGCCTCTCCATCCTGTATGGAAATGATCAGAAACTGTAATTTTATAGTGTGAGTAAATGGGTGAGAGATGTCAACAGCACAAGAGAGACAGAGGCACTGTCTTTTGTGGTGCCAAATCCCAGAATATTAAGAGTTTGCCAAAGGCGTTTCAGAGATAGGTTTCCTATCTTCATCAATAATTTAAAACATTCCCAAGTCTCCTCTGGGTAGCTCGGAATAAGAGCTGAAGGCATGGATGTCAGAAGGCAGAGTGACTCCCAATTAGTCAGGTAGAGTGCCTTCTTGTTGACTCAGCCAGGGCAAGGGTAGCTATAAAACCCAGGCTGGAGTCCTTATAGATTCCTTAATAGTTTTCTTCTTTAAATCTGTGGTAATTTGTAAGAGATGAGTGGGCAGTCCAGTCCCTAATTCACCGGGGTGCTCATTAGTGCCATGGAAAAACACACAGGATGTTCTGTAAGTTGGCAGATTTAGTTGCTAATGGCAGATGGGTTGGACAATCAGCACCACATTCTACATGAGCAAGGCCTAGGAAGAGGTGGCAACTTTTAAAAGCTGCTGGAAACTGTGGTGTGGCTTGCGGGCGTTATCAACCAAGAAGAGTTTGCAGTGATGCCTTCTAAACTGGGACTTGGTCTTTGAAAGCATTGCCCTTAGGATTGTTGGATCTCCGTGGGGTTTTGAGGAAGTGATGGTATTTTGTCCTTGCCCACGTGGGTCCTATTAGAACATTTTGGTGTCATGCAGAAAATTGCTTGTGGGTCCCTAAATGTGGGTCACGTGAGCGCGTTGCCCTGAATGAGACAATTTGCAGCAGCTCTCTGGCTGCATCTATGAGGATGTGTCATAAAAACTCTTGAGTGTCCTATCTTGAGCATGCTAAACATGTTTATGTACCACACAGCTTATTGTGCACTAAACTCATCCACATGGCAGGCAATTTTCTAGTGCTTAGGCCACTATTTGACCCAGCTGCCATGGAGAAGGCTATATTAAGTCCAGCTGATCAGGGCTGTCTCCACAGTGGAACAGGAAATTAGTCTCTATAGCTATGTGACTCTGTCAGCTTTTTTATGCATTTTCACAACTAATTTCCTATAATGTGCAGCTTTTCCTACTTTTTTTTTTTTTCCCTTCCTCTGGTGTGAGTAACATTATTTTGATATTGCATTCCCTGATGTGGTCTTCAAATCTTAAGCATGACACTAATTATGTATTATTCTTTTTTATTTTTTTTAAACTTTTCTCCTGACGCTGCTTATTGCACCTGTTTATGCCCTGGTGTTTTTAACTGCATGTGTTTCCATCTGAAACATGCTGGTTGCTTGCACTTGGTTTGGAATTGTGCTTTGCTGATCACTTCTACATTTAATCACAGCTTTGCAGTGCTTGCCTGGTCCAATGGCAGTGCTTGACTGAATCTTTCCTCCTTTGAAAAAACATGGATTTTTCAAAGCTGCCCCTTGTACTGTTGAGATCAGATTTTAAAATAGTTGGTTACTAAGACAAACATTACAACTGCCTTGAAGACAGAAGTTTTGGGGATTAAGGAGCTCTGGAAAACTGCAGGTGAAGAGAGGATGAAGAGGGTGGGGTTGCAAGGAAATGGGGATTTGTTTCCCCCACATAGGCTCATGTTCCAGCACTGACTTCAGTCATCATGCAGAGTTGCAGATGATGTTGCTCAGGCCCCAAGTCTTGGCTTCTTATTATATCTATCTAAAATCAGGAATCTCATTCCAAGAGGAACAGATCTTCAGCTCTGCAACTCAGATTTTCAAGGAGCAGGGTGTTATTATCAAGTGATGACAGTGTCTCACATATGGCTTGAGTTGCCTGTGTAGGCAAAGCCACTCCATCCATGCTCCTATCTGCAAAATATGGTTTGACATTCAGTCCCATTGTCCTGCATCCTTAAACTCCTGTGAAACTGTGTGATCCATGGCAGGACTAAATTTTCAACTAAATTACGCTGCTTTGGGTCTAAGGCTACTCCTCTACGCTGCAAGGATTTTGTCCCTGCTGTAGAGTGTAACCGTGCCCATGCTTTATGCCTTGGGTTTTACTGATCAGGTGGCTGGAGAGCTGGTAATATGCCACTGGGCCAGTGGCTTAATGCAGGAATTACTGGAAGCAGCAGTCTTGGAGTGCTTTTTATGAGGATAACAAGGCTTTTGCAGACATAAAAAGCAGGAGAAATGCTTATTAGTTATGGGGAAGGTGAAAGGCTTAGAAAACTGATTAGTGTAGCAGTGTGGTCAGATTGAAATGAAAGCTCAGTGGCATAATCGTTAATTGGGTGCTTACTTACCTACTAATTTGAGCTTGGATGTCAGCAGTACTGCACTTCATCTCAAACCAGAGGTCAGGCTTTAATGCTACATCATAAATTACGTAAAGGCACAACACTAACAATTAGATAATTATGGAGACCCATGCTGTTGCAATTTAACTGGGCAAGTTCAGGGCAATCATGACAGGAATAGTGCTTAACCCTGAATCTGCTGCCTTTCTTTCAACCTGACAGCCAGATATATGTGGCCAAGGAGGTACCCAGCTGTCTGGCAGCCCACAGGTTAAAAGCATCTTCCTCTATTAGCCAGATTCATCAGATGGCCGGGGCGAACTCTGAGGCAATATTGCAAAAACATTAATTATGGTTCAGAAAGAAAAGCCTGTGTTTTAATCTGCAGGAGATTCTGGGCAGGGCACAGCAGTCAGAACAGTTTTTTTGTGTTCAAGGCACCCTTGTGGTTTTTTATTTGTTTCTAAGCCAAGCCTATGTATATGTTCAGTTTATTTACTTTGCTTAAATAAACCACCAAGCCAAAAACAAGGTTATCTGTAGGGATCTCCTTCCATACATCCATGCTGCACGGGACAGACACACCAAACCTCCCATTTCCAGTACTGGAGTCATTCCATTGCTCACAGCTTGTATGTGCCCAGCTGGCAGTGCTGCTTTCTGGGGCAAAATTAGAACTGTAGGGCAGAGACAAGGCCACTGCAGAGGGTGGCCTGTCCCCAGCAGTGTTCCTGCAATGACCAAGCTGGAAGCCCCACCTGCAGCCTCCAGTGGTCATTGCCCATCATTCCCAAGCACATTCCAGCATGGATCCTCTTGATGCCTGTGATGGTTTTAATGGGGAGAGAGTTCAGTCAACCCTGGACGTTTGGAAATTCAATCCACAGAAGAGGGATTGAAGATCAGGGTGGAAAACATCGGTCAGGTGGATTGAAAAGTGATTGACAGTGGGCTGAAATTAATAACATGCAGATCTTGAGTTGTTTGGCCATGAGGTTTTAGACATAAAGCAGTGTACCCTCAGTGAGAAATATGTTTTTAGCTGTGATTTCTGTAGCGTCTTAGGAGCCTACAGGCTTTATTGGATTTAGGCCAATTTCAGTGCTGTCCTTTTACTTTTGCTTCTGATCCCTTTAGCAATCAGGTAAGTCGCTCACACTGTGACATTTTATTACCTCTGTAAACATTGGGTTTCGTCTGTGCTTGGCTGGGGCTGAGTAAACTCTGTACATAAAAATATCAGAACTGCCCACTGCTGGCATTTTGGCACTGTTTTCCTTATTCAGGACATACTTTATAATCAGCAAAAAAATAGTCTTCCAAGGAAGCATCTCCTATTACTAGTAATGGTGTTTTATGGTGTACTGTGCAATGTTGTACGCCAACATTTTCATTTTTGGGTTGAGGGACTGTGTTCTTTCGTTTTAGCTTTGGGAGGTAAAATTCCTTCAGGTGCTAAGTTTGTTATAAAAGTGCTAGGAAACCCTTAGCTGTGGCACATTGCTTTGAAAAATAATCTTATAAGCTTTATATATGGGCTGCAATATAGCATGGTCAAGTAATGACACATCTGGTTACCTATTATTAAGGGTTGAGTTATGGTATGCTTTTTGTTTTAATTAGTCTGCGATAAACAAAAACTCAGGGGCTGTTCTGCTCTGGTAGTTCTCATTTTTCCTGCAGCCTTCTCTGCCCTTATGGGTTTATTAGTGTAGAAAAAGTGGCATGTTGTAGTTGCAATGTCTAGACTGCTCTGGTAGACCAAGCAGGAGGCTTGGTCTGAACCAAATCTCCATCTGCAGGGCTTTGGGTAGGTCAATGTTGCATCAAATTTGGTAGCTAGAGGCCATGCCCATGCCCAAATTCCCTACCAGGTTATTCCCTTTTGGGGTGCTCTTCAAAACATGGGGGGAGGAGATGGACCTATTTGCTCATGTTGCTTGAGAACTGGATTTTTAAAAATTCCTTTTTGCCTCTTGTTAATCTTTAAAGGGGAAGACAAAGCTAAATTTTGCCATGACTGGGCTACACTTGGCTGTTTGGGTCTGAGAGCTGCGTGCAGATGTTACTGAGCTCAGTCCTGCAGTGACCAGAAGGGATTTTCTGGCCTTTATGAGGATAAGACTCAGAGTAGGGGCACCAGAGCTCCCTCCAAGCAGTAAAACCAATCCCATTCTTTGACTGCAATCCTCCCAGTGCTGCCCTGGGAAGAGCCAGGCCAATGGGTGTTGGGAATGGCTGTGCTACACAGGGTCATGCTGGGTCTGAGTCCAGGTCTTAAAAAGCCTTTAATGGGTTGGAAATGATCTTCAGTGCAGGGGACATGCAGGAGTAGCCTTGCAGGCATGTTGACAGTTTTGCCCTCCTACCAAACATGACATGGCTCTCCTGCAGCATCTGAGGGTATTTATGGCATGAATCCTTTTCCAAGGGGCTGGTGCCTTGGGTCTGTGACTATCTGATCAGTGCTGTAGACCATGACATAAAAAGACCAGCAATTCCTCCTGGCAGGCCTTACTAGCAAAAAAACCCATTTTATAAATAAATCCTCTTATGGGAATTGCAAAAGGAAGCTCTGTCCTTAGGATGGTGCAGGCCCAAAGAAGCTGATGTATTTACACATGTAGCTCCTGTGCACATCCCGTCAGCAGTCACAGCTGGAGCTTGCCTGGACCAGAGACAAACCTCTGCCAACCCTGGAAATTTCATGGGAATGTTTGGGCTTCCTCTGAAAGCTGTAGCTGCTGGATGGAAGAGAAGGAATTGGAGTTGCAGCTTTCGTTTTAAAAGGCACAGGTTTCTAGAGCTGGGAAGGAAAGCTGAGCAACATAAAGCAAGTGTGCCCTCAAGGTTCAGAAAGCAGAAGGTGAATGAAAGGCACCTGCAGTGATTTCTTTTAGAAGGATCACTTGATGTTTCACCTTTTCATGTGGCTTCCTGACGCCAGTGTCAGGACTTTTGCCTCTCTGGGACTGGTGCCAGCATTTGCAGAGCAAAGAGCAGACCTGGTGCTGCGGTTTGCTCGTCTGGGCAAGATCCCAGGCAAATGGGACAGTGAAATGCTGTGCCTGAAGCAGATCAAATGTTTGCACTGTGGGTTAAAAATGCAGCTTTGATGAAGCACTTAATGCACACGTAGCTTGATGCACCATAACTGGTGTCCATTCATGGGGTTGATTCTGTAGCAGTCATTAAAAATCTTGCCCATGCTTTAACTATATTCCTTTCCTCTCCCTACCTCACAAACCAGAAAATATCCATAAAGTAAACTTTTATCAGTCTTTCTGTCTTCAAAACTGTGGAGCACTCCCACTCTAGTGTCTTGAATACTGACTGCCATTGGATTTATTCCTCGTGGGTTGGGAATTGGGTTAAACTGAAGAACACCTAGACTGCATCAAGCAACTTGTGTAATCTCTGCACACTGGCAACAAAACTACAGGTCCTTTTTACTCAATATCTGCACAGACCTCAAAGCTGTGGCTTGTTTCTTGCTCATCCCCAATCTCTTTGGGTTATTCTTTGGCATCAATAGTGCAGGAGATCACCAGCTCTCTGGGAGTTCAGCAGCCCCTGCACACAAAGGAAGGGGAGGAATATTGACAGTTTTACTGTGAACTTTTTGCTTGCATCAGTGGTTTGTTATTCACATGTACAGCAAGGCTCTGTATAAAGTAAAGACCATTTGGAATCCACTCTCTGGAGAGAAGTTACATCTCTACAGGTCTCTGGAGTTTGGTGTTTCAAAATAAGGTCACTGAGTGAATGGTGACACTGCTGGATGGTTATTTATTTACAACCATATCTGAAACTTTAACTGCCTTTGCCTTCAAAAAGCCGAAAATAATGGGTTTTGCAGAACAAATTCTGTCTCGTGCATAAAGCAGAGATGTACCACTGTAACTAGTATGTAACTTAAATGGGCATTGATTTTTCCAAGTGAGATTCCAGTAAGAAACCTCATCATACTGCCACTTAGACTCCCAACAACATGTACAGGTGCAATGCTGCATGCACTGAAATCAAAGTTGTCTTTAGGAAACTTGGCACTGTGAAGCTTTTCCATGGTTGCAATCAGTAACAGCAGTGCTGTTGCCAACAATACTAGTGCTCCATCTGTGAGAAGGAATGAGGAATTTAAACTGGACTTTGGTGGCAGCCAGTGGTGCCCAACTGCAGTAACTGTGTGGCCTGAAAGAACAAATTCTGTGTGTTGGTGCAGCTGCCTCTGAATCAAAATCTCATGACTAGTCGGGCCAGGCTGGGCTGGAAATCCAGCAGCAGCAGTAGCATCTGGGGCTTGATTTCACTTCTTAGTGGTAAAAAAACTTAAGAATTCCTATTGCATTAATACTTATTTTTGATACAAGTGGCAAAACAATTCAGCAAACAGGATCTTTACAGCTGAGAGATTGAGTAACAAGGGAAAGAAAATGTCAATGCAAGTTAAAGCAAATTTAATAAAGGAAATAAAAACAATATACTGACACTGAAATATAATCTTAACACTCTGACTGCAACTAACTGAAGCCAGGAAATTCTCAGCTAAGTGTTCCCTCAGCCCTCTTAAATCAGCCTGGTTTGCTTAGGCATTGTTGCACATAAGCGCCTTTACGAGCTGGCCCCAAAACACTGGGTGATAATATGAGCACTAAGAAGATATTTATTTCATCAGCTGTGTGTTTGGATGGATCTGGGAGGGATGAATTAGCAGTGATTCTGCAAGCCATCAAAAAATCAGCTGAACTGTGAGTTCATGCTTACACAGGTTGCAGGATCAAGGTCACTGTGTGCCAGGAAAAGTGCAATCCATAAGGTGGGACTGAAGGCACAAGAGTATTACCGAGGTCCCTTTGTAGATACTCTAATGCTGCTTTTCACAGATACTAGAGAATTGATCTTCACAAAATCTATATGTTAAGGAACCTTCCTTTGCCAGATGAGAGGCTGAGGTCCTGAGAGTGTGTGGTTTGCCAGCAATCTCAGAAAGTGTGTGTGGCAGTGCCAAGACTTGAACTCAGTGCCTCCATTTGGTGTTTTACTCCCACTCATGGACTGGAAAAAACCTAAAAGGTTCAAAACTTGGGGGATCTGCACTGCCCTATGGGTGCATTGTAATTTAGTGGATTTTAAATAGGGCGGAGAGGGAGCTCACCATGCCCTGCAATGGGCTGGGATTTGGTTTTGGGAACTGAGGGTTTCCAGAACCAGAATTTCCTGGAGTCTCGCTTCAATTGGAGACTGAGGATGAGGGCTGGGTCAGGACAGAGCTGCTGCACACACCTGCTTTGGAGCTAGGAGAGGATGTTGAGATGGGTGATGAGCATTTTAAGAAACATGGTTTACTCAGTAGCAATCTTTCTTCTCTAAAAGAAAATGTCGTCCTTGAAAAAAGGAGATAAAGAGTGCCACTTGCATCTTTTCTCCATCTTTCACCAGAAATCTGGCCCTTAAAATATATTTGGAGTTCTGATTCTTCATTTTTATGCAAAAGAAAAAAAAAGCCTTTCTCACACAAGTAATCCTGTGAAAGCCTTCAGAGCCCGCTTGAATCATTGGGTCTGAAGATCTTCTGGGTGAGATAACATAAGCAACAGTTTGTGCCAAGTGCTTGTGTTTTTGTTCCCCCACCTCAAAGGAGTCAGATCAACCAAATTTGAACTTCCTGATACTGTTTGCAGTTGAATAAGAAAACACTGATATCAGCCAAATATATGCCTTGGTTTTTCTTGTTGCTTATGTTCAGAAAATGCACCTAATATTATCTGTTAGAAGCACAAACAGATTTCTTGCCCAGATTTGCCTTGTTGCTGGATTCCGTGTCCAAGAAGCTTTGACCTGTCTCTGCCTCTCGAGTCCTCATTGCTAGTCCTGACCATCTCTTTATTGAAGAGCCTTCACAGTCCATATCCATCCTGCTTATCACTCTTACTCAGTATTGACAAATCTGTGCCCACTTCTGACAGGCCACAACTAATTGATTTTCTACTGGCCAAGTTTTCTAGCAAACACTTTTGCAGTATCTGGCCTTAGGAGTTCCTGCTGGGCTCAGGGAAAGGGAGTGAATATCTTCAAAAGTATGTATTTCTGTAATGTTTAAATTCTGCTTCCTCTCTTGCTTTCCCCCTAAAAGCCTGTCACAGGCAGAGGGACAGTGACATGGTACCAATTAAAAATTTTTCATTGCTTTTGCTTTTTTCCCCCTGTTTTTTTTCATGCACCTCCACGTGGTGTTTCTGTTTCTCAGACTCGGGCTGGGAGATCTGTGGGACTGGGGCTGACGTTTTTTCCAGCCCCCAGAATGCTGAGATCTTAATCTGTGCTTAGAACTCCCAGAATCTGTGGCGGTACAAGCATTAAACGGTCTCTCCTGCTTGCGTGCAGGAAAATCCAGTAAACCCATCTGGATATAGCTCAGCCCTGCTTTTTAATTCCTTGCTGGTGGCCCACACTGTCTGTGACTGCTTTGGGAAGGCTCTGAGTGCTCCTCCTGCTGATCGTCCACCTGCCCAGTGCTGTGGTGAGGGCCTGGCTGCCACGCTGAAAGGGTTAGGTGCAAAAATAAGTATCAGCACCTTTCTCATTTCCTGTAGTCTCAGGGTGGGAAGCTATTTTCTTTCCTAAAATTCCATTTATTCGCTGTAGTAATTCAGGGCCTGACTTTTCTTGGCTTTTACCTTCCCATGACTACAGGGCTGGGCCAAATCACAGCATAGACCGAGCTGTCAGTCATTTTAATAATTATTATTAACCCCCCGCCGATGCTTTTCCACATGAAAGCAAAAGGCTCTTTGGCACTTTTCTTACTTTTCTTTAAAAGATGGAAGGTGGAATAACAAAGTTCTTAATTAGCTGAGCTGGTGTTGGAAAGCTCAGTGTCAGATTTCCAGGTCAGTGTTTGATGGAGGAATGATAGGGGGAAGTGATGCATCGACATTGATTAAAGAGCAGTGATGAAGCAAGATAAAATTGACATTTAATTCTTCCCAGCTAAAGAAATGTGACTGACAATACTTAAAGGTGAACAGTCTTATTTCTTGAATCAACAATGCAACCTGTAAAAACATCCTTCACAGCAGTCTTTTCTTAATTACCAACATCTAATTAGCCCCAAATCACTGTAGTGTGCTGATTACAATAAAAGGTGCCTGCCACTCTTTCTATTTTGGGTATAGCTGAGAAGGGCAAAGGATGGGAAAGTAACTGGCACTTCCAATTGCTTCATCTGGAGACCTTGCAAAGTGTTCTCAGCTTGTCTCCATTCCTTAGTCAAACGGAATAGTAATCCCAGGCGAGTGTTTTTCTTGGATGCTGACTGGGGACAGCTCGCTGGAAGCACCAAGAACCCCCAAGAGGGGTGTGAGGACACTGCAGAAAGCCAAGCTACTGCCTTCCCTGCTGTTGATAATGGGGAGGAATTAATATTTTATAGGATTAAACTTGTTATTGTTGTGGTTTTTTGCGGGTGTGTTTTTTTTCTTTTTTATGTAGTGCACTTTTAAGCTTCTTTAAGTTATCAATTTCCTCACTTTAGCATAAGACCAATTCAGCCTCCTTTCTTCAAGTTGACAAAATGCTTTTGATGATCATTTCCCATCCCTTAGCTTTTTTCCCTTTAAAGAAACAAAGGAAGTAACAAATAGAAATCCCCCAATACTGGAGGGCGGCTAAAGCCCCCCTATTTTCGTGTTGTAGAAAAGAGCATTTGGGTGCTAACGTTTGACATAACAGTTAATGCTCATTTTTGAGCTCTGCTGGAGTTCAAATATTACTTGTTGCACCGAGGTGATGAAGACAAGAGGTAAGATCCCAGAGAAGTAGCATCCTTTTATCAGTAGATGGTAGTATAACAACATGGAAGGAGTGTGGCTGCTCTGAGGTTGTCCCAAGATCCAAGCTGTTACACTTGAATCTTAACTGAAAAACAAGACAAAGAGAGGCAGAGGATAAGTTCAGACCCCTGTTATGTTCTACTTTTTCACCAAATAGTAGTTTACAGCAGAGGGAATGAATGTGTGTTTTTATTCATGATTTATGCCTGGTTCATCTAGAGTAGTGTGAATAATTGATTATTTTTGTTCTCTGGCAGTGCAAAAAAAATGAAAATAAATTTTTTTTTTGAAGCAAAATAAAAAAAAGTTAGGAAATCAAATAGTGAAAGGGAAGGAGCAGACTCTTTTGTGTCAAAATAAAAGTTTTATTTTGCTCCAAAACAACCGTTTTGTTCTATAAATGCTTTGCTTTGAAGGATGGTTTGAATCACTTAACATAAAGGAAATTGCCAAGCGAAACAGTTGTAGTTCAGTTCTGACTTGTACATATCAAAATAACGGGTTTTAAACATTATTTCCTTTCCTGTCTCTAAGGCAAAGAGTTTGGTGAACCTGGGACAAGCTTCCCAGAAGATGGTGCTGCCAAAACTGAAATTATTATGAGGATGTTTCCACCAAGGGCAGTGGCCATCCAGACTCTTGGTTTGGTCCTGGATTTCCTGCTACAAAAATACATACAAATAAGCGAGAATAAACCTGCAGAGGGGCCTCATCTCTCTGTAAGCTCACATTTGCAAAGCCTTTTAGTTTTTTTTTAATTAAAAGCAGACTTTTCCTGTATGTGAGCTCAGGGATCCCAGGGGCCGGATTCACAATGTAAATGCACTTAGGCTAAAGAGATCCATATTGATTTGTACCAGCAGAGGATCTGGCCCAGTAGGAGCAAACTCTGCTTTTTGAGGTGGTATTGAATTTGTATGTGTTGAAATCTGTGCTTTGGAATTAAAATTAAGGATTTGATAGCAAAAAAAGGAAAAAAAAAAAGAGCAAAAAGGAGGGATTTGTAGCGATATGGCAGGCACTGTTTTCACTCTCCATGTCGTCTTATTAGCAAAAGCACCGTTGTAGGGGTGATGTTAATGAAGATAAAGGGCTTTTTGGTTACAACTGGATTCTAATCCAAACCCTAATCTATGTATTTGCTACTGGTTGACAAATGACAATTCTGAGAGGGCAAAGAATCCATGAGAGTTTTAGATTTCAAGCACATTCTGTCTGGGTCTGTAGCTTGTTGAAGAGCGGTGCTGTTTCTTTATCCACCAACATTTTTCTTCCTCCCTCTCTCTCTTAAATTCTAAAATACATTAGAAATATCACTTTTTAAGTCCATTTCAATAAATGGACCCATGAATTAAAATCAGTGCTACAATATGAATGACTAATAGAAGAAAACCACTGATAGTGTGTCCACAAGAAGTTGGACTTGCAGCCTCAGGGATGTCCCTTTGGATCTGTGGCCAGTGGGTTTACAGCAGGATTTTACTTTGTCTTGTATTACAGAACAGTTTGGGTTGGAAGGGACCTTTAAAGATTTGGTGAACATACCTGTAACATGGCTAATTCTGCTGTTGGATGTGTTGGGATGGGATGTAACAAGAAATGGTTCTTCATACTCCATTACTTTGGGGATTGAGGTCTGTGTGTGTACATGAGGTGTGTATAAATATATGTCCACTACTTAGGTATTTAGTGGCCCTGACAGAAACTCTGTGAGGAAAGCTCTGTACAAGCTCTTATTGCATTTATTTCACTGAATCCTCCCCTGTGCTCTCCCCTTGCTCACTCTGCTGTCCTGGGGGCTGTGCTGAGGGTTTGCTGCCAGACCTGTGATGTGATTACAGGAGCTGTGGAGAGCTGGAGTGGGAGGCAGGGGAGGTCTTTCACCAGCAGCATCTTTCTCCATGCCCAAGAGGACCTACTTAGTGTTTCATGTGGAGTTGCTGGCCTTGGGTACAAATCCTGAGGAGCCATTTGGTGGAGCATTGGGAAGGGACCTGGTAAACTGTGGCTGAGCAAGTTTAGCACTTGAAGCTGCACAGGACAAAATCTATTAAAGTGCAGATATATACAGAGCGTGTGGAAAGGGGGAAGGACACAGGAAGGCATTTCATATATCATTCCAATACTGGAAAGCATGAAAAAGCCATGCAGTACCTTATGGGGACACTCAGGCTGTGTAACAGCACAACTCACCCTGCAAATGCATCCTGGCTCTGCCACAGGAAAAGCTGTGACAGGGAACTTTCTTTTCATGTGTTTCCATCTAAAGGCACAATACACAGGTCAAGGGTTTGCTGCAATATTTGAACAAGTGCTCTGGCAACTATAAGGTTAATAATTTGCTGAATTAATTGACTTTATATCTCAAATTAAGAAATCTCTTACATAAAAAACTATGTGGATAAAACAAAAACATAATAAACTGGCTGGCCATGGGCAAACTGACCCAGCTTACAGCAGACTGGATGTAAATTTGTGGTTTTGTGTGTTGGAACCCCAAGCACAGCCTCATCTGGGTAGAGATATGTGATGTCCTTAAAGGAGAGCCCCAATAGATGGATCAGGTTTATGTCTGTGTGGGATGGTTTACATTTTTCTGGGTAGAGAGATGAACCCTGTGCAGAAAGGATGGTGCAACTGAAGGAGAAGGCTCTCAGTGATTTTAAGTGACTTTAATTAAGGTGAGACTGGTGCTACCATGCCTGAGTGCCTGTTGTTTATATCTAGTGCTAGAAGGCCAACTGCACAAACATGAAGCATCTTGTGCTGCTGTGCTAAATCCTGCTTGGCAGGAACCTCCCTGTTCCTTTCCAAGGAGTGAACATGTGTGTGTGCACATCTGGGAATGACAAACACAGCTGGGCAAACCTGTGCTATGAAACCACAGCCTGGTAGAAAACTGGGTGAGCCTCCTACTTGCAGGAGGGAACCTTCAGGTGACAGGATGGCTGAAACAATTCAGTTCTGATGTCTTAATCCAATTCCAATAAAACCAGCTGTGTAGTCCTGGGAAAGATGAGCTTTTTGCCCAAGGAGTGGGTGACAGGTGTGTGGGCACCTCTGGAAATGCCAGGCAGGAAAGGAACCAAGTTTATGTCTGAGGCTGGAGAAAGTGTTTTGCAATGGCACGTGAGGGCTTCCTCCTCTCCAGGGAACATGGGCTTTGTGCACAAGGTCCCAGAACATGAGCAAGGCAGCAACACTGTGCTAGGAATATATAAAAATCCAGTTCCCAGCAGGGATGGATGGTTGTGAAGGACCTGCTGATGCTTAATGCCTCCATGGGCTTGTCTTTATGGAGCAGGTTGAGAGCAGTGGGATCTTCTCAGCAGGTTAAATATCTCTGTGCTGAGATACTTAAGCCTGAAAGCCATCTTGGTGCTTAATTTAGCAGAAGTTAATTGTTGGAGGGCTTAGGAGAGGGGTGATCAGAAGTTCAGGCTTTTACAGCAAAGAGGTCAGCACCAATAAAACCAATAAAAAATGACACTGTAGAGGAGAGAGGGTAGATGAGAGACATATGGACCCTCCATAGTCAGTGAGAAGGAAGAGGAGATTGCCCTGTTCACAGCAGTGTCCCCTCAGCTCAGGAGTTACTCCACAGGTCTGGGGAAAATAACACAAGAAAACACATCAGAAGAAGGAAGTCTGAGGTGACTGATATTTTTGTTGAGCTGGATTCTTTTTGTCTTTGCTGGAGATGTTCATGTCATGAGGCCCTGGGAAGAGGCCTGGTGAGGTGGGACCCAGCTCTGGCAGCACATTTGCCAAGGGAGGGAGAGAGGATTCCTGGTTTTCATTTGTGCAGCTGCAGAGCAGAGCTCTTCCAGAGTTAGAGATCCTGCAAAGTGAGAGGGTGCTGAACTCAGTAGGAGTTTCCACTTCCTTCACTCCTGAGCTTGTCCCACTGAGGAGTTTGTGCAGCTCCTCTGTTGCACTCACTGGCTCCAGTAATAAAAAGGGATCACTCAGGTGCATACAAAGCCAAACTTTCATCTGCAGCCTGCATCTTTGATACTGGGATTGTTATTCACTTACACGGAGTGTAGGCAAAGCTGAGGAGAGGGTCAAATCCAGGGCAAAATTCCTGTCATTCAGGTGGATGCTGAAAAACAGGGCTGGCTTGTGTGTGTGCTGCATTCAATAACAGAAACTCTGGGATGAAAGTGTTTCAGAGGCTTCTCTGCCTCACTGAAGGCTTGACTGAGAACATAAAACTCTGTGTAGACAGAAGTTGTTTAACATTGCTTTTAAATACCATCACATTAGTAATTTTCTTTATAATTTTTCCAGCTGTTTGTGTGTAAGGCACCTCTGAAAAGCACTTTCTGTGCTCTCAGAATCAGGAGTTAAGTTATTTTGTCAAAATAGGTGTATTTAACTAAATATTTGCATTTACATCATAAAGGCTACATATTTTTTGTCTGATAATCACTGGAACAGAAAAGTATGGTGCATTTGTGCAAAGTCTGATGTTGGGTCTAATTTTCTACTTTTCTTGAATATTTGATGGTTTGGGTGGTATTTTAGCCAAACTCTCCTCAGAAATGTAAGCAACTATTACTGGAGTGCAGTTCATCAATAACCTGTAACTAATTGCATTAATAACGACATCAAGGATCACAAAACTTACCTTAATTCTCCTCCTCCCTGAAGTCATCTCTCCCCCTTATCCTGGCAGTCCTTAAGTCCAGGGACAGGATCCTTTCTGTCTGGGGTGGGATTCCTCTTCTGGTGGACTTCTACAGCTTGAACAATTCATGAGCAATCCTGTTCTAGTCTTCTGAGAGAAAAAGGCACTTCTAAGGTCCAGGGAGCTCTATCCAAAAATAGACCTTTAAAGCAGGGAGATGAATAGCATTCTAGGAGTGCTTGTTTTGGTCCTGCCGACTCCCTTAGATGTAGCATTCACAACATCTAAATATAGACATGATGAATTTGATCCTTGGTGTTGTTCTGTTAGATGTGATGTAAAGACTGTGGCAGTCAATGGAAATACTCTCATGTAGGTGTAGTTAGACACTGCATTGATCTTACTCCTGATCCCTTACTGTGCATTTTAATTTGAGCCAATACTGTCTCCTCTTTCAAGAGGTGGAGAGAAAACACAGTCAATTACACCATGAAAGCCAGGGAGCTCTTTCAGTGATCCAGACTGACTGGGAAGTTACATTTGAAACCGTTCACCCATTCCATTAAAAAAAATACCAGGGAGCATGCATCCCTGTAAAATAATGATGGGCAGAATAAACTGTCTGCACGTATGTCGCCTACTCCATACCGTTTAATCAAGAAGCAGTGAGTGGAACTGGCCTAACATTTACAAAGGGAGAACTGACACAATGCATATTTGAACACCATGAGAAATAGCATCACCGGGGACAGAGAGTAAGTTTAGTTAATAATGAATGGCACATCCTATAAAATACCATTACACAGTGTTCAAGGCCCAAGAATGATGACATAATTATTAGGAGACTGGGAGATTAAGATATAATTTAAAAAAACATGACAGGGGAGGGTGTAATTGGGGAGACAAAATACACAGGAAGTTTGTAATTTACATGTCAAAATACCTTTTTCATGTTTTGATTGGATTGGACGCCGCCTTTCCACTTCATTTATCTTGGCTTCAATTAGAGGCAGGAGAAATGACATCTCATGTTCATATTCTTGACACACACTGCTCATAGACACTTTCTAATTCTAACAGACAGTGAGGGGAAAAGGGAAACTCGATTCTGCCTCTGTCATGGACTTCTTAGTTAACCCCTAATTTGTTTCTAAATGAGGCTGTCACTGTGGTTCAAATGAATATGTGCTTAGGAATCAGGGTGTGTGTTTGGATATTAGCTTGTAGGCTGGGCTTTGCATGTTGCATGGCTAGTTAGGCCCAAAAGCTGCTTTTCTCTTTGGAAAAGAAACTACCAAAAGCTTAGAACATTTCACCCTCCAAAGAAGAACTTTCCTGTATGAACAGTGCCGACTGTTTTTATCAGAACAGCCATATTCACAATGTGCTTGTAATCACGCAGAGCCATCTCCAAAGCAGAGGATGTGAGTTGCGATTTTTCCCCTTTGGCAGAATTTTTGCTCTTTTTATTTTCTGTCTGTCTCTTTTATCTGGTGTTGCCATGTGTTTCCCAGTGAGCTCTGAAGTCTGCTTCCATTTTTTTACAGGAACTGTGTTCTGTTTTACACCCGTTCCCACCCAAATACACACACGAGAAATGTCAAAGGTGTGTTTGAGATAAGGCCATATGTTTCATCAGTGCTGAAGTATCTGCTCACCTGAAGGCATGTACTGAAGTCTTTCCTCTCTTGGCAGCTGTAATTACCCTTTTAATTCTTCTTGTGCTTCATCTCAAAATCAGAGTTTCAGGATTTTCCAAAGGCTGTTGATTTTGGTTTCTTTTCTTTGTAGAGATTTCTACAATATAAGGTGTGGAAAGAGGGCAAGTTTTCCCCACTGTAGGACTTCTGACCTCTAAAAGTGGGGGCCCTTAAAACATCCTAAAGTGTCCAACTGCAATCAGAGGTACTCAAAATCATCAGTCACTTTTGAAATCATGGGAAGCAAGTTTCAGGCTTATCAGTAACTCTATTCATTGAATTTCCTTATAAAGCAAAATTGCTCCTGGAAATGCTAATCAGGAAATATCAGAGAAATAGTAGTCCTTGAGAGATCTCCTCTGAGAGGGATTTTGACTCACCAGACGGAGAGAGATATCAGAGCAGCTGTATGAGGTCTCTGCATATTCTGTGAGTGTCCTGAACTCTATCAGAAACCCCAGGAGTGACATGAAACTGGATGAAGTGGGCAGTGCTGCTGTTGCTAGTGCTATCACATTTTTGATATTTAAGCCACCTGCAGCCATGCTGGGATCATTCACCATAAGGCTCCCTCTGGTACTGACAGGGCTGGTCCTGTTAAATACAGTCAGGTCTGGCTTCAACTGCAAGGTAAAAAAAAAATAAAAATACAAAAAATAAATAAAAAAGGCTATGAGATAAATAACTGGCTTAGGAAATACAGTTTGGGTCAGACCAACCACTCATCCAGCCTGGATGTCTTAAACTGCCCCCAAAAGTTGTTGTCCAGTTTGGCTCTAGTCACGTTCTGAAGCCCTTTGCCTTCATATGCCTCCAGCACCTGTAATCATTGGATTAAGGATGTTAGAGGGTGCATTCCTGCCTATGCCTTTGCTGGACCTGTTGTCCATGAATTTCTCTAATCCCTTTAAACTCTGCAGATAGTCTCTGCCTCCACAGCCTCCTGTGGCAGCCAGTTCCAGAAGTTCACTAACAGTGTTGCTTCACACAGCTTTGCAAACTGCTTTTGAGCAGAGCAGCCCAACATGCACTGCACAGGTTACTAACCACACCTAGAGGGGCTGCATTGAATGTCTTTGGGGTGAAATGCTGTAAAGCTTTTAAATATGTGGTAATTTGAGCCAGAGAAGTATCTCACTCTTCTTCCCCTGGAGAGGGTGGGGAAGGAGGGGTGGGGGGACCCAAGTCTGTAGGTTGGACATTTGGCAGAGGGCCAAGTCCAAACCATCACAGTTGCATGACCCACTTTGAGCAGGGATAGGTTGATCATCTGGAAAAAGCCCTGGGATAGCTCAAAGAAGGAAAATGCAATAGAAATCTGTATGTTTTCATTTCAGTATCCATCATGACAAGGACAAAATAGAAAATACAGGCTAAAGGCCTTAACTGAAGGCTGTGGGACCCCAAAGACTCAGGCTAGCACACACTGCATCCATCATTAAGCCACTGGCAACAACACACTGAAGCCCTGCCCAAATTTCAATTCTTACACTTCAAATAGTCTCAGCTCTCACCAGACAAATTAATATTTAATGCACAAGTGCACGCTGTAATATTCCCAACTGTGCAATCTAATATTAACAGCTATTTCATAAACCAACAAGGCCTATTCAATTGGTGACCATTTAAACTATAACACGCCATTAAACCATAAAAGCAGCCATGAAAACATGATTAAGATACATGTTTGTCGGTCTGTCGCTAAAAACGGGAATGTAACAATGTCAGTACAAAAAGTCAGTGTGTAGTTCCATCCAGGATGTTCAGGATAAAGGGAGACATGAAGCAAAGTCCTCCTTGGAGTTGCAGTTTGGTTATTAGGGCAAAGTAGATCGTGTCCACAAGAACAATATATAGTTTTTAATGATAGTAAATGAGAGTATGTGGCACTCTCTGGCTTTCATGTGCTTCTCTATGGATGTGCCTACAGAATCCCCCTGTTCCTGTGCTAGTTCTCCAAGGGCTACAGAATTCATGGATATTTAATCAGGGAGGCAGTGAAGTGGGAAGGAAACTTCACCCCTGTCTTTAGGAAGCCGGTGGTGCTCTGCTTTATCTGATTCTTCCCATGCTCCCATTCTGAAAAATATACTGGTAAATTGGAGAGGATGCAGAGGATGCAGAAAAGAGATGCTGGGGAAAATGCTTTGCTACAAGATACTCTCAATCTTTTTAGCTCATCAAAAAGAAGATTGAGAGATGACTTGTCTTCAGTGTTAAGTGCCTCCACAGCAGGAAAACACTACTTTGTAAGAGGTTCTTTAATCTATCTGTGAAGTTATAACAAGAACCAGTGTTTGGATGCTGAAGTGAAATGACTCAAGCATGTGTTTATCTCAACAAGGGTAAATAAGCAGTGACAAGTTAATGGTAATAGTGGTGTTTTTCCCCTTGTCTCCATATCAAGACAAGAAGCTTTTCTGAAAAACATACTTATTCCTTGGTGTTTTCTTGTTAGGAATGGAAGAGAGGGGCTGTGTGTGTTATACAGGCCTAAGTAGTCCTTCATTCTCTTCTTTTGTAGTCCAGGCTTTCAAGTGAGTTAGACTGGAGTCCACAAAGGAATGTGGAATTTGATGTTGAAGGTATTAAAACACATTTAAAGGCTTTGGCTTAAGCAATTAAACTATCTTTTAAATACCATTAAGCAAACAGTGTCATATGAAGTGCCTTCAGACAGCCGAGTTAGTTTTCAGTTTATAAATAAAAAGGAAATGGTCTGAAATTAGGTAGAATGGCAGGGTGAGATACTGGATCAAGACAAAGTGTGGTGTTAAAGGTGATGTGTGATGTTAAAGATGCAGAATTGGAGAGCTCTGATGGTGATGGCCCATCCTAGAGATGGATCAGCCAGTCATGAAAATAAGGCAGGTCTGTTCCAGCATGATCACACTAACTTTCTTGGGGCCCTATTAACATGGCACTGAACGAATTCTGGGAATCCAGGATCTTCCTTCTGTATCATCAATGTTTTCTGGGTTTCTCAGCTTCTAAATAGGAACACCTCTTAAGTTACTTAACTGCATAAAACCACTTTTGTGGTGTTCCCAAATCTGGGACAGTGCAGGCAGTTTTTTACATGGACAGTCACCACATCTTTGCAGACATCCACCTTTGGTGCTGTGGTGTTCTCGATTTTCTTATTTAGCACTGTCTGCATGAGCTGAAGGCAAGACCTCTGAGGCCTGTCTGTGCAAGCACTTTAAATGGAGAGCCTTGTGTCACCCATCTCATAGGGAAGGGAAAAAAAGGTCACCTGAGCTGCCCTTCAGCATTTCATTACCTCGTGTTGTTGTGCTTGACACTGAATTTTAGCATTCCTTTTTGATTTCCTTTTTTTGTATTAGTTTTTCTTTTCAAATCCCCCCCACCTCCACAAATAGAACAAACAAGTTTCTTGTGAAGTAGTAGGTTTTAAATAAAGGGCCCTGAAAAGTTTCCTTAAATATCCTTCTTCATTTAAATATGTATTTTAAAGTGTACAGGAGCTCAGTCCGTGGTTTACCACATGAATTATTGAACCTGTTGTTTTTGGAGGTAGGAACAACCCAACTTGCAAGTGACACGTTGTAGTCAAATGTGACCCAGGCCAGAAGTGACCAAAATCTGGTGAAGTTTGATATCTAATCCGAAATGACCTGTTTGTCTCATTGGAAGTCTGAGAAGTTATTCAAATCAGAAAAACCAGCAGTGCAGATGGTACCAACTGTCACTCTGTGTTGGCAATCACATTAGAGAGGGCAAGAACCCGAGCAAAGCTTTTCAGATACAGGGCTGCAGCTCTCTGTCTGCTTGCCTGCTGGAGCAAGCACAGTAGGTAAATCAGTTTTGTTCAAAACTTATCCATTGTTTACTTAAGAAAAAAAATTAAATATAAAAGATCTAGTTCTCTGCTGTGATTTTCAGTTCCTGTTTGTTTTTTTTCTTGGCACCCTTGCTGTTTTTAATTTTTCTGTCACTGTTTTGAACTAGGGAAGGAGAGAGTAAAGGGAGGAAAAAAAGTCCAGCTTAACTTGAATAAAACCACATATATCTGGATTGAAATATTTATATTTCTTTGTGGTTCATTCTGCTGAATAATTAGAAATTACCTAAAAAGTCTGTTTACAGATCAAAGTTTTGTCCTTTGCTTTTTGATTGTCTGTGCACGACCCTATTGTAGGAAACTACCAAACAGGGAATGACCCTGGTGAGGTTCTTGTGCTGATTTCTGTAGAACAAGGCTCTGTGTGTTTGTAACTATGCAGTGCACCTACAGTAGGAAAGGAGGATAGTGGAGAGTCTTGTAATGTTTCTTTTACTCTGATCTGTTCCCTTCTGGAAACTCCTCCTAAGAGGAATGCCATTGCCAGCTTTCTCATCCTTCATGGAGAGCATGCCATTGCCTTGGTGCACCTCAACACGAGCCAGAGGGATAACTGAGGGTCATCTGATCTGAGTATGAAACAGTTGAGGAGTCACTGGGTGGATGGGAATATTTAAAATACAGTGGTCATATTCCTCTTCATTCAGCCTCAGTCAGAATGAATTAGAGGGATTCAGCAGAGGAAAAAGTGTGGGTTACTGTGGACCAGTCCTTGCTTGGATGAAGGAATAATTTCATTACATGATGTAGCTGTAATAGTGATGATATCACCCTTTGGAAACAGCTTGAATTTTTGTATCACTGTGACAAGTAGGAAGAGAGAGGCCTCAGGTAAAACAAAGAGAGTGTCAGATGTCTCTTCAAATCACAGAAGGCATATTTTGTTGGCCAGTGAGCTGCATGGAGGAGCAGCTGAGAGGCATCATCCAGACTGGGAGACCTGGGAGCACCTCTGGGCTACCAGACTTGTGTGTGCCTTTAGTTTCTGGATCCTGTCTTTGGGGGCCAAGAGCAGCTGTGAATTGCTCTCCAGCCCTTCTGTACCTTCCTTCCCCTTTCTACCAAACAGAAAAATGTGGGTGCATGAATATTGAAAGCTGTAGCACATCCTGGTCAGGTGCCCTCAGTGGATGAGTGGGGTCCAGAGGCCTAAAACATGCTCACTGCTTGCTTTAGAGATGACCAGAACACTTTGATCTATCCCTGTTTTGCCAGGTGGATGATCACTGGCAGTTCACTTCATGTCCCCTTGCTTTGATTTCCACACCTGTAAAGAGCAGGCAAGATTTTTCCCCTTTTTAAGAAAATACTTGAAAATCTCCTTCAAAGAAGTGCAAAGTAATAAGTAGAATATTAGTAATATCCTGCTTATCCTCCAAAGTAACACTCCAAAGTATTTGCTGTTTGTGGTTGGCATTGCTTGGGTTAATTCTGAGCTGTCAGTCTGTTCCTTGAGAGATGATCTTTTGCAGACTTTGTAATATTGCTGGGGGGAAAGTGTTGTGGGTTTTGTATGGGATTATTATTGGCTTGGAAATAACCAACATGAAATGATTTCTTTAGGTTTTCTAGCAGGAATCCCAGTTATTCTCTTCTGCTGCATTACACAAATATGCAACATGTGATGCTGCCTAGTGATGGGAAACAGCAGCTTTATAAATAAATGCAAATGATAAAGACAGGAGATGTTCTGTGCCTATAAAGGTATTGGTATTAGTAGGAATGGATGGCTTTATTTTCACCTGTGTACAGGAGTGATATTGGAATTTTTAAAGTATCTTAAGAGAGAAGGGGGATGATTTTGCAGGGAGTTTGTCAGCTTCAGAAGTCACATGTGAAAACTTGGCTTGGAATTTTAAACCTGCAGTTTTGGGGGACTGCAGGGGTTTTTTTTTTTATGAGCTAAGGAGAATATTTTCTCTTCTTGGCACTTGAAGCTTTTCCCTGTTCTTTGGTTACATCCCTGTGCCGAGCCAGACCCCGGTGTGCAGTCAATTATACACTCACACTGCTTTCAGATTCACTTACCCAGCGATGATAACTGTCTGAGCAAAATCCATCAGAGAGTTATTATCTCTAAAGCAAAAGCCTCAAACGTTCAGGCATCTAATCTGCCCCTGAAAATCAGTACCTGTTCTCGAAAACACAAGACCTCAAATGACTTATTATTTTGGATGCCTGAAGGCTGGAAACACTTTTGAAATCTTGTCTGTAGCTTAACAATTCAGGGTTGTGTCAGGTCTGTTGGCCAGTATTAGGCAGTGTAAGAGGCACAATGTATTACCTGTGGTACAGAAGGTCGTCTGGATCATGTTATAATTATGTGAACCTCTTCATCGTGCGCCGTGAAACCTGCAGTAATGCTGGATAATGGTCTAGGTACCATGCTAATTGGCTGTATAAAATGAGTGTTTTAAGCAGTGAATCTCTAGCTATCCCAGTATTTATGACATGCACACAATTAGCAAACGTGCTTCTTAGTTCTTGGTAGTGATTCTAGCCACATTTTTCAGTCTGGTGTTGGATTTCCTGTTCTACTTTCACAACTTGGGGTACCCAGCTTATTTTCCCTTCTTGCCTCTGGCATTTATGTGTTCATGTCTTAGTTTAAAAGCAGTTAAATCCAGTCATGGTGGTGCATACTGCAGGACCAAATAGACAGTGGGGCTGCTCTTGTGGCATCGTGGTGAAACATTTGATATTCCAACAGTAATTTCTGCCTTGGATTAGTCTGAGAAAGTGTGACAAATGTAAAGCTCCTGATGAACTAATCAGTTTATGTAACTGTGGTCCTAGTGCAGTATTTTTTAATCATAGTTGATAAGCTTGAAGATCTTCCTTTGCCATAGTTCCAAAGATCTTACAAGGGTCTTGGAAGTTGCTGGGTCCTTGAGTTCAGCAGCCATACAAGAAACTTGTCTGAAAGTTGGCATCAAGTTTGAGCTATTCATCCAAGCTTCACTTATTGCCAATGGAGAGAGAGGGCTATCTGGAAGTGTGTTTAGTTATTTAGGATGAATCACCATAGGCAAGAGGCTGTTCAGCTGAGCTGAAGTGAGATGAATATCCCATCTATTGTATAGGTCAAGAGAGCATCACTTGCCCCCACACTCTACAGGCCAGAATACATCTCCTAGGACCTTTTAACAAAAGGAATACCAAGCAATAAGAAGTTTCTCTCCTGCGTGGCAGGAAGATTGCTGGAGGGGCCAAGCTTTGTGCATCCTGTATTCCTGCAAAGCTGGGGAATTTTGCAAAGTACATTTTCAGGCAACTGAGGAGTGCATTGTGCCCATATTTTACAAGAAGCCAAAACCCCTTCAGCAGTCCTTGCCAGCTTAACTTGAGAGAAGGACCTCTCTTGACCATCCGCCAAATAATCAATTTTCTTGATACATTTGCCAAGGATAAGATTCAGGGGCTTGACTGGTTCTCTTCAGATGGCCACCTTCCACAACAACTGCTGCTTTGTTGTGGCTTATGAAATGATTGGGGAAAAATTTGTCCAGAAATATGGTTTCCTTTCTGTGATCCTGCCAGGGTGTAACCTTTTAAGGCCAGAACATCTTAACCTGAGAAGATCTTACAAATTAGAAAGATTTATTGCACAGGTAATTTTTTTTTTCAAGTGACAGAGCAATTAATATCTTAATGAAATGAAGGCTCAATCATTTATCATCATCCTTAAAAATTAATTGGCCTTTAGGGACACCTTCCTGTGGTTATTGTCAGTGAAGGAGCATTCCACACCTACTGCATCATCATTGCACCAGTGCAAATGACTGTGCAAGCCCAGTGTTACAGGAAAGCCAAAATGAGTCAAGCTGAATCTGTGCCACTTCCCATCAGCTCAGGATTTCTTGCTGCTGAGCTGCCCATGCTGATGTGCCTGTCCCCTTCCACACACTGGTGCCCTTTGGAGCACTCTCTGAAATGTGGCAGTCGGTGCAGTGAGCAGGGCTCTGACCGTCCTTCCATGCAGGACTCCAAAACACCTACTGGGACTTGATGACAACCCTTTTAGAAATCAGGACGAGATGGCACAAAACAGGGACATCTGGCAGGTTCAACAGAATGGATCAACTGCAGATTCCCCTGTTGGTGAACTTGGCCAGCAAGCCATTTCAGCAGATGTTTGTCCTTAGGCATTGAATGCTTTCTGGATGCTTCTTCCCTCTGCCTCTCAGGAGCAAATGCCAGCACAATGGAAATTCACATCAGCTCACTGACCAACATTAGGAACTGTTGACCTGACGATGAGCTTCAGTATGTAAACTGGGTTCCTTGAGAGAACAGAAGCTAATTCCTCCTCTGGGGAGTTATAATGAAGAAATGCAGAGTACAAGGAGCATTTGGGTAGTGTTTGTCAGCAGTGGTTAGGTACAGTTCATCTTCCCCGACGCCTGTGATTTGAATGCTGTATTGACTCTGCTCTGTATACTTTCAAGCAGGTATATTAAAAATGCAAGAGGAACTGCATTTTGAGGGGGGGGGGGAATGGGAGAAAAGAAAGAAAATAATTATTGTTACACATTGGAGCATATTAATGAATACATTAATAATTGATCCACTGTTATGTTTTCCCCTAATAGTCATCAAAATCTGTATAAACCTGCACTACAATACATAACATCTCATTACAACGTTTGCTCAAAAAATCAATGCATATCTAAGTTATTTGTGTCAAAACTCATTTATTTCCACAATAACATGGACTGTCAAACCTTGACATCCTGTTAATAACATCCAATGCATTTGCATATTATTCAAATATTTCCTTTTATGAAATGGGGGACTTTTACTTACACCGTCCTACTTGCAGTGCTTCATATATTTGCACATTAGCTCAATTCACACAGTTATAGAAGGGTTACCTGTGGCAACTAATTATACTGCACTTTATGCATATTAATGAGCCTGGTGAGCAGCCATCCTCTGTTCTATGGTGAGATGAGGGGGGAAAAAAAATAACAGTGTAAGTGGGAGACCTATTACAGGCAAAATGCAGGCGAGTGGAAGACAGATATTTTATAATGTTTTCTCTTTGATGCCCACAGCCTTTTAGAACAGACTAACCTGAGTGGGAAAAATACCTCACAGCAGTCCCAGCAGCTTTGAGGTCAGATGTGAAATATATTATTTTTTTTTCTTGGTGTTTTTTTTTTTTTTTCTCTCCCTCTCTCCCCCCTCTGCTGCTGCCTTTAGTTTCTGGACCCTGTCTTTGCAAGGTGCTGAGTGCTGCCCTCAATCCTGGCTGAGATCAGCACCTCACTAGATCAGCCTTTTAACACGTAGCCCAAAGCCACCATCTGCCCTCTGATGAAGTCATCTTGAAAAAGGCCTTTTCACCTGCACAGATGAGAGCGACACGTTTTGTTTTGAAGGAGCATTTCAGCAGGAATGGAGACCCAGCTGGAGGCTGTTCAAGCGATTCCTGTGACCAGGTGTCACAAGGACAATGGGAAGAGTCGAGCCGTGAGGATGGGAAGAGTTGGCAGCCCCACTGCAGTACAGAGAAGGGCCACATCCTGCGCATGCAAATGCACACAGAGAGTGAAAGCTTTTTCCTCCCTGCTGTAAAAACAGACAATCTGTCAGCCCAGAGGTCTGGCAAAGGGCAAATACCATCCAAAGGGTGCATCCCAGTGTTCTTCAGCTAAAGGCTGAGCCTTGCTGCCTTGCTGGGGTGTTCCTCGAGATCATCTCCACCTACTTTAAGAAAAAAAAAAAAAAAGAGAAAAGCTCTGGCATTGTCACAATGGAAGACAGAAAGGGAGGATTTGATTTTATGCAGCAGCAGATGTCTCCTAAGCAGTAATCACAGTGTCAGATAGAAAAACTAATCATATTTCAGTAGCTTGTTCAGATCTCTGATTAAAATTCAGTGATACCATTCCTGGATCCTAAAATGCAACAGTCATCAGAAACAAAAGAGAATGTATCATAATTAATGCAATTAAAAGAGCCCTTTCGTTTCTCTCTTTTTTTTTTTTCCTGGGTAAGCTGTGCCTGACCTTACCAGAGATTAAAACCACTCTCCTCAGCACCAAATGTGGCAGTAAGAAATCCCAGCTCCTTATAGCCATCTCCAGGGTGTGAGTCCATGGGATCTTTGAGCACTTGGGAAAATAAATAGGCTTGATTGCTTACTGCTTTCAGAAGAGGGGAGAAGGCAGATGGAGCTGTGCATCCAGCCTCTCTTATTTTCTGCTGCAGACAGCCCTGTCAGGGATATGGTTATTTACCAGGACTGGCAGTCAGCACCCCAATCTGGCCTTTCTAGGATGAGCCAAATCTCCAGATACTGATTTTTTTCACAGTCAGTCCCTGGGCCTCCTGCCATACAGATCAGTTGGAATTTGCTGAGTAATCCTGTCCTAAACCAGAGCAGGATCTGTGTTTTGGGTGTGCTGTGGAGATCCATGGATGGTGGTTGGTAGCCCTGGAACAATTCCCTTGCCATCAGCTGCCCTAGGAAGAGATTTGAATCAAGACACAAAGGCTGAAGAGTAAAATCAGGCAGTTCTATTTGATGCTTATTGTGATTTCAGGTCTGATAATTAGGGAGTTTTCATGAGGTAAATATTTTCAGTGAGCATTTATTTGGTTTTGGATATGAACTACTTTTGATGAAAACCAGATTAAAAATTATTTATATGATGCACATTGAAAATAAATATAAAATAGACAAACATTTTATCCTAGCTGAATGTAGAGGAATATTTTTGGAGAAAAAACAAATCAATTTTGTCATAGAGGACTTAGGGAGAGGGTCCAGCAACAAAGGGGATGTTTGATCCTCCTTTCCCTGTTTATACCAGCTGGAATGACAATGCCCACTTCATTTAAAACAGGACTATATAAATTCCTTTTTACTTTACAGTGGCACTTGAAGACTTTTGTGGACTGTATATGGTTTAATTTAGCATCTTGGATAGGTAGAAATCTCCATTTGTGTGTTGTTATGAGAGCTTTGCTCTAGTGGAAGTCTCCAGAGTAATTATTTTGTGCTGTATCCCATACCAACTCTGAGAAAAGAATAGGAGCATGAGTGAAAACCTAGTTAAGAAGTACAAGCATTTATTTTATTCCAGAGCTTCTGAACTCTGAATTGCTACTATTAGGTGTTAAAAAAAAAAAATGCTCTGGTATCTCACTAGAAAAGCTGACAACTTGCTGTCTTATTAACATAACTCTAACATGTCTGAGAGATCCAACACAGCAGATTGATTATGTTCATGTCTCAGCCTCAATACTGATGATGATATGCCAGTAAATATATCAATGCATCACCAGCTTCGAGCACAGAGTCTTTCTGTGACATTTTCTGAATGAGGTATGAGAATAGGACTGGTCTGTATGTCTATTCCACTCGAGGAGCTGTGTCGAGCAGGCTGCACTGTGAGGCAGAAGGGCACCTGGCAGCAGTGATGAAACTGTGGGGTCTCAGCAGTGTCTGTATCGTGGAGGTGTCGCTCAGACAAGCAATGCAATACATTGATCTGCAGATTCCCAGAATAAGAAAAAGTCAATTTACAAAGACTGTTTACTTCCTGAAGGAACAATAAGTGAATCATGCCTAGGCCAAGAGCTTGGCCTCCCTGGTTCTGTTCTGTTCCTGGTGGAGTGGAGCATGACAGGCCAGGAGAGGAAGTGGATAATTATCACCTCTGTAAGGAGCATGGCTACAGTCAAAATTACCTGCCTTTACTTCCTTTCTCCTATAGATTTTCTATGTGACTAGACAAGTCACATAGGTTTTTTTACTTGAACCTAGATGTAAAATGATAATAACAGTGCTTGCTTTCTTCTGTCCTTTATCTACCCATATTTTGTCTAGCACAAGGGAGCTCTGAGCTCATGTGCTAAAACAAAAAGGTACAGTAAACTAGAACTAAAACTGAAAAACTGTTTTAGTGCTGAAAAACTGGCTAAAACTGAAAAGGTACAGTAATGATGGCAGTTTGGGACTTCATGCATAGGATATTGCAAAAAAAACCCTGAACCTTTCAGTTGGCCATGACTTTATAGAATCACTATAGAGTGGTGGCTCAGAGCCCCATCCAACCTGGCCTTGAACACTTCCAAGGGTGGGGCATCACTTCCAGGGAACTGACACGGGACTTGACTCTGAATTGTCAGGTTTGAAATCCCAAGGGACTTTGGGATTTCAGGCACGAGGCAGAAAGTGGCAGGCAGTGTTGGAGCAAGGATCCCATTTCATTTTTTGCTTGTGACAATTGAATTATTCCACTAAGGCCATCTATTCTTTGGACACCCATGCTCAGGGAATTAATCATGGGTATTCATAGAGGTTATCCTAAGGCACCTAAATAAATACCAATGTTTCTTTAGCATCATGATATAACCAATGTAGAAAGCTCTCCCACAGCACCAGGTTTTTCTTTTTTTTTTTCAGAAACAGCATTTTCTTCCAGCAGCTACCAGAGCACTGTGGGAGACCAGGCTTTTACTTTTGCACTAGTGCCAGCAGATGTGAATTCTTCCAGAGCTTTTGAGATGATGAGTAGCTGTGGTTGACCCCGTAGCAAATTCTTTGGGCAGGTTCACCCCAAAAGACAGGCAGCGCAGTAACCAGGTAACCTCCTCACCATGGGGAGGCAGAGATATAAATCTCATGTAAGATTTAAACATCATTTTAGCTTTGAATTTCTTTATAAACAGCAGCTAATATCTCTCTGTGTCAATGACGGTGGGAGAGGAAATCAACTCCCTGAGAAACGTGGTAATCCAGACAGGAAATTGAAGACAGGCTAGACAGTGGGGTCATTCGAGGAGTCCACGTGGGGTGTGGTCTGGTCTGGCAACAACTCACATGTCCTTACAGGAGTTCCCTCTCTGCTTGGGTCTGCAAGGACATGTGGGTGCTGCAGACTTGATGGCCTTGGCTTTTCGGGGAACTGCAAACAGCAGCACTGCAACACTGACACTTACGGGATTTTATTGCCCTTGGTAGCAATTCTTCCCTAATGTAAAACTGAGCTGCTGTATCTTACAGGAAAGGACCTAAACAATGATGTATTCAGGCTGATGGGACTGGATTAACCCATTAATAAATAGGAGGTGAAGAGAGCAATCTTGTTGAACGTAATGTATGCTAATGACATGACCTGGCTAATGGAGCCCTTTTCTATATTCTGTCATTGCGCACATCAATTATGCAGCCTCAATTATCATCCTGTTTTTGTATCATGTGGCTGAGAAATGAGACTTAATAGAGATGTTTCACCCAGTAAAACGCCTGATTAGGTTATGAAAGCAGAAACTCAAGGAAGAGAAGGGGGGGAAAAAAAACCTTTGTTACATTATATCCTGATTTAATTAGCCAAAAGATATTATTCTTTGTAACGGCCTTTGAAGTTGTAGAAATATTGCTGCAGGCTCAGCAGCAAAGATGACTAACTGTCTTAATACCTACAGCAAATACCCTGACATAGCACTTACAGACAGATCTTAGCTGAGCATTGCAATTCAAGCCAGGATCATTGTTTACTCCATGTGGTCGAGGTTCCCGACAAAGAGGAAGTAGAAGGAGGAGGAGGAGAGGGACTTCTGAGAGTCAGAGCTCCAATTACTTCTAGAAGGAGAACAGCAAGCCCATGCTAGTGGTGACATCTTGATGCTTGTGGTAGATTGCAGGGTGTGTGGTGGTTTTTGGTAGCAGTTCTCAGACAAATATGTTTCCTTCTCTTCGCTGGGGGGTTCTATCCCTTCCAATTCGTTTTTACATGTGGGCCTTGGAATTGTGTGTCCCTCTTGCAACCCTGGTAATGAGGATACATTGGGCTCATTGAAATCTGTCAGGTTCCTCCTCGTTGCTTCAGGATGGCTTTGGATGTTACTTGTGTTTCTGACATGCATCAAAGGATAGTCAGCCCTGCAGGACACAAGAGGGCCTTGAAGACAACCCAGTGTGTGATGAGAAGTTACCAGAGGGGGAAAATAGAAAACCCCGCCATGTTTTTTGCAGAAGCTGATCCCATGAGGGGAGTTGTGACCCTTGGCTCTTGCTTGCAAGACAATCTGTAGCTTTTGAAAAGGTCGGAAAAAATGTAGTGGAGAAGGACCTAAGCAGTGGGATGAGGGTAGACTGAGTTAAGTAATCTCTGAAGTCCTTAAGGCAGATGCAGACTCCGTTGCCTTCATCAGAGTAGTGACTTTGCACCAGGGAGAAATCTTCAGACTTGGTCTGAAAACAACTCCTTGAGTTTTTATCCCTGGTGGCAGGACCATCACTATAACCTCCAGGTTTTATTTTGTTTTCGAAATACTCAGCCAACCAACTGATAAAAATCACGTGTCTGATTCACTCAGGTTTTGGCTGAAGTGCAGTGGCAGAGAAAGATGGTGTAAAGCAAGGGTGAATCAGGTCCTTGGCGTGTGTAAACTGTTAGATGTTTCCTTCCCTCAGGGTCTCGCCTGCCGTGGCAGAGAGTGATGTCATGCTCATTGAGAACACGATTGGAATGACAAAACGCCCTGAGTGCTATATTTACTCATCTGTTCTTGGCCAGTCTGTCTTCGTAGATAATTTGGGAGACTCAGGGAGAAATAAACACCTGGGGCCCATGTTCCAGCTGTAGCTCTTGGGTTCAAGTGCTTCTGCTTTTGGGTGCCCGGCCGGAGAAACACGTTTACAGCCTGACTCTGGAGAGCTGAGTTTGCAGCTGAAGCTGCTCCTAAATGCGGATGTTGTTGCTTCTAAAAATGGTTGATATTGACCTAAGCTTTGAAATGCTGCCTCTGCAGCAGCCAAATAAAATAGTGGTAATACTGTGACTTGCTAACTTGGAGCAGCATGTTGTCACAAGCTTTATCACAGGTGCCAGCAACTACGAAACTCAGCATTAAGTTTCCTTTTATCATTTGCTTTGTGGACAGTGTAGCCATGTTCTGATGCCCTGCTCATGCCCACTGCTACACATTTAATGTGGTCTTATGTCCACAAGAGGTAGCCCCAGAGAGCAGGAGTTATGCTGTGTATTAGATGGTTGAAATTGGTCTGGTCACTTGCTGTCTGTCTAAGGACTGGTGTTTAAAGATTAGGGATTATGGAAAAATGAATTTCATTGATTTTTTTTTTTTTTTAAATGTACCTTAGACCACCCCCAGTCGCAGTGAGCTAATTTTGGGCAGAAAAGAGATATCTGAAGCTAAAGATGCTACAAGAATTTCAAATTTGAAAACAAAATTGAAAAAAAAAAAAAGTTTTTGCATTAAGGAAGCTCTTGTTAGAAGCGGTGAGATGGGCCAGTTCTTTTCTTCTACACATTTTTGAGTGGTGACGTTTCAATAGTAGAAATTGGTGGGTTTTAATTGCTATATCCCCCCCTTCTTGCCGACGTACACTCCTCACAAGATTTGCTGCAAACTTCAGTTCTAATTCTAATTTGTGTGCCTTTGTGAACAGGAGTGGGGTTGTGCTTTTGAAGTATGTGCTTCATTATTGCTTTGTGTACTTTCCTGTTAACTTCCACACAGCATCCAGCTTATCCTTGCTTGATCCTTCATGCATCTCAAATGCAACACTAACTGCTCAGCTGCACGTGTTTCCTGACCTTCTTTTCATTTCTATACAATGTCCATATGATCTGTCGTGGCTTTGAAAATTCAACTGCAGGGTAGAGATTTCTTTGCCAGAATTGATCCTTCTCTTTTTCCTCAGAAACCATCAGATAAAGGAATACTTGTGACAAATACCCATGAGAAAGATCACCACATTAGAAATCTTTTGCTTTGTGCTATGCTAGCTCTGTGTGATTTGGATGGGTCCTCAGTTACTTGTCTTTCACCTTTGGGGTAATTATTTGCTTGTGAGTGACGAAGATTCTTGATCCCTTTTTGACCTGCAGAACTTCTGATAAGGAAAGATTTCCTTCAGGCTTTAGTCCACAAAAGCCTGATTTTCCTTTTTTCCCCATCACATTATATTTGCTGGAGAAGCTGTATGAGATGAGAAGCTCATTATAGCTTTGGGTTCATCACTGAATGACTTTATCCAATGGCCTTCCAACACTTCCACAAGGGCTTTCATATCATCCCTATTATAATAATCTTGTATACATTGTTTTAATTTCTGTACCCTTTACATCTGGCTACTGAGGGAAGAGTGTTTTACAACTATTAATGTATTTAGCCTTGAAGCTTGTGAGTTGGAGAAAACTTCATTATGCCCAGGGCAGGGGTGGGAGAATTGAGGAGCAGAGAAAGGAAAGTGTTTGCTGATGCTCCTGGAGTCTCATTCACTCTGTGTGTGACTCTGTGATGAATAAAATCAGGGGTAATATGGCTTCAGGCAGTTCTTTCATGCAGTGTTTTGCTGTATGATGATATCATTATTGTTTGCTTAACTAAGAGCTGTTGTGTGCCTCTTGGCTGGAAGAGGTCGTGTTTTGTTAAACTTGGACAATTTGGAGTTTTCTGATAAAAATGAAACTGCACCAAATATTTACAAGGAAAACCAAAGTGTTGGGGTACGTAAATGATTAACGCTGAAGCTCAGAAGGGCTGTAATTCAGGCATTGCATTCTCCTATTCCCTTTCTTGTGGGGATCTGCTTTCCCAAGACATGCTATAGTCACACTCTGAGTTCCTCGTTTTGATGGATTGTGGAAGATGGAACAGGATTCAGAAAACCTGTCAGGTGGAAAAGGAAGAGAGCATGAGACCTGCTCAATGCATCCCTGCTGACATGTCTTCTTTCCCAGAAATTGGCCCTAAATGTGAGAAATGTTCAATTAAAAACTGCATTTCAGTTCAAACTCTTCACCAGCTCTATACTTGCTTTCATTTTGCAGTTTCATCTAATATTTTGCCTACTGGGCCTCTGTGCAATGAAAAAATGCCTCCCTAATTCCGAGGTGACTGTTAAAACTGTGTATTGACCGGGTGGCACTGCTTACAGGCCGAGCCACAGCATCCAAACAGAACTGCCTGAAGTGTCAGGATGGGGCACTTAAAATTCAGCCCAGGCACTTTCCATTGCAGAGAGTTTTGTGGCTTGCACAAGAAGGGTTATTGATGGTTTACCCAAATGTTTTTTGACAGACCCTTTCACACATCCCTCCTAGGTGGCACAGCACGCAGGGCTGCCTTTTATCACTGTTGGCTGGATGTTACCCAAGGCGGCTGTTCTGCCCTTGTTCATCACAAAATGATCCATAAAGTAAATTGGGATATCTAAATGCACCAGGCTGTTCACAGATCCCACAGCAATTATTTTGGAGTGTTGTGTGTGGAAATGTTTGCCAGAGGTGGAAAGCAAATTGTACAAAATCTGCTCTCTGCAAGTAGACTGCTGTCTCAGTCCACTCTCACTTGCTCAGGGAGGAGGATGGTCTTGGCAAAACATCCAGCACTAAGTAGAAGACATATTTGGAGCTGAAATATTAAGTGTGGTCTGCCATGGATGGAAGTTGGACTAAAGGACGAGACTAATCTTTTTCAGCTTTGCTTATTTACACATTCTTCAGCCCTTGTCACCCAACACAAGGGCTGCTGGGCTGGAGGCCCTTTGGCCACTGGTTGTCAATCAGTGGTGGGGATATGCTGAACCTCCAGTCACTGACTGATGATTCATGGCTTGGATATCAAGCTGACACCTTCTTTTTCCTTCTTACATAAAGGAATTATCCCAGTGACCAACCAGCTCTCTACAGACCACAGCTAAGAAATACTTGTCCCATATGGGACCTATAGATTTGCAGTCTGGGAACTGGGGATTAGGACTCTGAATATCAAAATGGATAGATATATGTGCATAAAACATGTTATCAGATGTATTTATGGTGTGTGTCTCTGTGGGATGTATGTTTTTGTGCATGCATTGCATGTAGAGGTGGTTATTTGATAAGTCATTCATGAGCAGTGTGGGTGATGGCTTTTCTCTGTGTCTGTGCATGACACACATGTGCACATGGGCACAGTGAACGCTCTCTCTTTGTGTCTGCATATAAAGGCTGGGAGAGCTGTGTGAAATTGGAACCTCTGCTTTCCAGTGCGACATTATCAGATCATTTCTTTGCTGAACTGGTTGATCTGATTAGAGGTGGCTTAAAAAAGGAAAGTGAAGCGAACAGGTGGCAGACATAAATACACAGCTGTGCATTATTGCTGATTTTATTGCTACTTTATAATGTTGTCCGCAGTTATTTTACAACAATTTTCTCTATTCGTGACATTGCTGTAAATCTCACTGTAAAATGGCCCTAATGTGCCATGAATTCTATTAAGCAAAATGGAGAAACTTAGGGAATCACTCTTTTGTGATGGGAAGAGAGGCAGGGAGAGAGATGCAGCTGGGGGAGCAGCAGAAAGCCATGGGGAAAGAATTAGGGGACCAAAGGCATGTTACATAAGGAGGTTAAACCTCCGCGTGCGATGCCGTAAGAGCTCTGTGGATAAAGCAGTGGCTCGTCAGACCCACTAGATGGAGATGGAAAGAAGCATTTTCTCCATGATGATATTCCTGTAGCTGCCTGCTCTGTACTCTGTTGGCATATTGAATGGCTTTTACTTACAGTATCTTAAACCTGTCCTTAAAGCAATTACAAGATTTCTCCAGAGTCACATTTGGCATGTGCAGGCTGTATCTAGGCTTTTAGCACTGGCTAATTTGCCTGGCCTAATTTTGTATATGTTCCCATTTATATTCGTGGTCAGTATCTATTGTAGTTACAGGCTTTTTCATATAAAAGGCACCTCATTCATTTCTTAATTTTATTGAGAATTAATACAGCTTCTTCAGCAGGATGAGGCTTGTGAACTGGAAATATTTTTCCTTCTGAAAATCAATATCTGACCAGCTCTATCCTTTGTTAACTTTGCTCACTTCTTTAGTGCCTACAAAGTCTTTTGGGGTCAAGTCCTCTGCCTTGTCTGAAATACAGAATTCCCTCTCCTTTGGGAAGTCCAGCACCAGTGCTTGCCCCAAAGTCCAAGGGAAATCTTACAAATGTTCTGTAGTGAAAAATGTCAAAATCTTTCAAATGTTTTTCTTGGTGATGCATTCACCTTCCTTTTCTGAAAGTTGATTTTTATCACAAAATGAAGCCAAATATTTAGAAATGCCTCAAACCCAGAAATTTTGGGATTGAGTGAAAAACAACTAGAACTCCTGGGACATGATGTTTCTAAGAGAAAAGGCAGTGGGATGCCCAGGCTGTGGCATCCACTATGGTCACACCTGGAGCACTCCCAGCTCCTGTGTGCTTCTGCAGCACCAGCAGTGCCTGCTTTTCCAGGTGCTCAGCCTTCCCACACAGAGCCTGGAAGCCCAGCTTTGATAGCAAAGCCTTAAGAAAACAGGATTCCCATCCAGTAGTGCTGTTGAAATCCGTTCCCATGGATGCACTGCGATGTGTTGGAAGTTTACAGGGCATTTCTGACAAATCTTCCACTGAAATGGTGTGTTGCCTGACAGTTTCTGACCAGTTCTGCAGTGATTGCTTTGGGGAACAATTTAATGAATACCAGAGAGTCATGGAGCATAGTCTGTGCTGGGAGCTGACTGTCCCAGTCATGCTCGGGAGCTGGAACAGCCCTTGCTGTATTTTCTGAGAATCTTTGTTGAGGTTTAGGTAACAGAGATCCCTGTGTGACCAGGGCAGGCTGGGAGCCCACAGCTGAGCAGTTGTGGCCACTCTACTGATGGGTGGTGAAGTGCAGAGCTGCTGCAGCTTACTGACCCTTGACTCCATGACCATCTCAGGAGCACTAGGCTGGCCCACAGTCCACTTCAGCTGTGCAATAACCTGTATTCTTGCAGTGTTCCTGCTCTATTGCTTGCAGAGGATCTGATGGTTGAGCAGAGAAAGCATGTTTGAACATGGCTTTGAGTATTATGCAGATCATGTAATACCACCTCACGGGGCCATGCTCCAGCCACGAAGGCTGTGTATCTCCATGCACAGTTTGCGCCTGAAATATTTGCTCCAACCTTTTGCAACCCCCAAAGGGCTGGCAGCTCCAGAGTGGCACTTTTTCTATCATTCTTTGCTTTCCTCTCCCTGTTGTCCCTCACTGCATGGGGCAGAGATGTGTGTACAGGTTTCTGTACCCCTCTGTTTGGAAATGTGAATTCCAGGCTTCACTGTGCTCCAAACCTGCAGCTCCTGGGCTTGGCAGGGCAGAACCTGAGACACTTGTTAAGCTGTTTGGTCAGTGTGACTGTCACTGTTCATTTTTCAAAGGAGTGAGACCAGAACCCACATCATCAGACCCTTCTCTCTCCACAACCAACTCCATGAATCACTTCCAAGCCTGTCAAATGTCAGCAGTTTGAAGGGGAGTTGAAACATTTGGGGCTGCTCTTGCAGAAGAGCTTTCCCACATACAAGCTTCAGCCTCCATACAAGATTATGGGTGATTTTTAGGAGGTGGTGATATACAGGATATCAAAGTAAATGCTCTAGTGGTCTGCTGTGGGCTTGAGTGCATGAAGTCCACAAAGGAGAGAAGCAGTGCAAGTGTCGTTCCTCTGGCAGGGACCTCTCTCCCTGTTGGGTGGGGGATTTGTCCTGCCCATGATCAGGAAACCTCCATTAGAAGAAAACAAGGAATGGGTCTTGATTGGGTGGAGTTGCCTATAGATTCCAAATGATGCTGAGCTGCAGTGAGGGCAGGTACCACTCCTGAGTGACCAGCACTTTGTCACACTGTCTCACAGACCGTAAGTCCAGGCAGTTGCTCTGGTTGCTTGTCCCTAAAACTGCCTGGGGAGGCTCTCTGCAGTTAGCAATCTGTTTTAATTCCCAGAGAGATTATTTACTGTCATACTACAGCTCTTGCAGCTGAGCCTGTGCCTGGTGTCCATTTCAGAGCTGCCCAAGTGCTCTCTGTAACAGCTGCCTCGTTGGAGGTGAATTTTCAGCTGTGCCAGAAGAGACTTGTGAAGAAGTTTGTGCTGTACTTAGTCATGCTGCTTGGTTCCAGAAGTGTTATTTGTCCCACAAGACCACAAATGCAAAAATCACTTACAAATGTATAAAAGCCCCCAAACCACTGAGCACCAGGCAGAAACACTCTTTTACAAGCCACTGATTGCTCCAAGGGTCTCTCTGGCATTGAAAACCCAACCATTTGTTGGCCTGTTGTAACCAAATACATAAACTGTGTCTCTCAGGTGGCAGCGGGAGTTTGTTTCCAAATTTAAGTGCTGTCACCAAGAGTATGTTAGAGCAGTAGAAAATAAGTGTTTGTTTGAAAAGGGATTACACTTCCCAACTCAGAAATATGTAGTGTTTTTCAAACTGATTGCAGCTTTCTTTCCTTCTCTGGAGAGGACAAGTGTGTTGTCTGGCTGTAAACTGAAGTGGAAGAAAATTGGACTAAGGGTTTTTTGATGATATTTGAACGGTGTCTTTAGAAAGGCCTCAGATAGGTGGCAAATATGTCCCTACAAGGGATGGTCAGGGCTCACTGGCTCTGCAAAATCCCACTTCCCTACTGGGAACCCTGACCCACTTCCCAATGTGGGGGACATGCCAGGGGATCCACACACCAGCTGTTTTTTTGTGATGGGTGTGGGTGCCTATAACTACAGAAATTGGGTTTGTCTAACAGGTGCAGGGTTGCAAAAGGTAGATTACTCAGCTTATTTTATGTGTGTGAAGAGTCGTGTACTGAGTGTGAATCTGATCTTTCTGTACTCCAGATTCTCGTTAACTAATATTTTATGCCTTTTATTTCTCTAGTACAAATGATTTCTCTGTGAGTGTTCTTGCCCCCATGGTCAAGCTGTGCTCCCAGTTCCCAGCACAGCAAAGCAGAGAGGGGAGAGCAGGAAATGAAGGATCACACAGGACTAGGGTGAGGAGTCACCATGTGATGAGAGCAGACCAGAAAATTTCTCCTGTGTTTAAATAAGTGGAAGAGTTTAGGGTGGCTGGTGTTATGTGCAGGAAGAAGTGTGAAGGTGAAAGATGTCTTGTGAGAGCATGGAGAGGAGGGCAATAATCTGTCCTCTGGGAGGAAGTGACCGGGGAGTCGTGTTCAGTTGCCTCTGCCAAAGTAAAAGCATTTGAAAGGGAAATCTGCAGGTCAGTCTGATCTCCAAAAGTGGCACAAACAATATTTTTGTCACATTCAAATGTGGTGGCAGCTTTCTGTGCTGGGGGGACACAACCCTGGACATCGCGAACATCCCTGCGCGTGATAGAGACACGGGTAATGTGTTTATTGAAGGATCTGTCTTTTGCATGTTGTACACCCATGTATCTATTTCAGGGTAGAACAGCTTCATTTAAACTGCCTGGAAAGATTAAATTATATTATTCTCTTAACATGACAAGAGGGTGACAGACTCTGGTTTCACCACAAAGTGGTACACAGCGGAGCGGAACTGGGAACATGTTCCTGCTCCCTGCCGGGGAGGAGGCATCGATCGAGGAGCCGTGTGGTGTGTTAGAAGGATGAGAAAGCAGGGATTAATTTCAACAGTCTGATGTAAAACATCCCCTTCTTGAGCTAAATCACAAAGAGGGGGGCTCTGGGCCTGTCAGGTGTCACAGCGCAGGCAGAGCAGGGGACTCCATGGTGCTGAGGGGAGTGGGAGACCAGCAGAGGAACAACTTTAGGCTTTTTAAGCTTTGTTTTGTTGTTGTCAGCTTCTGACCTTGCAACAAAGAAATGCAACTTTGCATAGACAGAACAAAACAATCCGTCTTCTTTTCCAGACGGGAGCAGTGACAGTCCCTTGTTTGGGGACTAGCTGAGGGAACTAACAGAATTTTGTTTTAGGGTCTTCTCCCTGTCTTTTGGCAGACCTGCATTGGTAAATTCTGATTTTAATGAAAATCTGGCAATTATCATCTCTGCGCCTCCTTTCCTTGTTAGCAAAATATCGTTTCCCTACTTTAGAAGAGTGTTGTGACAACTCATGCATTAAAAATTGTAAGATACTCAAATTTGGAGGTAATTTATACAGGTGGCTTTGACAAAGACAGACTTTGCATTAGGCAAGATGGGCCAGGCAAGTGTGATTAAAAGACAGTTAAAGGGACATTCAGAGTTTGGTAACATAAACATCAAATATTGAATAAAATGGAATAGAGTAGTTTAGGTTGGAAAAGATCTTTAAGATCATCGAGCCCAACCATTAACCCAACACTGCCGAGCCCATCACTAAACTTCTCTCATCTGCTTAAAGGATATTTCACCTGCCTCTTCATCCTGGTTGGGTGGTCCATAACAGACTCTGGCATGACAGCTGCCATGCTGGTCTTCCTCCAGGTCCTTACCCATATGCTCAACCCTATTGTCACCATAGTTAAGTTCTAGACAATCAAACCACTCCCTAACATACAGGGCTGTCCCACCACCTCTCCTCCCTTGCCTATCCCTTCTGAAGAGTTCCTAACCACTCGTAGCAGAACTCAGCTCTGTGAGTCATTCCAGTATGTTTCTGTGATGGCAACTATGTCATCATTTTCCTGCTGCTCCATGGCTCCCAGCTCCTCCTGTTTGCTGCCCATGCCCATGATCTTGTCACCTTTTTGGGGGGAGAAAGCCCTAATTCCTGTGTGACCATTCTCAGGCACTTCTGTGGTTTCTAACACATCAATAATCTTGGCGTCTTTGCTGCCACTTCTATCAAAGCTCTTGGAGAAGTACATATTTGGCTTGAGACTCTGTCTGTTCTCCTCAGTTTTGGCAGGACCTTTAAGCTCTTCAAGCTTTACTCTAACAACATAACAAAGTCTTTCCAGTGCAAGTTTTCACATGTGCTGCAGAAATATTTATTCTACTATGAAGAAACTGGAGCTGTGCTGATGGCTTAAGCTCCTGAAGGCATCCATACAGTGGGAAAATCAGGCTCTAAATTATCTCTGGCAGTAAATCCTGCAGACTCTCATGGCTTATATCAGAGGTTCTGTAGACCTTTGTATATCCCCTGTTGATTGCTTCTTACAGCTCTTTATGGAACAGGAACACTGATGGCTGGCTCATACACAACAACTTTGATGCTGGAATAAGCTCTTGCTCAACACTGAAGGGAGCCAGTTGCTCCAGGATGCTCTCTCAGATGTTTGATTTGCTTTCAGGAGGAGGAACAGGGGGATTTTCCAGGAGAGAAGAGGGCATTGCTGCTTTTTTCACACCCAGCTTTAAAAAGCTTCATGGGAACACACCAGCCCTCTGTATTCTTTCTCCCAGGTGAACACATCAGGGTTTGATATTTTGGTCAAAACTCAGAGCTTAGAGTGTGAAGTGTTCAGGAATAATGAGACCTCTTTTTGTATTTCCTTACACCAGGTCACTTGGTGACATCGGGGGAATTCTGCTTAAAATCTGACATCACAACACTGCTTAGCCCCTGCTGGCTTGACTGAGTAGCTACCATAGGTACACGTGAAAGCCAGTTCGTTTCAGAGGGTTGAATTCCTAAATACTCCAATCATACACACAACTGCTCACACAAAGCATTAGTTATGCTTAGTTCACTAACAAGATTTACGTGTGTGCTGTGCTAGAGGCAACGAGACCAAACTGTGCAACAACTGCTGTTCTCTGACAACGGCTCTGGGTTAGATACTGGGAATTCATCACAAAGGCTTGACAAGTTTAACAATACTTCAGGTAGATTTACTCTCACTTTGAGCTTAATGTTCCTCATTCTCTTATGTTCTAGAAACGATCCTTCGGTGCGGTCCGGAGGCTGGGAAGCTGCCTTAGAGGTGTAATGGGACTCACTTTTGGCTATCATCAAATCTAAAATTGTTCCTTTGAATATCGTCTGCAGCCTTTAAGATTCAGACTGCAAGACTCTAATGCCGCCAGTGTGTTTTTCTTGGTAGAGAAAAATCTCCCTCTTGATATTCAGCAGTTTCTTTATGGGGTTGTTTGGTCTCTAGACATGAGAAAACCCCGGCAATTTTGATCATTTGAAGAGAATGAGTAATGCATAGTGCTTAGTACAGTGTGTCGCTCTTCACATCACTGATTATGCTTTATTTTCTATTATGTCGAATGGAGTGATTCTATTATGAACCATCATTTTCTCTTTTTACTGCAGTTTATTTCAAGGATTCCTGCTGGAGCCCTATCTGCAGAACATTTCTAGATTACAATTGACTATCTAAGACTGTTTCAGGAATACTTAATGGGCCAACTCAAATTAGCCAATCTGAAGAAGTGAATTTTGGCCTTGAGAGCTCTCTGAACATGTGCTATTCTGCAAGCAAAGGGAAAAGGCTGTCTGCTGTCAAAGTTTCAGTAGGTGTCAGTGTGGATTTTAAGCTGGATGCTTAGCCTTAGTATTTAAGTCCTTTTCTTTTTGCACTTACCATGGTCCTATTCTCAGTTATCAGCTCTTGGTTTAATTTAACCTCTTTCCATGCCCTGATCTAAGATTGCTGGTGATAGAGTGTCACTAACTTAGATAACAGAGCCAGGACTCAGAGGGTGAGTGGCCATAAGTCTCCATGAACCCATGACCCAAATATCCTGGCTGGGGGCTGTAAGAGAGACACACATCTGGGTGAGGCACAGGGTGAGAGGTTTTACATCCACCCTGGTGTGACCTTCAACGTCCTTATCTGGCAGGAATTGCTAAGCCTGAGTGGGAAGATCAAAAGAGCTCATCTTGTTCAGCCCATCAGCATTTGGGCCTAACTCTGATTGCTGTCAGGAGAACATCAAAGGTAAACACAAGAACAAACAGGCAAAATAATGCCCAAGAAGAAAGGTGGGCTGCCAGCAAGAGGCCATCTAATCCTTCAGGAATGATATTCCATAACAGCCTTCAGAGAGGACACTGGGATGGGTGAGAGCAAACACTGAACAAAGTAGAAGGCAGCAAGTGGTCAGTTAATGGTAGATTATTTCAGATTTTGGGCAGTGTTTCCAGCACTTCTTTTTTCATTTGATTGGCTTATGTGACTAATTCCTACATTTTAGAAATATATATGTCCCATACTTCAGGAAATACACTCCTTATTGATGGGACTGAACTCCCAAGCATACTCCTCAACCTACAGAGTGATCTACCGTATTATATTCTTCCTCTTTAGATTGAGTAAATTTATGAAAAGGAAAAGAGCAACATCATATGCTGGAGGTGTATCTCCCACCCCCACAAAAACTCTTCTTTCTTTAGCTATTAAATATTGTAAAGGTTTTACAAATTTTTTAACCCAAGCCTTTCTCAGCTATTTTTTGGGCGGCCTACTTGAGTGGCATTTATCAAGTATAGACATCCATTACAGAGCAATACAGAGGTCCTCAAGAAAATAGGATGGCAAGTTCAGAAAGTGAGACACATCAGGGCCAGGGCTCTTAATATTAAGTTTCTGAGCCCTGCAGAAGAGTGTGGGTTAGACCTGGGGATCAACAAGCCCCACCTTACAGCTGCCCAGCATGAGAGCACGTCCAGCCCAGAGCCTGGGGATGTGCTTCCCTCTCCTCACTGCTGGCCAGAGCTGTTGTGCCTCTAACTGATGTGCCTTTTGCTCCAGAGATGGTGGATTTCAGGCTTGGTTTTGGCACTGGATTCCCCTCTTTGGGGGAAGTGAATAACTAGCTATTCCAGTAACGACTTGAAGCAAAGCTTTATTCTTTGTTTGTTTGCTTGTTTAAATGAAGGAGTTAAGTGCATGCTGAAGTGACTTCCCGGTGGAGGATCCAAGTTACAACTTTGTAATGATAATTAAGGGTCCATTAGCAAAAGTGAAGTAAAATGGAAAAGGTTAGCCTATATTTTATAGCAGCCCAGAGAAAGAGAGTGCCTCTCTTACTATTAAAATATTCCAGTGCATTGCCCTGGTCATGCTTTTATTGGGAAACAGCACTTCACAGAGAGGCCTCAATGTGTGTACCTGTAAAATCTCTTGTGTGTTTGATGTTGGCACTTCTCTGAAGATGTGTTCTTCCAACACAAGCCTGAGTCAGTAACAGACAGCTCAGAGGAAAGGCTGGGCTCCGGGAACAAACAGGGCTTTCGTCTCCTCTCTCTGAGGGCTTTGGATCGCAAAAAGAAGCGTAACCTGGCTGTTCACTGTGTTTCTGTTCCGTGTTCAAAAGTCTGATGTGGAGGAGACCAGGAGCTGTAATCGGTATTGAGTTAATTCCTGCCTTCATCCTTGCTGCCTTGCAAACTTCAAAGCAGCAAAGCTCCTCTCTTTACACCTACGAGCATCATTTCCAGAGCTGAGCAGGGTAATTTTCACATGCAAATTCAAGAGGCAAGCCGGCCTTATCTGAGAAGGTGGACATGCTGCTTAATGGGACAACAGCACCTCTCCTTTTCTTCCCAGAAGGGGAGCAAGGCAGCAGAAATAATAGATTTTCTTTTGCTGTTGGTTTAGGGGGAAATGCCACCTTGTACTTTGTTTTTATGCTTTGAATTGTGTTGAATGCTGGAAAAATAGAATGCAGTTTACCATCTAGGGCTTTGTATTACATTTTTCACCAGCTATTGGAAGCATAATGCAGGAATCAAAGACTTGGCAAAGGAACAGGTCAACTTTACAACTCCCTCGTTCTCAGGCGTTTGAAATACGCAGTTTTGTGGACATTAATCTTAACATTATTAATGGAGTGGGAAAACAGGGAGCAAATTTATGATATTTACAGTCCTCACTGTTGGTTTTTGTCATATTCTCTTTGGGACAGTAATTTCTCCTGTTTGTTATTTCAAAAGCTGCTGCCTTGGTCTTGAATATTGGTGGTTTGTTTCTTTCTTTTTTTTTTTTCATTGACTGTAACAGCAGAATTATTGGGAAGGGAAGTTATTCAAAGCAGAGAAGAGTGAGTGCCAGGGGACCAGGCAGCAAAATAACTGATGTGATGATTTAGGCAGGTCACTTTGCTGCTAAGGTACCGCTGCTAAGAAATCTCAGAGTTTGAGTTGCTCAGCTTCTGAAAGCACCTGTAGCTTGCGGTTTGGGTTTCTTTTTAGCAGTTCCACAAAGCAGGCTGTGGGTTTTCAGTGCTGAAATGTGATTCTCATGTTTCCTTTTCTTGCTGACTGTATTTGATTCTGCCTCTGGCTGGGCCACCTGTGGGTGGCACATCGGTGAAGTGGCCACATGGGGCAGGTTTGCAAGTGTGGCCTCAGGTGTCCATTGATCCTCCAACATAAGCCCGGGTGCAGGATGCTGTGTGTAAACATTTAAACAGCCAGAGCTCATAAACATTTGTGAAGTTTCATTTTCACTGCAGAGATTCTCTGCATTAGTTTCCTGTGCAGGTCTTTAACATGCTCAGGAAAACACCCCACCCTCATGCAGGATGTTTTGGGGTGAGGGCAGTACTTTTCACCAGACTGACTATTTCTGAGGCTTGCTCTCCTCAAGCAGGGTGCCCTGATCCAGGCACACAGGCCAGCATTGGCTGTCATTTCCCTGCTCCCCACCACATCTCACCCAGCTGTGTGGGAGAGACATGACTGATGACCTCTGCAGAACTGAGGACTTAATTGTTAATTGCTATGAACTCTGGGTCTGATTTAAATCAGCTTTTATTGAATTAAATAAGCTCCATCTGTTAATAGTGTGTGTGCCCTTCCACTGGAGACAGAGAAAGCAATTCAAAGGAGCATCTTTCACATGATACTCTTGTTTCAGTTAAGGTGCAGAATAGAGAAGTGCCTCAGTCCTGAAGTCTAAGCCAAGTCTCGTGTCTCTAATGAATCAAACCCAGCTCCAGCATCTAGGTGAAATGGAATAAAAATCCAGATTCAACGGAGTGAATCTCAGTGGTTTGGGCCTCACTCTTTAGTGCTGACAATAAATGAGAGCCAGGAACTGGCCTGGAATCAGCCTACGGGTGAAATAGATTTACAGTTCCATTTTGGATGACCCATCCTTTAAAGATTAAATGTCTTGGGATGACATTTCTCCTGGGGTTTTCAGGTACCTCTGTGGGAATCTTAGTATGAAGACAGATGTAATTTGGCTGGATGCTTCACTCCTCAGGATTTCTTCTGCTTTTTTATGCCCCTCAGATCCCAAATTCAATGAAGTATAGGAGACTTGACATTTGTGTTTGCACGTATGCACCTCCCTTCCCACGTGATAAAGCTTTAAACTCACCCTTTGATATGCAAGCAAAATGATGCAGAACTGAGGCCTAAGGATAGAGAAACCTTCAGTAAAATAAACCCTAAGAAAAGGGGAGCTTGGTAGAATTACAACAGAGCTGATAAGATAATGATGCCTATGCTCCAAATCTCCCTTCCCTTCCACAAACAGCCTCTTGGGGTATTTGGATTCTGGGTCTGAAAAGGTTGTTTGACATCATTTATGAATCAGCCCAGATGACTTGCTGATATTCGGGACCCTTGGGCAGCTTTCTGATAGACCTGATATGCTAAACAACATCTGGATGGATAAAAGAGAGCTCTGGAGAGGAAGAGGGATCTCAGGGTAGTGATGCAGTCACCTACATGCTCTCATCTACCTTTCTGTGATAGTGGGAAAGCAACGTGGAAACTTTGTAATGTCTGCATGAGGAAGGCAATGAAATAACCACAAAAGCACCGTATCGTACCTGGGGCAGTCCATGGTCATGAGGGACACTGTGGCCTTGGGTGTAGCTGTGTGGGGGAAGAAGACAAAAATCCCAGCCAAAGCACCTCTTTCAATTGCTGTCCTGGTTGGCAGGGCTAGATTCCAGCTTAGTGGATCCAGAGCTTCAGTGATGTGTGTAAAATGCTATGCCTGAGACGTCCCTCTCTGTTTTAATTCTTCCTGATCCTCACTCAAGTTTTGCTGATCGAGATAATTCATCAGTTCCCTGTGGCTGTGAGGGAAGGCTTGAGTGTTGGCAGACAGGTTGCCCAGAGAAGCTGTGGATGACCCATCCATGGAAGTGTCTAAGGCCAGGTTGGATGAGGCTTGGAGCAGCCTGGGCTAGTGGAAGGTGTCCCTGCCCATGGCAGGGGTTGGAACAAAATGGTCTGTGGGTTTTCCAACCCAAACCATTCTATGATTCTATAAGAAACCAGAAGTACTGATATTTGGGGAGAAAATGAGGAACTAATCCTAGTTTTCTCTGAGCCAGGCTTGGCCAGCAGTTGCCCTTGGATAGATGGGTAAACTATATTTCTGAGGAGTTTGGGAAAGGTAATTTGTCCCAAGGAGACTTTTGGCTGCTTGCTTGCAATTACATTTGTTTTAGCAAAGTGAACAGAATTTGCTCTTTGGATTTTCATTTCCATGCCCAGAGTTTAGAGTTGCAGGTACCACCTGTTAACACTATGCAAACAAAATATAATTGACTCCCGCAGGACTCCCTCTGAAAGGCAGCACCTTGGGATTAAAGTTGCAGAGCCATCTATCTAAAATGATGTGGCAGATTTAATTAACGTGTCTAAAAATACACAGGCTGCAATCAAGCCTTTGCTTCTGCCCGTGTCTGTTCCCTGAAGGGGAATGCACATAATTTTCAAAATCTTGGGTTCTGTCAGCCACCTGTGAGTTGAATTTATTGATGCATGAGATTATCATAAAATTAATTTGGACACTGCTGAATTATGAGGTTGAAAACAGGTTGAGAAGTAGCTTCTCACCCAGTTTAAGCAATATGCTGTCAATAATGTTCTTTCAAGCCCATATGTAGAGCATTACTAGACAGCTTACAGTTACAAACTGTAAATGCATGGAGATTGGATGCATATAGCCCCTCGTGGCTGAGAGAGAGCTTTGTAGTGTGGTACTGGGAATGATTTGGAATGACTTGAATCTGAGTGGCAGATAACTGCAGACATCAAATACATTTCACTACTTGCCACTCTGGAGACAGATCTTTGCTACAGAGTCAGAAAATGGCACAGGACCAAAACAGAGGATCCTTCAATCAGAATGTCTCTCTGTCCATCACTTGGGGTTTCAGGCTTTATAGCCACTTTTTTAATTAAAAGAGCTTGTTTTTGTTAAAGCAGGAGTGGACAGCGATGAAATGCCGTTTGCTAAGACTGCAGTAAAGATGTTAAGGGAAAAGAACCAATAACATTTGCTATAGTGCTAATGTGGTCTGCATAGGAGTCGCTGCCAGTGAGCCTTCTCGTGCTGGCAGGTTTTGGCACGGCTTTTTGTCAGTCCCCCCAGCCTTTAGGTGCCATAGAGGGCCTGGAGTTCGATGCCTGTGGTCTGGCTGAATTAATGGCTTTGCTCACAAGCCCAGATGGGTGATTTCAGGTCAGAATTTTCCGTGGTAGAGCTCACAGTTCAGTTAAACTCTCTATTCTGAGCACTGACCTATCTAACCCAACCAGCAGTAATACTCCTTGGAACTGTAATAATACTCCTCATCCAGAAATTTCAGACCTTGTAGAAACATGTACATGGGAATGGGGTGGGAAAAGAGAGTGAAAATAATGATCACTGACATCCTTGGCCACATTTTAAGAAGTCACCGTGATGCGACTGTGTGACAGGAGGCAGCTCTGCTGAGAAGGGGCTTAAGGGAATTCAGGGTGTGGAGCTTGTAACTCAGGCTCTTGGCAGAGCCCAGGAGGTATTTTCTGATACGCCTAATTTATGTTTCAAGGTTCTCTTACTGTCTGGAAGTTGATAAAACCTTTAGTAAAGGTTTTGTATTTTAAAGAGACAGATCAAACTTTTGTGTAGCTGAAAACTGGGGATCTGTTGGATCCCAGTGCCCGGGAATCTTGGAGGATGGACTGCAGTGCACAGACCTTATATTTCAGGCTGGTTGTGATGGCTGCCTCACTGCCTGCTGACTATCTGCCCTTGTTAGCACAGCAGTGTCACAGGCTGTCAGTGTCCTGGTAACTCAAGTGGCCTCCCCAGCCATTTTTATAAGTACACTTCAGGGGACGGAGGTGGGTGCCAAGGTGACTGTTCCAGCTTTAAAGCCCAGTAAGATAAGATGATTGAGAAAGCTTTAAATAAAAGCTAACCTGTGGCAATCCCTTGACAAGTCATCCGTTTGTGAACTTTTACTTCCTCTGGCATCGCCTTAATCTCCTCCATCAGACAGGCTAAAGCAAGTCCAAGGGTAAGAGAGAACTATTCTAATTTAGGCCGTCACCCTCATACCCATTAACTGCTGGGCCTGTTCGCAAAGGCCTTCTGCATGTGGGGTAACATGTCAGAAGGCTGAAACCTGGGGTTCCTTCAAAATGGAGTGAAAATGTAAAATAGAAATGAAAAAATGTAAAATATTTCCTTCTGATCAGGGGAGGAGCAGAGCTGTTCTGTGATGAGAAATACAAATTCCTGTCTCTGCCATTGGATTCTTTGCCATCAGCAGAGGCCTGTGCTAAACTTGGAGTACATTTCTGCATGTATCGTAATTGGCAATTGTTTTGTTCTGTGTTTTGGGATCGCAGTGGGATTTCACAGGAATTTTAGGGTGCCTGCAAGTGTTTGAACTACTCTAATGAAGCCTGATGAGGAGCTGCCATCCCCATTACCAGACCAGGGCTGTACAGGCGGTGCTGGGAGGCTTAATGACTTTGCACAATGTTAAATTGTGCGTCCTCTTGGAGAGAGGGTTCTGGCTCTTTTTCAAAATCTATAAATACTCTGGAAGTTGGCCTGATTTCTTGTGGAGGACTGTGGGCACGGTGCAGGCTGGGCGTGTGTACACGTGTGCTCTGCAGGGAGCTCCTCCCTGGTACAGAGCCTGCAGTCAGCCAGGCTCCTTTGCTCCAGAGGCAGTGGAAACCAACACAGGGAGAAACAGGCACTTCCCTCAGGCAGGATGGTTTTATTTACTTCTTCACCTTTCAAATTATCTTACAAAAATGTCAGGAGGCCATTACGCAGCTCATCTGTCGCCCAGTGGGTATCCTTAGTGCTGGTGGGGAGGAAAATGTCCAGACCTGGGTTGGATGTGAGCAAGCTGAATCTTTTGGAGGAGGACTGGAGGTGTAAAGATGAGGAAAACATCCAGGATTGTGACTAACAGTGAGGGTGAGCTGTGAGATGTAACAGCCCTTGTGTCAGTGAATCTGCCTGGGGGAGTGCACGGAGAACACAGGAGGGGGACCATGAAGCTCTGCAGGGTGATGTGACAATACAGAAGCAGCCCTTGTACATGGGAATTACCTACCACAGTTCTGAGAGAAAGAAATTATTACTGCAGCCTCCAGGAAATGCACTTTATTAATTGATTTTACTGCTTTTTCCCCACAAGCAGGGGGCTGAGAGCAAACACACAGCTGATGGCTGTGTCATCCATGGCTGGGCAGTCATCCATGGCTGTGGGTCTGTCTGCAGCAGCAGGAGGCACTGGGAAATGCACCAGGGCAACCACCAGCTCCCATAAATAAGTTCTCAAAATTGTTTTTATAGCAGACACTGAATAAGTCTTTTGGTCTCTGAAGCAAATGTGTCTTCTGGAACTTCTCAGTGGATTTTTATTAGAGCTGGCTGAGGCTGGAGGAAACAGCCCCTCTGACGTCAGAGGTTTTATATCAGGCTGTTTCCATTTTTATACTGTGCTCCTCTGGGCATTTAAGGCATTTCCGCTACCGAGCAGATCCCCCTGGAACTGCTTCATTCCTTTCTGCTCTGATTTACAGCAGATAAAAGTTTTTGCCTGTTGCCAATTTCCAGAACATGTTTCAGTCTAATTTCAGGTATCATTGGGGGTTTATGCCAGTGGATATTTAGTTCTTTGGAGCACGAACCTTGGGCTGAGCAGGTTTCCCATAAATAAGACAGCAGAGATGCCGAGCCTGGTCTCTTGCTGGAGATCCACGATCACTCTTCCTTTCCCTGTGCATCGTAAAACATGTGATGTTGCATCTGCTGGCTCCCTGCCAGGTGTTGGAGTCTGTTTACTGCGGCCAGACTTGTTGCATGTGTTCTTCATTCATCACAAGCCATGTCTGGACTTGGCAAGGGCTGCCTTGGCCACGGGCGGCAGCTCTGCCAGGTGAGCCATTAGTGGCTGCTCCCAGCTGGAAGTTTTCTTCCTGCAGGTCTTGAACATGATTCAGCCACACCAAACAGCAAACTGTGGCTCCACGTGTGTGCAGCCCTGGAAACAGTTTGACACACAAATCAGAAATGTCACCTCATTTAGCCAACGACTCTTGGCTGAGAAAGACCTGGACTTGTGCTCGGACCTGCAAGAGACCAGATGGCTAATGTGGTCATCAGCCATTGCACCGTAATCCCGCATCCAAACTTGGCTTTCCACAGGAGCAGGAGTGAAATGTAGAGTGTTAAATACAAAGCAAAGCAGAACCACTCCAGTATAACCTGCAGTGATGGGAATTCAGTGCAGCTTTTAAGCAGCAGGGTTCCTAACTCCAGGCGTTTTCTATTTGGTTTTATTTCCCAAACCCTGCATTATCTTCTGTTGTGGTTTAATACAGGACATCTTGTTAGGAGAGCCATTATTTCCCTCTAGTAATTTCTCTTCCCTAACTCTCCCATATTTTTTAAGCTCTGTCTTTATTTCCCCCCTTTTGTGACTCTTCAACTCATCATGTTCAAATGGCACTAATTAAATCTGTTCTCACTTACAATGCAGTCCTGCCTTCAGTAGACAAAATTACGCCTGGACTCTTCTGAACCAGCCTGACCTTGGCAGTATTTCAGCAGAAACCAGTGGCACTTTGCTGGGATAGGGTTGGTGTTGATAGCTCAGAGTCAGGCCCCTGATTCTTTGAGTTGTGTGCAGTTCACTGCTGTGGTCTGTCAGGGTTTGTTGGCTCACACAGGAGGTTACGTGAGCACAAGTAGATCCCTTATCTGGCTCAGCTCAGGCTCAACACCACATCAGCCAGCTAGGACAGGGAGTTGAGGGAGCCATTTGGATCCTCTGCACTTCTCTGCTGGTTTGGAGAGGGTTTATTAGCCTGAGAGTAATGTCCCCAGTCCACATGAGAGTCTGTGGAAGTGACTGAGGGAAGACACGGTCAGAGCTGGCAGCCAGGGTCCTGTGTCACTGCTTCTCGCTGTCTGGTTTGTCCCAACCTTTCAGTACCCACATAATGAGAAATTGTGGGTCAGTTCCTGTGTAAGCCTTTGTCTGGAGTGTACAGGACGGTGGGATCAGTTCTTGGTCAGTCTCTAGGGTGGGTGTCTGCTTGGAAGGAGGTACTTTCCCAGCCACCTGCACTCAACACGGGCTTCCAGCTGGCTGGGGCACTTTTTCTCATGATCTGTCCTGGACTCCTGTGTTTCTGTGCACAGCTGTCTTTCACAAGTGGCTGGATTTAATGGCATGGGGATTTTTTTTGCCAGAGGTTTTGGTACCACTCATTGTATTCCTTTCCAAAGATGAGCCAGAGACTCTGCAAAGTCCACTTGAGACTTTATTGTTGCAACAGACCTGTGATAGAGCAGCAATCTCAAGTGCTGAGATAGATACGTAAGCAGCAAATAGCTTTGTGAAGTCTTTGGAATAAAAGATAAATATCCCATATAAATGTAAGAGAATTAATTATTTTTATTGCTAGGACTGTGCTATTCTATTTCTCTGGGGATAGAATAGGAGACTTGCTTAGACCCAAGAAAAACTGCTGCTGTTCTGTGCCTGCCTCAGATTCCTGCTGCACGGATAAATGCCATGGGAAAGCACTTGTAATACAAACACTTGTTTATAGGCAGACATTTAATTATCGTATTACAGAATTCTGGGACCAGCTGCCACATCAGATTTCTGGCTAGGACACTGAACATAAAATTAAAACACTGCGTCACATGCCCATGTAGCTGAAAACCGCAGCATCATATTTGCACATTCCCATTCTCTGTAAAGAGCTTCCTGGATGGTATTTCTGTGCAGATTATTCACAAGGAGTCAGTGTGCTGTAAGCTTGATGACGTCTTTGTGACTGGATCAGAGAACAAATGTTGTGATCTGTTCAGCACCGGCTCCCTGCGAGTGATTAAATTTCTTCTCCAAGGAATCTGGGTCATTTGCTGGGATCGGAGCACTGGGCATCTGCAGAAAGGAAAGTCAAAGTGGATTGTTTCCATGCTTCTGCATCCAAAGTTTTATTTATAGCTTTGGGAAAATGCATAATAGTCTCAGTACAATATGGAAAAATAATGCTGCATGTAAATACCTCTGTGTAAAGGAAAGTGTGGAAGGCTACTTCTAATCCTCATATGGTTTGCAAGATTGAATCATTTTCTCAGGCAAGTAAGGATTATATTTGTGAGTAAGAGTGTACAGGGCTGTATTTTCTTTCCTCATCCCTCTCTGCTTTTTCCTGCACCCATCATGACTGCCTCCTGAGTTGCATTCCTGTCTCTGATACCCTGTGTGCTCTGAGCACTCGTTCCCTTCCCGCCAGTTCGGTTTAGTCCTGATGTCCAGGTCGAGATGTGCTCAGTAATCATGGGGAAACTCACCAAGGGCAACTTGTGAACTTCCAAATGCACCAGATTTCTGAAGCAGTCAGTCAGTCTCACTCCTCTTCTGCTGGTCACCTGTGACACCCAGGAGCGAGATGCCTTGGTTTCTAAAATGGTGGCCCTGGAAAAGACACAGAGATGGCCACAAAGAAATCCCTTTCCTATAGGTAGAACCAAAAGGAGAAGTTTACTGGTTTCCTGGTCTGTTAGTGTGCATTGTCAGGAAATCAGCCTATGACATCTTCCCACACCAAGAACAGGAGACGAACTAGCAGAAATGTTTCACTAATGTATTTTTGGAACACAAAATCCTTATTTATCGTGTAGGGAAAGTGTGCCTTAAATGTCATCTAAAAATTGCTGAGTGACACTGCCTTGCCACCATGCTGTGCTATAGGATAGGTGAGAGTCCATGGCTCCAGGTCAGGACATGTACATCCCTCAGGATCTGCCATCCCTTTTTTACTTCTCACTTCTGTCCTGTCTCTAGTCTGGTATATCCTCTGAAGTCATAAACAAACCAGAATGCTGTTCTCTTCCACGTGATAAACCTGTAGCTGTGGAGTAGGTGTGGAGATAACTTTGCAGGCTTTTTGGGGCCATGGGTCATGAGCCAGCTCTTCTGAATGAAACCTGGAGCTATCTGGACTTGTGCACTGCTGTTCCAAAGTCATGCAAGGCATAAAATGTGCTGTAACCTTCCAGCACTGGCTCAGGGCTGCTCAGCAGTTCTGGCAAAATCTGGCCAAAACCACACACAGTTTGGATGAGGGCCCCAAAGAGCTGCTCTGCTGAGAAGCTTCTGCTAAGCAGTGTCTCCTCTCTGAAAACAAGTCATATTTTAATATGCTTCTGTCTTGTTTGGTGCCAGGAAGCAGGAGGAAGAAGGTTACTTCTGGCTTTGTAGATACCTTGCAGTAGTAGAGCTGATCTGTTTTTTTAATTCAGCATGTGTAAAGCAGCCTGGTACCAGGGTCAGTGGCCATCCTGGGCAATGGTCTTTATGTCCACTGAGAGCTGGATCAGTATCCAGCCTGCAAATGAGGCTTTAACAAGCTCTGAACTCCCCTGAGACTTGAGCACATCCAAGTGCAAATACTGAAAGTGAAGAGGGGAACAGGGGAAGGAGGATCCTAAGCCATATGGGAGGGGTCATGTAATCTGTTTATTTTAGTTTTTCAACCCCCTCCCCGCTTTGTCCTGTGGTCATGAAGTGTTTTTATTCCAGCAGTGTCGTAGTATGAAGAAACATAAAACCACATAGCCCTGTTGCAATGAAATCTGTTGGTGGAAACCATGTGAATGTTTTGAAAGACCAGGAGTTTCTTCACAGATCCTAGTGATTAGTGTGTCTGAACTGTAACTCAGGGCACTGAGTATCTGCCCTGCATTGCCACACTGGATATGATGGAAAATGACCCATTGTCTGCCAGGAACACAATTTGTTCTTTGATGTACTGGGCAAGTGTCTTGGGATTTTGAAGGAAATGCTTTAGAGATGGGGGACAGGGAAGGAAGATAAATAAAACTAGAAAATACCCTGTGTACCAGCTACAGGGCTGATGACAGGCTTCCAGCTTGAAAAAAGTAGTCCAGGGACAGTTTTTCACAGCTGTTCTTTGGTGACCTGAGAGTTGCAATAACTGTGACAGCATCTTGCAGAGTAGAAAACCCTGCACTGGAAGCAGAAACCTCATTTTCACTGTGCTGCCTGAAGCCTCTGTGAGTCTCTTACACAGATGGGGTGATGAGAATGGACAAGAGATGTGGCTTCACGGGCTGTATCAGAAGGATGATGAGGATTCTGTGAAGGAGTGTTGAGATTGCCATTCCTGCTGGGAGCAGGAGCTCCAGAAAGAGCTGAGCGTGGCTGGGGCAGCTGGTGGGGTTGGACCTGCAGGTTTCCCAGGGACAGTTCTTTCTGTGTCTTGGATCTGCTTTATTTGAGAAAAGAAAGAGCCAGTGCTTACTCATGCTAGTGTTTCTGGGATGCTGTCTGAGGTCAGGTGGCTGTATCTCCAAGTGGCCAGTGGGCTTGGAAAGGAGGGGGTTCACTCCATGCTGCTGTGGATGTCTTATGTGTCCCTTCCAGAAGTGAAAACATTGTATTTCCCAGAAGTCAGGCTTTTACTTACAGTCACCGAGAGAGCTGTTTGAGATACCGTCCCGGAAATCTTTTCTGTGAGGTCACCTAAACCTCACTGATGGGTCTTGTGAGCAGGAAATGCATTTCTCCAAGAACCAGCCGTGGTTCCCCTCTTGCTGTGAGCACCCACAGTGCTGAGTCACTGCTGCAGGCACTGTAGAGATTGTGTGAAACCCATGAAGTCCCCAGGCTCTCAGGAGCCATGTGACCATCTGGGCTGGCAGCTGGGGTGTCCCAAGCCAACCCACCAGTGGGTCCTGTCCGTGTGTCCAGGAGCATGGCTGGGATCCAGCCACACACACAGGCTGTGTGAATGATTCCTTGACATGTGAGGCTTGTGGGTTTCTTCATCTCTGAGCCTTGTTCTGGGTTTTGATGGTTTTCCCCCCCCTTTTTATATGAGAATTTTTTTCCATGAAGTCTCGAGTTACTGCAGCCTCACAAATGAGATTGTTAAGAAAAGCTACGCAAGACCAAGTGGCAGAGGACCAGGGGTTCAAATTCTTCTTCCAGGAGAATTTAATAAAATTGCTCAAAATCAGAGGCTCATTTTTATTTTAATACCTTATTTAACATAGAAACTGTTGTGGTGGTTTTGGGGTTTGGTTTTTTTTGTTTGGTTGGTTTTGGGGCTTTGTTTTTTTGTTTTGTTTTTTAACAGAATAATTAAAACTGCAAAGGAGAATTTAAGACATAATTAAGGATTGCTTTAGGATCATAATTGATAAATCTTTTTACTGTTTAAAAAATGTTCTACAGATGATTATTCAGTTAAATTACATCTAATTCCAAACAACTTTTGCACCGAGCAGTATTATTTTGATATTTCACATATTTTCCAAAAATGTCATCTGAGTATTTTCAGACAGCTGGAAAAGGCTTCGCATTGAACCCTGTGAAATCTGGGAGACTTGCAGTCCCTTGCTCTGTTCTCTCAGGTCCTTATGATTTCAGCTGGCTCCAATTAATAATGGTAATATTTGGTTTTAATGACTCTCCAATTTGTTGTTTTCCAAAGGTGTATTTGGCATTTGGGGGGATTAGTCCTGCTGGGGTCATACTCTGAGCTCTGTGGGACCAAAAGGGACTGGACTGCTTTGCTTTGCACAGAGCCATGAAACATCAGCCTGTGAAATGTTTATGTCTTCTCAGCTGGCCTGTGTGACTCTCAAAGCATTAACACAGCAGAGAGTTAAATGATATTTAAACTACCTCAGGGTTCAGATGACTGCAGAACTGAAACCTCTGTGGGCTCACATTCGCTTCGCCACGTTTGCAGCAATCTGTGAAACAGCCCATTGCGACGGAAACGCAAACAAGGGCTGTCAGAAAATTTCTGTTCAAAGGTCACTGGTAAATGACAGACACTTAAACGTTGTTTTGTCTCTGTTCCACAAGCTGGAAAATAATAGGATTGGATTTTGATCAAGAACTCCTGTTTTATTCCCTCCAGTCATCAGCTTTGTGGTCTCCTGGACCCTAAGACAAAGCGTAGCTGATAGTAAAGGGAGGAGAGGTTTGATGGTTCTTTCTGTTTTTGGATTATTTTGGAATTCAGCTTTTATATACAATGAGTACTGCTGTCTTTGATGGGACAGAGGCTGTTTTACCTGATGTTTTCCAACCTGAGGCAGCTGCCCCCAAGCTGGCTGGTTGCTGAGCCAGCCCCTCTGACCCCTTGAGTGCCCCAGTGTTGTCAGCTGGGGCAGACCAACACACAAAGAGTGGAAATCTGTATTTTCTGATTTTTTGATACAAGGGCACAGCAAAGCCCTTCCGTAGGGAGGCAGTTTCTGTTCAAACCGAGAGCCATGGGTGATCCTCACACCTTAGAGGTGGGGAGAGGGGTCTCCTGGCCAGCAGGATTGGGAGCAGAGTCATGTTAGCTGTGGGTTGAACCTAAGGGAGTTTGACATGCAAAATTGAAAGCTCCAGACTATTATAGTCCAGACTCTTTAAGATTAGTATCTTCTGAACCTTTATGTAGCGCAGTATCCACCCTTGCCTGCTCCAGTAGCTGAAGTGAACAGTGGAGGTGCATGTTTAGAGGCAATTAAAGGCTGATGCTCTCACTCCTCACCCAGCAATGTACCCTATGCTCAATGTGCCTCACTGGATGGGGACTGCACCCTGTGTTGTACCATTGTTTGGTCATTTCACTTCTAGTAGTCCTTTCACTTCCATTATGTCCCCTGAGTAATTCCTGCTTGGAGGACAGTGCAGTAAGTGACTTCTCCCTAATCTGATTTCTGATTCTTAGTGGCCTGGATAGACCAGCATTAGTTTGCTATTTCAATCTGATCCATCAGAGTCCTCTGCTGCACAGGGTTGCTCTTTTATACCACTTACATGGCAAAACTACAGCTTGATGCAGCTGGTCTCCAAAGCAAAGCCAAGAAGGTCACGTCTGTGCAGAACAGAAAGGATTTTCAGCCTCCCCCTGTGCAGGGGCTGAGCAAAGAGGTCTGATGTTGGCCAGAGCTGCTGGGGAGAAAAAGGGCCTCTGCAGGCTCTGAACAGGTTGCATGATGCAATGCAAGAATAAGTTTATGCATTAAATTAGTATTTTGTCATCTGGGTACTGGCAGGATTCACTCAATCCCTTTATCACCACTTCTGCAAATAGTGGACTGGTTTGGATGCAACTAGAAATGGAAATCCCCCCAAAAGCATTGGTTTTAATGTGTCTGATGGAAGTTCCAGTTAAGTCAGTCTTCAGACGTGGCTGAACAAGGTGAACAGAGTGTCCAGGTGGAGATGGGCATGGGTTTGGGGATGGAAGATCATTACACATTCCTTTATGAAGTGCTATACTTCTCTCCTTGCTGTCCAAACCCTTACTGATGGATTCTAGTCTGGAAAGAGAGAAAACAGAAAGGAGGAAGGTACAGTGGTCTTTTCCTGAACTAAGGGGTCTGAGTGTGGTGGACAGAAGCTGCGAAGCTGCATCTGCCACTCAGCAGGAAAATCCTTTCTGGGAATTAGGTGAGGTTGGTAATGCTTTGGGGATATGCCAGACTTGTGGGCTCACAAGCCTGGAAGGATGTTGCAGTCAGACATAGTCATGACCACCCACCTTTGCTTCAGAGCACCTGGCTCAGGAAAAGCACTTCAGCCCTGACAGTGTAACAAGGTGAGGGTCAGGGTGGGAAGAGCTTTGGGACCAGTGATTGCTGGATTCTGGAAAAGATCTGCTTGAGTCTTATGGAGCTTGGATGTGTTCCCGAAACCTTTGGGGTTTCCCTTTCCCTTGGCACCGTGTCAGATGTATTCATTGCTCAAACCCAATGAGATTTTTTACTTGGCATTGCTAGGCTGCATGTCCAAACCGAATTTGAAATTCCACCATCCTTCCTCGCTCTGTCCACCGGCCCCAACCTGCAAGAAAGGACGTGTTTCTCCTCACATCTGACAGATTGTGGTTAACAGGGCAGGAAGGGAGAAAACAGCCCATTTCTTCCACAGTTCAACACGTGACAGAGGTGATGTTTTGGTTTTTTTTTTCTCAGCAAGCAACAGGGACACGGTTGAGCTGATTTTTCAAGGGCTGCGGTCTCAGAGGCCTCTTGGTGCTTTGCAAACTCTTTTGCAACATCCAAGAGCTTTGAAAACTCCTGGATAGAATTGCACAAATCCTGGAGCAGCATGTGCCAAAGTCAGTCATTCTGCTGCCCGTGCCACCTGTTTAGATAAGTGAGCAGCTCCCTGCCTGCCTGCCCAGCCCGGGGCTGAGGTAAGGGCAGAGGCGTGAATGGGAAAAGTTGCAGACTAGGAGAGGATGGATTTTCCCATGAACTATTGTCTGTATGTGTCATACACCAGCATCAAAGGTCTCTGCTGGCAGTACTTGTCGTGGTTTAGCCCCAACTGGCAATGAAGTACAACACAGCCACTCGCTCATTGTCCCCCGGCGGGGAGAAGAATCAGAAATAAAAGTAAAACCTGTGGGTTTTACTTTTTCAATTTATTTTTTGAAATTTATTAATTGAAATAAATTATGATATACTAATGATAATAATAGTAATTGTAAGGAAAAGGAGAGAGAGGAATAAAACCCAAGAGAAACAAGTGCTGCCCAATACAATTGTTCACCAGCGTCCAGCCTGTCCCTGAGCAACTCCCAGCCAACTCCCCCCTGTTTATATACTGAGCATGACATTCTCTGCTGTGAAAGATCCCTTTGGCCAGTTCAGGTCAGTTCTCCTGGCTGTGCTTCCTCATAGATCCTTCCTGTGCTGGCAGGAAACTGGAAAGTCCTTGACTTACAGTAAGCACGTGTGAGTAACAATTAAAACATCAGTGTGTTATCAGCATTATTCTCACGCCTAATTCAAAACACAGCACTGTACAAGCTAATAAGAAGCAAATTAACTCTATCCCAGCCAAAACCAGGACAGGTTTTAGGAAGACTGAGCTTAGCATGAGGATGAAGCTATCCCGTGTGAGAAATATCCCTATGAACTGCATCCTGTTGTCTGGTGGGATCTTGACTTTGACCTGTGTGTGCTAAGGGGCGGTTGCCTTTCCAGTGGAGTTGGGAACAAGTTGGTTTAAGACACAAGCTATCTGAGTACCTCCTTCACTGAGGTTTTCTCTCCACTGGTGGCCTCCAGTGCGCCTGAAATGTGCCTGATGTAGGCACAGGGTGAAATGGTTCCTTTGCTACACAGAAACTAGTGCAGCTTCTGCCCCGTCCCCTGTGCTAGAGAACAAGGCAGGGATTTAGGAGTCCACCCTGCATCCCCCAGGAAAATTTCTCTGATACATACAGATTGTAGGCTGACTCCTAGGTCTGATGGATGTGTATTATGGGGATTATTGTGGTGCTTATCAAGTGTTTGGAGATTTTGGCTTAAATTTTTTGTTCCTACAAAGGGATTGAACTTGGGTGTTTGAAGCTAAAAGCAGAAGTTTCTGCTATCTGAAATAAACAACTGCAAGGTAGGTTAAAGTAGTAGCAGGTTTGTGTGCTTGGTGAATTCAGCTGGCTACAGTAAAGACTGGTCAGTAAGCAATATTTGGAGAGTTTTCCAGGACAAGTTTATTAGAAGTACAGAGTGATTGGTAACTACTGCCTTGACTCTCCCTAGTGGGCTTAGTCATCATGTGCTGGTTGTGGGAATAGAGGTAGGTGACTCTCTGTCCTTTCCAGATTGCATTGAATGTGGCCCCAGTGACACCACGGAACTGAATTCCAGACAGATGTTAAAAACCCTTGTCCCCTTTTTGTGTCTGTCCCTGACTCCAAGAGCTTTATGGTAGAGTGAAAATGTGCGTGAATCTTGGTGCTCACCAGGTCTGGAGCCAAGGTCTGAGCAGGATGCACTCACCCATCATATCCCGCTTTTCTCCCCCAAAATTCCTGTATCTGTTGCCTCTGGTCAGAGTTAATGAGAAGAGTATCCAGTATCCTACAAAGCAGCGTGGTCTTACGTCTGTTCTCCATTTCCAAACCTTTGCCTCTGTTGTTCTACTTATGGGTGGATCACAAAAACAATTACCTAAATGACCCAGGCGCCAAAACACCATAAGCGATCGCGTACTCCAAAGAATAACAACGATTATGTCACCCTCCTTGCTTATCTCAGGTTCCCACCCTTAAAATAAGGGCAGCAATATTTTTGCTTTTAAAAGAGCAGGATTAACTTGTTCATGTCTGAAGTATTAATTGTTGTTATTATTATTACTCACATGGATGACAGGGAAGCACCTAATGGATTCTGGTTTTGTTACAATAGGCCGTGGCTGCATTTGGCATGACTAAGGCTGGATAAATTTACCAGGCTGCCTGTTTATACCCATGCAAACTGCACCACGTACTTGTGGTCCCTCACCAATAGATCACTGTGGCCAGAAGGTCCTTGTGGTGCTGATCATTTTGTGTTACCCCTTCATCCTTTCAAAAGGCAGCAGCCTTGCTCCTTTAATACTGTATCTCACGTGTGCCTCTCCAAATAGGAGCTGCCCAGTGTGTTTCCTTGCTGCCCAGCAGTGGCAGAGTCTCTCTGGAGCCATTTCTTCCTTTCTGCTTCAAAAGACAAAGAAAGAAAAGTAGCTCAGGTTTCCAGCTGTTGATTTCAGATGCTTTCCATGGAGCGGGTCCTTTCAGCTGTTAGAGAATTGATGCAGGAAAACAAATTCCCTTCAGGTGTGTCTCTGCTTAAGACTGTGTTACAAATCCTTAGTCAGAGAATATTCTGAATTAGAAGGAACCCACTGGGATCCTCAGGTCCGGCTCTTAAGTGAATGGCCCATACCAGGATCAAACCCACAATTTTTAGTGCCATGGTCTAACCAACTGAGCCAATCTCAGNTGCCATGGTCTAACCAGCTGAGCCAATCTCAGGGTCACTGAGCTAATCTCAGGGTCAAAAAATTAACCATCTGAAGATAGCTTTGAATATGCTCACAGTCACAGAATATTCTCAGCTGGAAAGAACCCACAAGGATCTTCAAGTCCGGCTCCTAAGTGAATGGCCCACATGAGCATCAGCCCCCCGACCTTGGCATTATTAGCGCTATGCTTTAACCAACTGAGTAAGATCAAGTGTTGTTCACCCTTTTTCCTTCATAGAGAGCATTTCTAATAATATTCCTTGATAATCTGCTAGAAGTGACCTGGGGTGTGTGGGGTGGTAGAACGGGACGTTACACGTGTGTATTTGGGTAGGTAGGAGTGGGTGTTGTCTTTGCTGTTGGCTGTCAGACAGGTATGACGCCATTTACACCCTTCACAGCCATCTCACGGGGAAGGAGCAGCATTCCAAGTGAGCTGTCCTGCCTGGATGCTCTGCCCAGTCCTCCCTGGGGCTGTGTGAGCCACACACCTCTTTCTGGTTATAGGGCCACCTCTTCCCGGCTGCCGCTGGCCTGTGTCCCACACCTCCTCCCTGCATTCCCACAGGTGTTTTTGGTGCTCACCTCTCCCTCCTCCCAGCGGATTTTCAGCCAAAGGCCACCTCTGGAAGTTGACTGCACAGTGTGTTGCATCAGTCCCTGCGCAGCTCATGACTCAGCAGTTGTACAAGTTTCGTACCTGTCAGGGACATGCCAGAAACCACAAATGTTCCTAAGCCAGCAACAGCAAAAGGATCTGGGAGTTTCCACTCAGCTGAAGACAACAATGTCTGCAGTAGATTTTCTTGCAAATTGGTTTCGTTTCATTGCCAAGAGATGAGAGCAGGAAAAGGATGCCAAGGGATGAGGACAGGAAAAGCAGCATCTGGATTTCTAGCCTGGAAAGCCCAGGCTCGTCACAGAGCAAGTGACACATTATTGTGCACTGCAGCCTGCGGAAAAAAATCCTCCTGGAAGCAAGGCTGTGAAGCCATTAAGTATTTTAGGAAAATCTCAGGCTGTGAGATCAATTAAAACGCTGCTGAGGTGCATGAGAGCAAAATGCAAACACCTCCACGGGTGTCAGCCTGAAAATGTCATTATTCAAACAAGTGCTGGCACTGGAGCAGTCACCGCAGTGTGTGAGCTGTGTCCTGGTGCCAGACCCTGGGCAGGGGAGCTGCCCTGCTGCTGATGGAGTGGTGGGTCACCCAGGAAGGGGCAATTCCTGGCATCCTGCAATGCCTCCTGCAGCTCTGCCTGCCAGAGAGCCAGGAACGTGTGCCAGCCACGGCAAGATTGCTTCTCACTCAGTGTAGCAGAGACTGGGACAGCGCCTTGCTGGTTTCATTCAGCCCTTGGCTCTCAGGAGTTGTGTTGGCAAGAAGAGCTGTGACAGTAAGAGCACAGGAAGCCTTGTTCCCTGCCTTCCTCTGCTCCCCTGGCACCCCCTGCCCGCTGCAGGGATTTTAAGATCCATGTGATTTGGGTGTGAGGGGGAAGGGAAGGGCTGAACAGTTGAGGTCTGGCAGTAGAATAGCCTGTCTTTGCTCAGGGATTGGAGCAGCGATGCAGCCAAGATAACAGTGATTGGCATGCCCTTGTCTGGAAAGAAGGGAGTAGTTAGGGTGCAGTTGAAGGAGTGGGAGGAATCACTGCCTGCTCGGGCCTGTGAGTGACGGATTATGCTTGGGAAAAGTGGCACCACTGTAAATGGATGGAGAGTGTGGGTGGGGGAGAGAGAGAGGGGATGGTAAACAACCAAGCCTGGTCCATCCTGGATTGCCATCCTGCATTAAATTAAAACATGCCAAGGCTGATGTTGTTGAACTTGGTGCCAGGTCGTTCTCTCCTCTGCTTTTCCCATCCCAAAGCAAAATTTTCCAGCAGCATGTGTTTAACAGTGAGTGTTGCAGGCAGAGATGGGAATCCCCTTCAACTGTGAGCTGTAGTAGGCACAGGAATCCCCTCTAAATAGCCTTGAAGTCATTTTCCCAACATGCTTGGATCCTAAGTGTGTGCCAGATCCCCATGAGGGCTGCTTGGCTGGGATCAAACAAACAGTGCAAATAATTGCCATGATTGCTCATGGAAGAGAACCTGAGCAGAAGTGAGAGGCTGAGTTCTCATGGAGCTGCCCTGCTTTGCACTAGCATGAGGTGGGAACTGGAGTGGGCTGGGTGGGGGGGGATTCAGCCTGTGATGTGCCAAATTGCCTTGTGCCATAATGGCTTAGCTGAGTACAGGAGGCAAAATATCTGCACATGGCTTGAGCAGAACTCTGAGCTCTGCTAGGATTTGGTGTGGCTTGTAGACCATTTGATAAATAGTCTATGTAGATGTAGATGCATTTGATAAATAACTTTAAGCATAAATTAAGTGCAAGAGGGAAGGATGTTGCTCTTAGAACTGCTTGGGCTTTTCTACCAACTCCCACAGTATACAACCAACAGATCCCCTCCCTCTGCCCATTCCATGTACCAGTACACTCTGTGGTGTGCCATGTTTGATAGCCAGGTGTTTCACTGCTTGGTTTGGGCTTCTGCCTGGAAAAAATACATTCCTGGCAGCCACCCAAGAGTTATTTATAGCAGGAGTTCCTAGAAGAAAGTGTGACAACTGCAGAAAACAAGGAATTGCCAAATCATCCTGCAGAGAGCAGCAAATTAACCCCCTGCCACACACCCTCAGGGGAGCCACACACGCCTGTAGCCCCAAATCCTGGTGAGAATTGGTACCGAGTGACTTCATGAAGGAAATGCCATCTAAGAATCAACAGGGACAGCTTAAGATTCCTGCACAAGATGCCAACGTCATGAGCAACAGCCCATGAGCTTTTTGTCCTTCTGACAGGTCCTGTGGAAACAAACCCTGACGACATCAGGAATCAATTCTGTGGCACACACGGTGTCCTTGAAGACTGCACCACATATATATTGATCTCTGCCTCAGACTCTGCCAGTTCTCAAGCCATTCTTGGTTTTGCTGCATGCCTTTCAAAAAGGATCTACTGAAGAAGGTAACACCTCTCTAGGGGGACCTGCACAGTTCTTGGACTGGTTGTTTCAGTCAAGTAGATGTAATTTTTGCATCAAATGTTTTTCCCTATTTGTAACTCAGCAACAGCAGATGTTTCTCTTGCCTTGTCAGGAGCAGGTAGGCAGAGGTCTGCAGGCAAACCCAGGCTTTTTTTTGCCTTGTGCCTGGTTGGCCTTTGCAACAGGGTGACCTTGACCCTTCCTGGGCTAAGGAGTTCAGTGTATAATTGAGCATTGAACACAAATGCATGAAAAACAACAACAATAACAACAAAACCCCAAAGCAGACATTGCCTAACTCCGAGGTGGAGCAGAGTGTCCTGTCCAGTATATCATCCTGCCTCTTCCTGGTACTTCTCTGTAAACACTCTTTACATGTGTGTTTATACAATCCATGTGCTCCCTGCAGTTCTATGATTCCTTCACTTGTTCCACCCACTGGACTTGTTGTAACAGGCACTAAATTATGGGGGGTTTGTTGTTTGCTTAGTTTATATACCTGCAATTTCCTGGTTTATATGTCCAGAGGTTTTAGTCTTTAATTTAATATTATTCATAGATTTTATTGAGTATTAGTTAACTTCTAAAAACAATTTAATGGGCAGTGTCTTTTTAATTACATATGGCAAAACCTATAGAAACAAAGGAAAATTGACCTAATTTGTTATAGCTGGTTTGCAAAGATCCCCTGAGGTGACTGAGGAACACTTTTCCTTTTTATTGTACTTCACACATTTCTCAACTCTTGTCAATTCAGTTCACATTTAATCTCTCTCTCTGAAGCAACCTCTGCACAGAGTGGCTGCCCTTTCTCCCTCCAGCACTGAGCCCCAACCCAACATCCTGTCAGTTATTTTAGGTGGGGGGAAGAAGACTGACATAGTCTTGTGGGTTGTTTTTTTCCTGCTGCTACTTGAAATGTGCAAAATGCTGGTGACATCTGTTGTGGAAATGACCAAGGAGCATTCTTCTACAACTAAATGATGGCTAAATGACTCTCTACTGCTTAAGTGTCTCCTTTATGCAGCAAAAGCTGCCACAAGCTCTGAGATAATCCCTGCCCTGGTCGAGGTGTCCATCCCACGCTGTCTGGTGACGTGTGAGGTGCAGCTCTGGGTTGTATCGCTGGAATATATTTGAGTATCAAGTACACCCTATCCTGGATGCAGCATTAATTAAACAGCATGGCCCTGCTCCAGGCCCCAGTGGACAGGCATCCACATGGCAACTGTGAGCCTTGTCGGCAGCAAGAGATTAAGGAATTAATTGGCAGGGTTAATCTTCGTGTCAGGGTTGGAAATGAATTGTTAATTTGTTTGGAAGAGTGTAAAGTCCTCTCCCAGTGATGGCAGGTGGGATCACATGAGGAAAAGTCTGCGAAGTTGCCCTTCCTGGGGACCTTTCCATTTAACACCTCCTGCAAACAGACATCTCCAATTCTTTGCCCCTGAAGTGTGAGACTCCTGTGCGGGGTTGGAGGAGCTGGTTGTGTCACTCACGTCCGTGCAGGTGACAGCACAGCTGCTCTGGGCTGTGAGATGGGAGGAGGTCTGGCTGCAGCTTGGGAGGGCCCCTGGGATTCCAGCATTTCTGACTGTTGCATGGCACGTACTGGATCGGGGCAACTTGCTCCAGGATCTCAGGGTGAGGGAGAGATGTGCTGACACTGAAATGCCACTGTTGGGGTGAGTGGTACCAGCCTTGCACACAGTATGCAAAAACTTGATAGGTCTATATGGACACCAAACCCTCTCAGACACTTCTCTCCTCCTCCAGGACACTGTTGTAGGAGAATCTGTCAGATCAGTTAATGCTTTTCCCTTTCTGTCCCATTTTACACCCAAGACAGCAGAATATTTTCTTTTTTATTATCTTTCTAATTTTTTAAGGCTAATGCATTGGTCACATCACATTAGGGCATAGGGGAAAAGCACTTCAGGCCTTAAATTATTTAAATGAAACTGTAACTTTTGTCCCTTGTGCCCTCTTTTTGAACCTAATTAGTTCAGCAATAAGAATCACTTTCTCCTCATGCTGTGGCCAGATATGTTGTGACCAATGCCACCTGATTCTAGACGTGACATCAAAGAGGACTGGCCTATACAGAAACCTGGGATCTCCCTGGGTGTGCAACAATCCTGTTTAAGACTTTGCAGTCAAAATCCTACCCTTTTGTGGGGGAGGCTAATGCTGTTCCAAGGTGCTGTAAAATAATGAGAGTTTTTCATTGCCAGAAATACTTGGCTGGGTTTAGCCAGACTGTGTGTCACCACGTCTGACAGCGAGTCCTGACAGTAGAAGAGCTGGGGGCGAGTGGTTGTTTTTGGTGCTCGGGTTAAATCCCCCCTCAAGGAGTGCTCACTGCTGTGTCTGTGTGCTCTGTTCCCTGTTTCTCTACAATTCTCTCTATACAATTACCTGAAAGGAGGTGGTAGCCAGGTGGGAGGGTCTGTCTCTTTTCCCAGGTAACAAGCAACAAGACCAGAGGAAACGGCCTCAAGTTGTGCCAGGGGAGGTTTAGATTGGATTTGAGGGGAAAATTTCTTCACTGAAAAGGAGGTCAAGCATTGGAAGAGGCTGCCCAGGGCAGTGGTGGACTCACCACCCCTGAAGGCATTTCAAAGGCATGTTTATCTTAGGAATGATTTGCGGAAAATGACTCTATATCCAACAAGGTTATAGAGAGGTACGTTTATTCCGGGCCCGGGCGCATGGGGGATATCTCCACCAAAGANCATTCAGCTTCCATCCCTCACTGGATGATTGCCTACCATTTCTACCTCTGTTCTCCTAATATTTAATAGGACTAGAAATGTCTTTATGCAGCTCTCCCCATCTGTGTGAGCCTTCAGAGACTTCCATCTGAGCCTTACAGAATAAGCAAAGTATCAGTGAGCAGTATTGCTGGAGAGGGGAGAGGAGGGCAAGGGTATCCAAAGAATTCTGGGACACTGAGTAGAACCAGAAGCAAAGCAGGGCTGGTGTGATGTTTGGATGATGCTGTTTGTTAGGCTGCCACAGTTGCTGAGTGCCAAGTAAAAATATGCCTGACATGATACTTAGGTTTCCCCTAATCTGGCCACAGTCACTTGTTATTTGACACCACAAACAGTGATAAGAAACTCTGCCATCATTTTGACAGAACAAATGTCTCATGCATATTTATAAAAATATTTTGGGCTGCTCTGCATTCTTTGGGTTATTTGGGACAACCTATTTATGGGTGTCTGTCGAGCACCAGCACTTGCTCCTACTTCCACCTTGTCTTTCATTTTCTCCTCACCCTACGGGCAGCCAGGTGGCTGAACACAAGCCAAAACTGAGGATTTCCTCTTTTCTTTTCAAGGGATGGGTGTTTGGAGATTTATAAGTAATACAGTTGTACTTAATCAGATAGAATCTGTCCTGTGTAACTAAGCAGGCCCACAGCATGTTGCTGGCATAAGCAGATATTCTACTAAAATTCCACTTGAGTTGCCACTTTACATTCCACGTCCTTCATGTTTAAGTTAAAATTATTAGCCACTTACCCTAAAATGTCCATAGTGCAGTGATGTTCTACTAGAGCTTTTCTGTACTGTCACTTCCTATTAATGTTTAGAAATTATGACCACAAGACTGTGATCTTTGGAAAGAAGACTCTCACCTTGTCTATGCCATATATAAAATTTTACTATCAAAAGTGGACTGGGTTCATCATCGAACTAATTAGTTCTTTGGAGAGTCTATTTTGTGCAGCAGCCTGCACTGTCCATATTGATGTGAACATATTATATAATCAGCTTTAGAGAATGCAGCAGTCTGAAGGCTGGGTTCTGTGTCCCTGTGCTCAGTCACTTCCCTGAGGAGGGCACTGAAAATCAGCAGAATTTGAATAGGAATAGGCATTTCTGCTGTGGGGTTTTTAGGGAGTTGTAGAACAATTGGCTATCTTCAAATCAACATTGTTTGCAAACTGTGCTCTCCAAACATATTTTTACTTATATGTACATATATATATATATATATATCAAGAGATTTTACACAAGGAGTTAGATATTCCCTTTTGCTGTCCAAATTGGGTGGTGAAGTCATGGAATGTGCTATTTTAATAATTCGGAACATGCCCCAGGAGTTGATTAAATGATCTGTCTCACTCTGTGTGTAAACTGCATGTCTCCATGCAAACATCAGAGGAGTCAGAGCTGCAAACACAAGTCTGCAGGATCTGCTCTATCCCTGCATGGCTTTTTACTATCGGTTTAAACACTAAACCTATTTTAATAGACAATTATAGCTTGTCAATAGAAATACACCCCTATAAAACTGAACAGTGGGATAAGTGGAATTGCTGCTGTGAACTCAGTGATGACATATTTAAGTATCATTTAGTGAGAGAGCTTTTAGAAATCTAAGGCCAGAATCTGAGGTTTTGCATCTTCCTTTTGATGAGTCATGACCCCTCTGCAACTTCCTGTGCTTGAAGGCCATCAAGGGACTACAAGGAAGAAACTTCCTGCCTGTGAGAGTGGTGAGGCCCTGGCACAGGTTGTCTGGAGAAGTTGGGGCTGCCCCATCCCTGGAAGTGTCCAAGGGCAGGTTGGATGGGGCTTGGAGCAACCTGGGCTAGTGGAAGGTGTCTCTGCTCATGGCAGGGGGTGGAACTGGACGATCTTTAAGTTCCAACCCAACCCTCTGTATGATCCTTTGATCCTGAACAGCAGCTTTGCCTTGATCTTCCAAGCAGAAGTTTGTGGTCTTCCCTCAAAAGTGGAAACAGGAAGAAGAAATTAACTGTTTTCTGGGAGGCAGGACCTGATGGAGACTTAATCATCTCACTCCTGGCTCAGGTGAGTGATGTGGTACATTTTGTCACCTCTTTCCCCAGGGTAGCAGGTTCTCTCCTTTAGTCATTCTGTACTATGGTTATAAGGTTGTTCTGATCTATTTAGATCAACAAACTACACAATAAAGATAATCTTGTCTAAAGGAAACACAATAGAATATCCTCTAAGATTAATACATGAGAGAAATTCAATTAGGGCACATATCCTTCAACCCTTATGGTAGGAGACCCATAATTAATTATTATATTATGTATTATTACACAATAACAATAGGTGGGAACAGGCCCTGTTTGATCAATTTGTTTGGTTATTACCCATAACCAATTCTTGGTTATGGATAGTTGAGGGAACTAAAACAGTGACAGATAAAGGCAAAATTCCCAGATCAGAAAAGAGTTAAGAGACCTGTATGTGTTCAGAGGTGGCAGAGTACAGGTGTTCCTTGACATTGCAGCCCTTTATCTTAGGCACACCAAACCAGAGATGAAAAGCACAATGTAGGTTTGACACTTTTATTAACAAAGAACCCATGGGGCTCATTCATTAGTACAAAATACAATCATGTTCCTGTATGTTAAACAGCTTTTTTTTTTTTATTTTGTCTCTTTTAAACTGTTTCACAGTTATCAAAACAAAGCCCCTGCATATTGAACTTATTATTGTGCAAACAGTAATTATTTTTAAGGATCAATTTCTGCACTAAGCCAAGTGCCAGAGAGCAGAATTTAATCTTGTTTTCACCCCTCCTTTGAAGGGCCATCTGTGCTTCCTAAGAAACACAGAATAGTTGACTTTTTTTTGCAGCAAACAATCTAAGGCCACAGTTTATCTGCAAAGAATAAAAAACAACTCAAAGATTTTAAAGGAAACAAACAAACAAAAAAAGCACATCTTTACCCTTCATACTCTTGTTTGCTTGACCATGACTATACCAGGCAGCACACATCACCTATCAGGTATTACAGTCCAAAAAAAGCACCTAATATTCTTTAAGCTAATTTTTTGAATTATTAACATGCAAGTTAATACACAGCAACATTACTTTTCAAGTAACTATATCTGAATCTGTGTTTAAGGAAAAGATGCTGATTCCCTTTCCAGGTGATGTGAGTGAAAATCCTGCATTGATTGTATGGGCAGCCCTCACTTAAAAAGGCATGAGAGCTACATCTTGAGACTTAAATACTTATTTTTAGAATGTCCTTTCTAAAACATGCACTCAAATTTTGGTTAAAGCTGCATTTGCTATAGAATATAATATTTAATGTTGCAAATGAAAAAAAAAATAACTGCAGTTGGGAAACATGGATCTCCATCAGTCTGTCTTTCACACTGATGCAAAAGTGATTTGAGGTGAAGTGCTAGAAATTAGACTATGTAAGGAAGTCATACTGAGAGAAGACTAAAAATATATAGGTGTGTATGCCTGTAGAAAACCCCCTTTCTTAAATGAAGACAGATTTCATAAAAAACCATTTAAACTTTCTTTAAACTGCAGTTACTGATGAAATGAAGGAAACTTGATTATTGTTTTTGTAGTTACCAGAAAATAAAATGTTTTACCAGATGAAGCACCGGGTTTTAACCCCAAACCCTTCTGTAAGACATATGGAGTAGTTCTAATAGTCCAAAATCCCCTATACTTTAAAGACAGGACTGTAAACGTGTGTGCTGACAATGCTGTGTTTCTGCTCCTGTAAATGATCTGTTGGTGGTGGTTTATTTATCCCAATTGATGCTTGGCAGGAAGCAAACATTCTACTTTAAATGAAGGCAGCAGAAGGGCAAGTAAATGCTGTGCCTTCACTCTTAGCAGCAACAAACTCTCACTGTTCTAAATGACCTGAGGAAGAAAACATCAAAATATTGCACCAAAACAAAATTAAACAGCAAAAACAAACAAGGAAACACACCAACATATATAGTATGGATAGCAAATGACCAGTGCAGCCCCTGACAATAGATCTTTAGACAAAAATGCAGGAGTAATGAAAAGCTTTGTGCCATTACCAGAGGATTTTGTTCCCCTGATGTCTGCTTTCACTTCAGTTATAAGCTATGTCTATTCTGGGTATATTTACACCTCTCCCTACGCCTCTTATCTCATTCACTAACCACAGAAACCATTTAGGGTCCCTTTTAGAACCTTGAAGTATACTGGAGCTTTAACAAGACTTTTTTTGGTCTCAAATCTGACCGTAAGTAAATATCCAAAACAGAGGTAGGCTTATAAAGGCTTTTGAATAAATAAGTATTGTCCATTTTGCTAAGTATACCTGCTGTTGGCAGAAGGATCCTCCCTTGCCATGCTTCCCCTTATCATGCTATCCATAGGCTTAAGATGCAAAAGAACTCACAGTAGAAGAGGCTAGAATAATTCCCTTAAGAAATCCCTTGAAAGAAAGCATAGTGCAGAAGCTTGTATCAAAGTCCACTTTTCTCTTCCATACTTGTGTCTCTCACTCAGTAAATAAATGGTTGCCTTCATAGTATTGAGCAATAGCTACTCTGTCATCCGTGGTGTCCTCAGGATCCTGATGAGTGATGAAACAAGTACCACTTGGCAGTCGTGAGAAGGGCAGGTTCTCATGAAATACAAAGGTAAGCTGGAGTTAAGACTCCACCTTTTAGTAGTGTTCCTTTCCTGGATGCAGACAGTGCAAAGCTGAAGCCCCTTGAACACTGGAATCTTTTGGAAATGTTTTCTTACCCCACATTCTGTTCTACTACGCGAGTCCTACTACAGAAGTTCTCAGCATCATTATGTACATTCTTCCAGAGTGTTCCAAACAAAATAGAAATTCTTTTCTCTTCAGAAGATCCATACATCTCCTCCTTGTACTTTGTGTAGTGTGTCCACTTTTGGGAAAACATTCAGTATTTCATTCGTTCATCTTCATTTCAGCATTTTCAGGTACTTCTCAAGTATCCCAAGCTTGGCTGCTCCCACGTTATCCTCTGTGCAGACTAATCCAGCAGATTTTCTCTTATCACCAAACGTGCTCATACCTCCTCCTCCATTTTCCTTTGCCTTTCTCGTACACAAACTGAAGTTTTGAAAAAGAAAACTGTTTCCTTTTTAGCTGCACTACCAGCTTAAGCAGCAGAAAGATTAAGACATTCATCACAATGGTGCTTGTTACAAATCCTCTTCAGAGCATGAACGAAACGGGCTGAATTTCTTCTACATCGGTTGGATGTGGATCAATCTAGGGAGAGAAGAAAGGCAACAATTACTGCCTGCAATTCCTGCATTTAGGTATGTGTTTTGGTTTGTTGTTCTTTTTTGCCATCTGACAATAAAAACACCACCTGCTATTTATTTTTTTACCTCTGAATAAAGAGGTGGAGGCTGAAACCGGAACTCTTGTATATAAGCAAAGACAGGACAACACAACTGTTCCTCACAGTCAATGGGTGGTGGATAAGCAGGAACATGTCTGGAAAACTCTTCCTCAGACACTACATCAGCATAATTTGGTGGTGCTGAAACACAAGAGATGCTACTGTCAAATTTCAAACTATTCACTCACAGCAAGACAACATCTGTAGTACAGGATATCCAAACCCATGCAAACTGTATTTATAAAACATTGTACAACTGTCAGATTGTAACTAAAATTATGTGTTCAGTAAGCTTAGGTGATTCAGCAGCAATACAGATGCTTTTAGGGCAACTCCAGCAACAGCCTGTGCTGTATCACGATATATTCAGTAATGATTAAGTTCTTAAATAGAATTCCCACTATCAAAATTTAGTTATTTCAGCCAGATAAACTTTATCAGTAAAGATAAACTTAAGGAAGGCTGGAGTTAGGGTAACCTCACCCAGTCCTTTTGGATCTGAGACTTTTCCTGAGTCACACTTCCACAGCCTACATCCCTACAGTGCCCATAAACTGGCACTACACCCATCTGCTGCAGACAGTGCTGTGCTGGATAAAAAGAGTTCAATATGTGTTACCTTCAGGGTGTTCAGGCATGGTCAATGCCAGCCAACTCATATCCATACTAAACTGGCTGGTAATGCTGGAGTTTCTGCTTGAAAATCCAATACATGGAATAGTGCCAATCACCAGAGGCATTTCAATCATCAATTTCTTAGCACCAGGAATATGGATATACACCTATGTGACAACCCCCAAACAAAAGAAAAAAACATCATGAGACCCCACTGAATGCTCCTAAAGGCTGCCCTACTCCCTACACTGCAAATTGTTTAAAAATTAAGAGCTTTCTGATCCCAGATATGTTCAGCTAATACCCTGGCAGTGTTCTTTATTTTTCAGCAACTTCCTTCTTTCTGTAACTTGTCTCTAGTGACAGTTAAAAACATCTTGACAAACATAATTATGCACCTGATTTTCAGTCTTCCCACTTCTGAAAAGAATCACCAGAGGAACCCATTCAGCTTGAACTGCTTTCCCCTAAAAACCTCTGCAGGTCTCAAACTAAGCTGCTTCTTCCTTAGAAATATTTTTCCATTTTCCTTGTTATTCCCATCTTTTATTCCCATCTTTCCATCTCAGAACCTCTTAATGATCTTCAGTTTCTCATCTATATATATAGTTTAGGTATTTATTTATTTATCATAGAATGGTTTGAGTTGGAAGGGACCTTAAAGATGTAGTTCCAACCCCCCTGCCATGAGTAGGGACACCTTTCCCTAGGTTTATATTTGTCATTCCCAAATTAAAAACCTAACAGCTACTCCGTGAATTCTTCTGCTCCCAACTCAATCCAAAGTTTGTACATCTGAATAACCAATACTTACAGCTAATGAATATTCTACTCTAATAATGCAGCAGTCAAGTATAGAGGGGGATACAGGTGGGATTTTCAGAGTTTTCCCATTCCAGGTATCTGTACTCCCAGAGGCAATGTGGTTTCCTCGGACATTGGCAACCATCTGACGGAAGGTTTTGGTCTTCCCACTGGCCAGGTAAGTTTGTGTTTGGAAAATGGCAGCTTTTGGAACAATCAAACGAGAAGAGCAGTTCTCAATTTCTGCATAGATTGGTATGGCTTCCCCTTAGAGACAGAAAAAGGCCAATGAATAATTTGTATTTCCCAACTTTCCTCTGGGAGTATCAAAGCATGTTACAGAGCACGTACATCATCTGCAGTGTTATGAGAACAATACTTGTGAAGTTTCCTCAAGCTAGTTTATTTTTTTCAGAGTGGTATCCAGGCAGAATTATAGCCACCTACTACATTTTATATATAAACAATGATTCATTTTGAAACATTAAGCGTAATATGAACAAGCTATAAAAGCTTTATTTGCAAATTATGCCCCACTCTTCCTTTTATATTGTACTAAATGAATTTCAGCATGTTTTATTTTATTTTCTCAATGTCTCTAATGTTATCAAGATGACAAAGAAGCTGCTAAAGCTCATTCTCACAAAAGCATAAAGCTACACAAACGACATAAAAACCTAATTACATCCCTAATTAAGTATTTTATCCCAAATAAAAGCATTTTGTTGTTCTTTACACTCAAATGTACATGCTTTTTGGAAGATTAAAAGACTTGCTTTTAATTTATATTCCCAAGGGAAAAGGCAAGATGATGTTTGTTAAACCAAGTTCATTTACTCCTACTAAACAGTAGGAGTTTGAACTATAAAGTATTGGTTTCACAGAGATTAAAAAAACCCCAAACCCTACTAGTGTTTAATATTTACATTTTTAAGATAACTACTCTTACCATTACAGTATCCCTTCCTCTCAATTTTGGCACTGAGAGACACTGGCCCAGAGGTGAAAAACCAACAGCCAACCATCTTCTCCTGACTTCTTAGAACAGGTGTCTATAAAATACAGAGTATTTTTCATTTTATGGGATAAAGCTCTTAATCACTTGCAGTTTAGTGTTATCCATGTCAATCATTGCAATCCAGCTCTAAAATCTAAACTGGCATTTATCCCCACGTTCCTCAGTGCACAAGAATGCAGAATTAATTTAATCTGTAAACAACTAATAGTTAAGCAGGTAAACTGTTTTTACCTTTGTGTCTTTAAGAAAGAATAAATGTATATACACTGGGCTAAGGGGGTGCAACTTCATTACCTGCAAGCCACACAACCCTGCAGAAATTTAGGCTCATGACAAAAAACATCTTAATTAGTCAAAGACTGTCACATTAAATGACATTTTGCAAAGTTTTCATCAGCATAAACTTACAAGCACTCATATCAAGGGTTCAAGTCAGGATCCAAGCTACTTAAAATTATTTACTGGCAATAGCACCCAGTCAATATAATAATGAAAATTGCTTTTTTATCTATTATAATGAACAAAATCTGTTGTTTTGCAGTTTTGGTGACAGCCCTGGAATCCACTGGCATTATCTCCTTTATATGCCCCAGAGCCCTCTCCTGTGCCATTACCTATGGGCTGCTCTGTTCTCACAGCATCTGGACATCCCTACTCAAAACTCCTAATAGACACTGTTGAATATAAAGACTATTCTGTGTAAAGATGTCACTGCCAAAATACTCTGAAGTTCTCTCTAGAAAAGATTAAAACGTGAGCACATAAAGAGGAAAAACACCCTACTCAAAACATCTCTTGCAGCTGGCTTCGTCATGATGTTAAAATTATCCTATAATTTTAAATAAAATAGAAATTACTCATTCATATTTAAATGAATAACCATTTAGATCCAGTTGCTATCATGAAAGTGCAAGGTATAATTTTATATTATTTTCATAATATGGGTTGAGATAAAAGAATCCAGCTCATTAGCTTCCATCTTGCCTATTTTCTCATTACTTAATGCCTGATCTTCCTTATTACTCTACAGTATTTCCAGGGATTTACAAAAAACTCAATGCTTTAGTGTGGCCAAATCTGTCACAGGGAGATAACTGACAGGATCTCTGGAGCAGCTGTGTGCACACACTTCATGCTGGAAAACGACATGCAAAATGGAGGGATATGTAACATAATGGCCAGAGCATAAATGACAGGCTGGGCATGATTAGTACTCTGCTCTAATTACTGTGCCTCAACCTACTATTATTGTAGAGTTTAGGACACTGCAGCCCTGTGAATGTAGTTGCTCTGGTAAGAGTAAACTACTCTATGCTTGTGCATTATTATTATTAAGCCTTATTTATGCATCTGAAGCCTGCCTAACTTTTTGGCAGGAGCATCTCTGCCAGCAGGGATGTAATCAATGGTAATAAAAAAGCCACTCTGTTTGCTATTCACACAACCTAAGATCATCTATTTATAGAGAAAAGCTTAGGGAGCTTATATGCTTTCAGAAGTCACAAAATGACACTCCAGAATAACATGGAAATGGTTATGGATGTGAATGCTGCCTGGAAATGTTTTATTTTTTTTGCAGCTGGCTTTGAAGGGGGGAGGAGGAGTGGAGGAAGGACCCTCTTACCAAGAGAGCTGGTGAGCTGACGTCGATATGGCTGATGACCTGGAGCTCTGTCTGCACACTCTGATCAGGAGCTGCAGGCCTCTCCAGGATGGCTTTCACATAGTACTGAACACTGCCATACTTCCCAGTGAAAGAGGTCACCAGAGGTCTGAAACGAGCAGTCACATAACCATTACCCTTAATTAATAATTCCATTCCAAACGTGAGCACTTCCCGTGTACGCAAACATTTAACCAATTTACAGCTTGTACTTTTGGGGCCTGGGGGAAACTGAAGCCAACAAGACCTGTCTGTGGGGTTTGATTAAGAGAAACATATAAAGCTGATACTAAAAAAAAACCCAAGTCAAATTACATTAAGTTAACGTTGCACTACAGGCAGCATCCAGCACAATCCCTTCAGGTTGGATTATTTAACTTACTCTTGAGGGAGCTGAAAGCTGAATGGAAATTCATGTCTTCCATCTAGCAGAATTAAGTTTTCCTCACCTGTCGGATGAAAATGAATAGTATGTTTTAGTTATTCCAGAAATAGAACAAAGCAGATGCTTTTATAAATTATTTATGTATAAGAACACCCAGATACAAGAAGTTTTTATTGATCCCAGTGGGTTCTGGACTGCAGCCCGTGCTTTATTTATGCTGTGATGTGATTTCAATGAAAAACAAAAATCAAGGAAACATGGGAGACCTTGAGATTCAGTTCAGGACTGTGGCCAATTTCTAATCCAAAATGGCTTCTGCAGAGCACAAAGTAAGTTTCTTTTCCTTTTCAGCAAAACAGCAATTAATCTGCTTTTCCAATTAACAATTAAACTAACTTTTGTGCTAAAAAAGCTCCAATTTAAGGTCAGTATGATGAAATACTATTAATACACAAGCTCCCAATATATATTCATAGAGGGCCTGCTGTTACACAATTCTCAAGGCCTGAATTTACTTTCCCTGCAGCTCAGCCTGAGAGCTGCGTTTCACCCTCACAGAACAAAATGTCGTTGCTCTGTCTTAATTTACCGACACTGCTATAGGTGCTGCAGTGCCTGAGTGACACAGCTCTGGCACAGAGAGCTGCCTCTGCTTCCTCAAGCCATTGGAGGAGCCCAACTGCTTCCAGGGTCTTCCCCGGGGCTTTCCCAGCTGCTGCTTACAGAGCACAACCCACACGGCTGATGGAATTCACAGGCGGGCTGAACCTCTGCAAGGAACTCAACTGCGGATTTTCTCACAGCCCCATTCCGCGTTTTTCAGCCACCGTACAAACAAAATCAGTGGGCGGCCACTGACGGGGCTGTGGCAGCTTCCCTGGGTGAGGGATGTGGCGGCGTTGCCCTGACGGGGCCTGAGCACCCGCTGCCCATTTCCAAGGGTCCTGCCCATTTCTCCCCCTCCTCCGCCCTCCCCTCGCTGCCCACAGCGGCGCTGGGCGCCTTCCCCGCT